>PVKZ01001209.1:0-451278 GCA_004027375.1 Macroglossus sobrinus | reverse complement strand
AGTTTGTTCTTTGTATCTATGAGATCATTTCTGGTTTTTGTCTGTTTGTTTGTTCACTTATTGAATTCTTTAGATTCCACATACAAATGAAATCATATAATATTTGTCTTCCTCTGTTTGACTATTTCATTTAGCATAATACTCTCTAAGTTCATTCATATTGCTGCAAATAGTAGATTCTATTATTTTTTATGGCTGAGTAATATTCCATTGTATATATGTAACTACCTCTTCTTTATACAAGTCTATTGCTGGGTGCTTAGGTTGGTCCCAAGAATAGACAACTCTTTTAAGGCTTTTGCTGCAAAGGGGATTAGTGAAAAGTAGTAGTAGTTTAAGGAATTGGTGTTAGAATTTCACTATTTGCAATGTGTGAGAGAACATGCTTAAAACAGGCTTGTCATATAAATTCCCAAGTTTCTTTCACCCCCAATATTTTGTCCTCACCTACCTCCTCACCACTAAATCCTTTTGTTTCTACCTCCTTAATATACAAATCAAGTGATTTATCTCAAAACCCTTAATCACTATGATTTTTTTAGAATTACTATAACACTATGAATAAAATATTTCTCCTTACACCTTCCAGTTTGCCTTTCTTCCATTCACTATCCAAACCACCTCTGAGTAAATTATTTTACTAAGTAAATTATTTGCAATACAAATCTGATTACGTTATTCTCTTATTTAAAATACTTTACTCTGTGGCCATGCCACCTTGAACAAGCCCGATCCCATATGATCTCAGAAGCTACATAGGGTCGGGCCTGGTTAGCACTTGGATGGGAGACCACCTAGGAAGACCAGGTACTATAGGTGTAACAAATAAAAAATAAAAAAATAGGGGATTGTAAGCTGACAAGGTCTTTGCAATCTGTGAGATCAACCAAGGGTTCCCTCATCTAAAAATAAATAGATGATAGATAGATAGATAGATAGATAGATAGATAGATAGATAGATAGATGATAGAATACTTTAAAGACTGTTTATCATCTACGAGATAGGCACAAGATTTTATCTTTCTCTCAGAAAAATTAAACTACATGACTCCTTGTTTAAAAACATATGACCATTCATCATCTGTTGGAAAAAATTTAATCCCTTCAGTTCAGCATGATGGGCCTTTTAAAATCTGGCACCTATTTATCCTCAGTTCATCCTTTACTTAATCTTATAAGCAACTTGAGGGTAGAAATTTTTCTGCTTTGTTCAGGATGGTATCTTGAGAACATCAATATCCAGTTTGAATCAATTAATTTAGAAATAGATAACTGGATATCTTGATGAGTGGACTCTATTTCCTTGCTTTTCACAACACCTAACACATGATGAGTACCCAATGTGGCTGACTTTATGAAATGGAGAAGATTTCTTCCCATATGCCCATGTTCTTCAGTTTTCTGTTTGAATACAAAAAAAAAAAAAAAACAAAAACAAAAAACAAAAAAAAAATCTAAGGGCACTTATTTTTTTCCTCTTTCAGTTTCCCTTCTTCTCTAACAACCTCACTGCCTCCTCCCCCCTGCCACACACACACACACACACTGTGGGATTGTCTCGGTGCTCACTTTTATTAGATGCATGAGCTAAACTGCTCAATAGAAAATTATATAAGCAATAAATAAAAATGAACTGTAATGTGTTTGGCTCTTGAGCCTTTGGCTGTAAGTATTAATATGTGCTATTTATGGACTTTCACACAGGTCAAGTTCATTGACTCTAAACCTTAGAAATCATGTTAAGAGTTAAGTAACCTGTACAGTAAAAATCAGAACTGAGATTCACCTCAGTTTCATAGTTACTGTAGCATGAAACTTCATTATTGCCATAATTTTTAATCAACTCTATTTTACTGAATACTAAGTTTTATATGGTAGGATATCACAAATGAATGTCACTATTAAGTAAAGAACAGTTATAAAGGAAGAATTAAGTATTGCCATCACATTTAATGCCTAAGCAGTTGGAGGTCCACTGGTAAGGAAGGAGGCCAGAGGCTAACATACTCTGTATGTCTCACAGTCAATTTCTGTTTCCACAAATGATTCAGACAGCTGGTGAGCTGAAGTGTGCACACTGTTTTAACCAACATGTAATATAGAAATGGTGGATTTAAAAGAGCAGGTTGCCATTCTCTGCTTAATAAATACATCCTATAACTTTCCAAAATATGTTTACATAGTCACATAGAAATCTAAACCATGACTGGCATTTTTTTTACTCACATAATATAATCCAACGTTAAGAGACAGTTTACAAATGTGAAAAACATTAATCTTCTCATCCATGAAGCTCAACAGAACTCAAGTAAGATAAATCGTAAGATTCATATCTAGACATATCAGTTGATGCTGAAAGCTAATGACAAAGAAAATCTTAAAAATGAGAGAAAAACAGCTCATCCATGAGGAAATACCCAAAAGATTAAGCACTGATTTCTCATCAGAAACAACAGAGGCCAGAAGGTGGTGGGATGACATATTCAAGATTCTTAAAGAGCTGTCAATCAAGAATCCTGTATGCAGAAGTATGTTGCCCATATATTCATCACTTTGGGTGATTAAGTAACTTACTCTGAACATTCATGGTCCTGAAAATTTTTAGTGTTTTGTACAGAGATAAAGAATATAGTAAATAAATTTACTAGAATTGAATACTATACATTTATAGATACATTGTTATTTCTTTCTTATAAAAACTTTATGATGTAGATTTTTTAAAATTAATTTTCAGTGCAATTTAACCCAAAAACACATACGTAAGGTTTTCCTGAAGCTTCTAAGATTTTAAATTCTATGCTCTTTTCAACGCTTCTTCATGTAAGAAAAAGCAAGGTAAAATTCCCATGTAAAGTAAGTTCATCAGAATTTTATGGCATAAAATAAATATAAAGTAAAATTTTGGAATGTGATAGTAACAATACTATAGCATTAAATATTTTAAGTATATAAAAACATGAATATTCACAAACTAAGAAAACTCACATACTATTTTAGAAACCAAGTAAGTTAAAATGTTCAGGTCACATTCTCATTTCTTTTTGCAATATCTAGCCTCACCAGGATATTCTTTACAACAGAGAGAACTTTGAAGTTCACAAAATTTGATTCAATGTTGGCATATCAACCTGACTTCAAAGGGATCCGCACTGCTGAAGAATTTCACTGACTTCAAGAAAGAAAGAATTTCAACTTCTCGTGAAATCTAACTTTAGAGTACCTGGTACCTTCAACAAAATTAGTTACATCTTGGTGTCAAAAACAGGGATTTAAAAGTACAGCTCAATTCACACAGAAAATTTCAATTTCTTCTTCAGTGAGTATTTACTGTGATGGGACAATAAGAAAACTAAAAGTCAAAAGTTTATTTTCTTGGAGATAAAGTTTTGCTGAAACATATTTAATTCTAGGTGTGAAACAACATTGGTAAAAACTATTTTTCCTGAAATTCATGCGTACAGCACTGGTTTAGCAATCTCATTTTTGCCTTTTCTACGAAGGCTTTTTCTAAAACTCCACTTATTTTTCATAAACAGAGTTTGGGGACTTGATTTCATTTAATCTAATGCTTACATATTCAGGCTAAAAATTATTTTAATTACTTTCAGAAGTTTCCTTCTGTGTGTCTTGCACTTTTATTTTTCTCTTTTTTTGTGGTCGTGGCCCTCTTTCCCACCCCACCCCTCCTTCCCCCTACCCCACTCCAATATAGCTAAAACTTATAGCTATGGAGGTGTTAACCTTAAAGATCTACTTAAATTTTCCACCTACCTTCCAGTGTTTCTTGTTATTTCCAGGACTATGTATTTTAGCATGAAAACATTCACCTGTATGAATGAAAGGCTGCAATTTATTTGTATCTCCCAATTAGTCCTTTTCTCTCATTCCAGTGAAAAAAAATTAATTCTTTCTGAGTCAAACTATTAGATTGGATCTTTCCAAAACTCTTCCCATGATATATCACATGTATATGAGATGAGCAGAAAATGATGACTTATTTTATAATTACTACGGCCAATTTCTTAAGAAATAAATACTTTGCAATTAAAACAACACATATAACTTATTTTGTACATAATCATTTCAAATGCATTATTCCCTTTAACTCTCATAACAATCCTATTGAATTTCAGATTGTTCATAAATGAGGTATTTGAAAAAGTATTACTTTCTGAGAAGTTTGAGAGATTGATATCTGGTAATAGAAATTTTAATGACTAAATTTTATGCAGCTATTTTATAGGTGTGACAGTATGCTGACCTATGAAGAATGTGCTATTATTATCCCTATTTTGTTAATGAGGACATTAAGATTTTGAGAGATTAAATCACTCACCCATCATCACAGTCAGTCAATATTCAAATCCAGTTCCTCTCTCTCCAGAGCAAAAGCTCTTAACTACTACATTTATTAGAATTTAGAACTGATGGTACCTTAGAAACCATTTAGTCTGAACCTCTTATCTTGCAGATAAAGAAATTGAGAAGAAAATAGTTTTCTGCACAAATCCACAAACCTCATAGAGGAAACCCACCCGTCAAGCCTCTGTACTCTGTGTTTACCACCTGGCAAAGGCCACTCCCCACCATCAACCTCTGGAGAGGTCCAGACTACACCACCTTTCCATTAGTTTCTCTCGTATTGTAATAATAATAATAAAAAAAATTATGAGACTTCTTTTCTCTGTTTATTTGACGTACACTGATTTTTAAGGAAGAATTGTTCTTATTGAAAACTAGTATCTCTACTGCAATAGTTTCATTTTTTCTTATAAATGTACTATTTTTAATTTGAAAATTAATTTTATTTGATTAACATTTTTTTCTATTTTATATTTTGGTGATTTTCTTCCATAATAAAAGTTGCCACAATCATCATCATCATCATCATCATCATCATCATCATCATCATCATTATCAGCTCATCAAATCTTAATCTGAGAACAAAAAAAAAAACAAAAAGTTACATATTATATGATTTAATTTATGTAATATTTTGAAATGGCAAAAAATATAGCAATGGAAAAATTGTTCGATGGTTACTAGGGCTTAGGAACAGAGAAGGTAGGAGTTATGTAGGTGGGTATGATGATTAAAAGGCAATACAAAGCAATACAGAATCCTTTTGTTGATACAACTATTTTGACTATTGGTAGATATATGAGCCTACTCATGTAATAAAATTATATAAAACCAAATACATATACACAATGACATTTTCAAGCTGGGTAGAATATGAGATATTGAGAAACAGTGAGTCAGCCTTAGAAAACAATCAAGAAATAAAGTAAGGAAAAGAAATGCTGTATGAAAGACCTGATTTAGAGTAACAGGTTTATTTAATGTACTGAATCCAACCCAATTCTTAAAATACATTAAAACATTGAAAGAAAAACTATTTTGTGTAAGAAGTAGTAAAAATAATAGATTGATGGGTACAAGCATAATGTTTCCATTATTTGGAGAAGGTAGTTTATAGAGACACCTCTATTGTGAAGGAGGTAGGAAAAGTGACAGATAAACAAGTTAATGGAGAAACAATTCATTAAGATGGGGATTATAGGAAAATAAACAGACATAAATAGGAAGATTATTATTTGGGCCATGTTATCTTAGAGGATCTCATAAGTGGAGGTGTCTACTAAGCAGGAAACAAATTGGACTACAGCTCAAAGAAGTATAAGCTAATGTTCATGTTTAAATAATAACCACTAGAAACTCATATGAAAAAATTTTCCCATGTGTGTGCAGAGTGCTATTAAAAAAAAAAAAGAACAAGAACAGAATTTTAGAACACAGGAACATTTAGGGTACGGGGAAGAAAAGACTGGGAAGAAATAACCCAAGATATTGAAGGGGACCTAGAAGAAGTAGTGTGATGGAAACCAAGAAGGAAGGATTTTCAGAAAGGCAGTTATCAAAATTGTCAAACATAAGAGAGGTCAAAGATGACACACAGTTGAAGAGAACTCCTTATAATAATTGATGAGAAATTATTGTGGACTTTAGTTAAAACAGTTTTCATTTAATGATGGGGTCTGAAACAGGAATATGGGTATTAGGTATACAGATAATTGTTTTCAGTTGAAGATGGAGTGGGAGGTGAGGAAGTGAAGATAGTAATTGGAAACTATATTTGACACTTTCCTGTTAACAGTAGATAAAAGGGCCCCACAGGATATAAGGAAGTAAATTTTAAATATAGAAGTGACTGAAGCACTTAAATATATATTGTGGGGAAGTAGGTAATAAAGAAAGAGAATTTATAAATATAAGAGCAAGAGCAGGAAGTGGGGGGAGAGAGGAGACAGAGAAGGAGAGAGAGAAGAGAAAATTAAAATGGACCATAGTTCTATCCTTAAATACATAAAAGTGAATATAATCCAATTTATATTTTTATATATGCTTATATTTCTGGCAATGAAATTAAAAAAGGTATACTGACTGATTTTAATTTACTTTTTCCCATGATTTATATGACTTCAGAATTAAAATGTAGATCAAATAAAGTAATTCAAAATAATTACACAATTGATGAGATTAATGGGCTGTGACTATAGTGCAGCATAATTTATTTAGCTCAACACTTTTAAACCTTGTCATCAGTGTGACAGCACATACTTGTTCTTTCCAAATAACATTTGATTAAGGCATTTTACAATTCCAATCACTGTCACTGTGTGACATTCCATGGCCAGCAGTGTGTTATACTGTATTAATTCACACATAGATGCACTGATGGCACTTAGCCTTCAGTGTGAATGGATAGTGTGCATTTCATGCTCTGTCATCTCTCATTGCATTCATAGCCATGTGTGTGATGAGGTCCATCATCTATGGCTATTTCACAAAATTTCCAAATGCACTTATCACAAACGGAGTTGCCACATACTTCATTAAGCGATCCTGTTTCCAGAAAGCATGTGTCTCCATGAGAAGGTTGGCATTTGAATTAATGTAAGTTGCTTTTATCTGTGTAAGGTTGAAAAGGCACATGTAATTTTAGTAACTCTTGACTTATATCACATTTTTCTTTTATAAGTCAAACGGCATTCTCATAAAACCTCTCATTTACCATTGTCACTTTTCTTTCTATTAGGTGTATATGATCGGCTCTGCCACTAGCTATTTGTAACCTTCGGGCTAGCACTTAACTTCTGCAAGCTTCTATTTCTCATCTGTAAAATAGAGCTAAATAGTAGGCTTACTATGAAGCTCCTGTTATAAACAACAATGCATATAAAGCCCTTAAAACCTGGAAAATAATACATTCTAAAATCTATATTTTATTTCCATAATGTAAATGAAAAGTAGGAATAGTGATAGTATTTTAAAACCACAAGGAACTAGATATAACTCTAACTGGTTATCTAGGTATCTGAGGCTCACTATAACTATGAAAGTGTATTTTATTCTATTTAGAATGAGATTTTAGACAGACTTATGAAAAACTGTAGAAGTTGTATCGTTCTTTTATTCTTGATGATTGACTTTACTAAGGATTTCTTCCTAAATCTCTGGTTGCCACAGTTCCTAGAACATGTGACTGAGAGGGCAACATGTAGCCACAGCCCTGATAATTAGTACTTTCTGTCCATCTTTTATTTGTGGCTTTGATGCACTTTTTCTCAGAATTTGAAGCTATGCTAACATTTTGTGTGGGAAATCACTTCATTGACAGAATCTAAAATTTTCTTGTTGTTCTTGCTCTGAGGCAAAAAATTTGAAGCTTTAAATGCCTAATATTGGAGATGTAGGGGACCGACTTCTAGAATCCTTCAGGTGGATATTTTTTTGAATGAGGCCAGGAAATCTGATGTCCTGCCAATACAGAGATCAAGAGAATTGGCACTGGACTTTCTCCCTCAGGAACTAAACAAGTATAGGAGAACTAGTATGGGAGAAAACAGTGTTAACGCGAAGATGGAAGGTACAGGAAACATTCGAAACATAAAAAATCTTAGCAGAGATTAGAGAAGTCCCTAGCAAAAAGCAGATATTGGCTTCCACATAAATGAGTGTGCACTCACTGTCCCCCAAAAAGTCAGGGGAAAACTTTGTCTGCAATTTAAGCTTGACAAGTTCAAGGAGTCAAAGCATGAGAAGACATCCCCACTTGCTTTATCAGGTGGTTAGTTGTTTGTACAACATAATTTTGCTGAAATAGAGGTCTCTTACCCTTCGTGCATTGGAAAGATTCTATGTCTTTAATACTCTAATAACTAGACTCCAGTCAAGTAAATCAAAACAACAACAAAAATAACAGGTCTTCCAATGGACCCAAGCATCGAGATCAAAGAAAGTTTGGCAGAACAGTAATAATACACGTCAGTGAAACAAAACTGCTAAAGACCTGGCTGTGGAAAAAAAAAAGAGAGTTTAAGAATATTTAAATGCAACACACACACACACACACACACACACACACACACACAGATTTAATGATTAAGAAATCCATGATTTTCCTACTTAAAATCTCAATAGGTAAATTTAGGGAGTCACTAATGAGAGGTGGATTAGCTGTCTGGAAAATCCAGTGCAAAAATATCTTTACAGAGCAAACATAGAGAAATGATAAGACAAAAATAAAGAGACTTGCAGGTAGATTTAGAAGACAATACACAGGAGCTTCAGAACAGCAACAACAATAACAAAAACTAATAAATAATAGTATTTCCTGAGTTCCAGGTTAGATATATAACAATGTAAATCATGATAAAAAGTGTTATCATAAGCTTCTAGACAGAAAAAAACAATGTATCTAGAAAAGAAATATAAAAAGATATTTGAGGGCATGAAATAAGTCTGAGCAGATGTACCATCATTCTATTACAAACCTGAGAAAAATATTTTAAAAAATATTTTAATCAGACATCACAAAAAAAATAATGACTTCAAGATAAGGAACTGAGAAGAACGGGAAGAAATGAGCAAAGAACCCTCAAAGATATTCAGTTTAACCATGAGCAACACAGGTTTGAACTGCACGGGTCCACTTATAAATGGATATGTTTCAATATATTTCTAATAAATATATTAGAAAAATTTTAGGAGATTTGTGACAGTTTGAAAAAATGTGCAGATGAACTGTGTAACCTACAAATATCAAAAAATGAAGAAAAATGTAGATATGACCTAAATGAATGAAATATGTTAGTCTATTTTGTCATTTACATGACTCTATTTAAAAAGTTAATATTTATAGATTAGAGAAATACAAATAAATGTAAAGATGCAGTAGTAAATCATAATTGCATAAAATTAGCTGTAGTATATACTGTACTCTATAATAATTTTATAGCCACCTCCTGTTGCTATTATGATAAATGTAAGTGCTGCAAGTATTCACTTAAAATGCTGTTGTGATACCAATAATCTCCCTGTGAGCAGTTTGTCTCTCTAGCAAACTGTATATTGCAGTAAAAAGTGATCTCCCATGGGTCTCACATATTTTTCACCAGTTTAGCACAATACCGTAAATCTGGACAAACACCATGGGACGCCCATGAAATGCCACTAATGATGTTGGAAGTGCTCCCAAGAAGCAGAGGAAAGGCATGGTGAAAAAGGTGAATTGCTTAATATATACCATAGATTGAGATCTGCAGTTGTGGTTGCCCACCATTTCAAGATGAATGAATCCGGCATAAAGACCAGTGTATAAAAGAAGAAAAGGAAATTCATGAAGCCATAGCTGCAACTATTCCAGCAGGCATAATAACCTTGCACTTTTTGTGAAATACTTTCTATCTCATATTGAATGCAGCTTTTCATGGGTGCAAGATTACTATAAGAAAGGCATACTATAGACTAATATGATTCAAGGAGAAACGAAGTCATTATACAACAACTTAAAGCAAAATGAAAGTGAAGGATTTAAAGCTGGAAAATTTAATGCCAGCAAAGGATGGTTTGATAATTTTAGAAAGAAGTTTAACTTAAAAAAATGTCAAGGTAACAGGAGGCAGCAGAGAAGTTCCCAGATTGCATTAAGGAAAATTAAAAAAAAAAAAAAAAAAAAAACACTGAGGAGAAAGGATGTCTGCTTGAACAGGTTTTTAATGCAGACAAAAGTGCCCTAATCTGGGGAAATAAAATAGCCCTAAGGACATTTATTAGTAAGGAAGAGAAGTGAGCACCAAGTTGTAAGGCAAGAAAGGATAGGCTAACTTTATTCTTTTGTGCAAATGTAAGAACTGTGTGAGACATTTTTGTGTCATCACCATCATCATCACCTAAGTATTTATTGTATAGAATATCATATCCAACCCTTGCATTAGAGTGGATAGCCTATCCCTATATAGGCATAAGGTGAGTGATATTTCATGTAAAATTAATGTTACTTTGCTTACTGTTTTATAACTTTGTATTAAAAAACTATATTACCATAGAGTATGCCTCTCTCAAAATCAAAGAAACTGCATATCAGCCTGTCCTCATAGGTGTTATTTATTAAAAATGCAACAATGTTTTTAATATTATATAATGAATGTAACTGAAATACTGTATGCCATAAAAATCTTATAATAACTTATTCATTAGTGTATAGGCTAGCCTACCATGAAACAATCATATGACAGCAACGAAATATTAAGGGTGAGTGAAGAGAGGGAGAAAAACAAAATAATTACAATGGTATTTTCAGGATAGAGGAAGGGAGTGATAATAACAAAAGAGATGAGATAAGAGTACTAGAAATAAGAACATTGGATCTATCTTATTTGTCATCAGAGAAATAGAATAGAATATGAGTATTTCACACACAGTGCTTAATTACAAGATTAGGGAAAAGAAATATAACCATTGATAGATGAAAATTGACAGTAGAAATTCTTTACTAGCAAAGAAAAAAAAGTGAAATAAAGAACACCTTGAACTAAGAAACAAAGGTGAAGTAAAAAAGAGGAAACAATAAAGTAAAATAATAAACATGAAGTGAAATAAAATGAATAAAATCCAGTATATTATTTATTACATATAATGTTAACAGACTAAACTTTTTCATCAAAATGCAAACACTATCAAAGTAAAAAAAAGTTTGCCTAAATGAAGTTTACAATAAACCCACACTAAGCATGGTAAAAATTAAAAGTTAAAATTAAGAGATGAAGAAGTAGATAATGAACATATGTAAACAAGAGTGGTAATATTAATATTAGGCCAGGTAGAATTTAAGATTAAAAGCAATAAACAGGATAAAAGAGAACACTGAGTAATAAAAAGGCATGCTTATAAAGAAGATAAGAGTCACAAATCTGTGCACATAAAATGAAAAAGCAGATAAAAAATAAAACATCATAATAAGATGTGAATAAAGTTGATAAAAGTACAAAAATATTTGGAATCATCACTTTGACTCTCTCAAAATTGGGTAGATATAATAATGACTTAGATGGTTATAAATCAGGTCCATAACTCAGGTGTTCCTTATTTTCAAGAGGAAGTAAAATGAAACATAAAATCAAGCACGATTAACAAAAGAAAAATGATGTGATTTGTTTCTGTTTATAGCCTTGCATTATATTATTCCAGGAAGATTAATTTTAGTCTACTTCGAAACATGCAATAAATAAATTTAGAAAATATTTTGTCTAGAACCAATCTTGAGATTGTTTCTCGCTATCTTTCCTGTTTATAATTAAGCAAGCCATGAACCAAGAAAATGCAAACAAACAATAAGAATCAGTTTATTGTAATTACATATTTATAATAGTCATGCCTCTGATTTAATCAGTATTAAAAATGAAACATACTATAAAGAGGACTGAGTGTAGTCATACTCTCTAATGAAAGAAACTATGAAAAGAGAGTTAGAAAGTTGTTTACTACTCTTTTGACTTTGCCTTCAGTTTGTAGGGGATATATTTTCCCTGTTGAGAGAAAACTTGCAAAACCTCCAGTGTTTTGATGTACAATATCTGAACTCCAAAGAGAATGTAATCTTTGTGGCAAGCGATCCAAAAGAAGTCCTCATGGAATTTGAGTAAACTCTGACAAAGATAACCACAGCAACAGGATGTTTCTCTAGAGATGAAACACTTCTAAGAGCAAACAATAAAGAGCACAGTCCTAGTTATTCAGTTTTTATGTTTGATGTGCACTAATAATTTCTATATTTCTAACAATCTCAGGATGATCAGAGTGATTTCCTCCCAAAATATACAAAAACACAATTAGACAAATGTTTAACTTCAGCTCCTGGAGTCAAATTATATGCATGACATATTTAAATTTATGATATCTTATACCTAAGGGATTTTGATCATTTCCATATTAGAAAAAAAAAAACCAATCAGCATATTCACTACAGGAAAAAAAAAAACTGTTTAGTATAAAGATATATGCATACTTTTAACATCTAGCCATAAAGTTATAATAATAATACTAAAATAGTTGTGAAGTTAATATATTTGAATATAACATTCTATTGCATATTTTCTTCATGTAATATTATTAAAGGGAATGAATATTAATAGATTTATAATTTTTAGGTATAATGTAAAGTATTCAGTATATTGAAAGTCATGCCTAATTATTTATCTATTTGATGACTAAAAATTAAATGCTGATTAGACAACAGAATTTCTAGATTAATGTGGCTTTATGGGGTCTGATTTTAAAAAATAAAAAGAAAACTTTAGCAAGCAAATACTGTTTTATATGTCTTCTAATAAATCGTCTTAATTCAATTCAAATATAAAGACCAAATATCAAAGATAATTCAGTTATTAGTAATTCACTAAGCATTATGTAGAAATTTATATAAATTTTGAAACAATTTATATTCTCATAATGGGTCGCCTAGTCTTAGGTTGAATCTTTTTGGAAGCCAACCTTGAGACATGGATTTGAGCACACACAGTTTATTTATAAGAGGGTCTGATCCTGGGAACACCAGTGCAGTGACGGGAAAGTACAACAGGGACAAGAAGAAAACCTGCTGTGGACAAGGGTCTTGTCACCAGAGAAAGTTCTTAAGCAAATAATCGTTCTCTGGAGGATGTAATAGGAAGGACTTGGATAGCATGCAGATGAGCTATGGGTGGGGCGCCCTGATGCTTCTGTACGTTTTTAAGACATAATGAAGTCCATGATATTTGTTTGTTTTTTACTAGAGAAAATGCAAACAATGGTAAAATAAAACCACAAGATTATGTCAGCTAATTCACTAAAAATAAGTTTTACCTAAACTATCATAATAAAAGTTAGTATAATATAATGAAAAGTACATGGGCTTTATGTTTTACATATTCTTCAGCTGTGCAATCTTCAGAAAGTCTCTTAATCTTTTGAACCTCAGTTTCTTCAGTGAGGGAGAAAAGGCTATGTCATACAAATTACATTACAAAGAAATGAAGTTAAATTATTTAAAATATCAAGAGAGCCTAATGTAGCCCAAGTTAGCCTTAGATACTTAAAGAATTAATTTCCTTCCTAGTAAGATTTGGAATTCTGGCTGAAGTTAAATCATTCTTTTACTATTTGTCATTTTAGGCCCAGTTTTAGGTAAAGCAAAACCTTAGCATGTGCCTAGACTACTCTCCTTTGAGCATTTATTTTGTACCAACTTCTGATGTATTTATCCATCTATCTGGAAAGCAATTTGTCATTATTGTGGAGATTATTATTATTACTATTATTATTATTATTATTCTCATTTTATAGATAGAAAAATGAGGCACTGACTATTGGAATAAGTAATGATCTGGAATATTAACTCAGAAAACACAAATAATATAAAATGACAAAAATCAGAAAATATCTACTCAATGAGCTAGATAAGATGGAAAATAAGAGTAACAGGGAGTCAAAAGGAGACGTCAGGGGGAGCAGAAAAAAAATATTAAAAGGAAACTAAAAAATGTAAAATAAACCAAAACGATTAATGGGAGATAGTCAAGACAGAAAGGAAGAAGAGTTTGGGTATGAACAGTAGACACAGGATAGTAAGGGAGCAGAAACACTTTCCCAGAAGACAATGGAAGGATACAATAATAAAATTATAAGAAGTCAGAAAAACTATAAAATGTAAAAAGCAAAATTTTAAATTTCAATTATAAATTAACCTAAAGGAGAGATCTGAAAAGTGGGGGGGGGGAACCCAGAAATTCTATTTCCTATAATGCATTTTATCTTCACGATATGAACAAGTAGACAAATATACTTGCATTTTGATATCAAATGACATTGAATTGATGACATAGATTTCAAAATATGCTGAATTTTACGTATCTGCACAAAGACCTGCATAAGAATGTTCTTAACAGCATTATTCATAAATCAAAATTGGAAACAACCTAAATGTCCATCAATGGATGAATTCATAGACTTACCAGTGAAATACCCTATAAGAGAATACTTACTATTCAGTGGTTAAAAAAAATAATAAAATAAAATAACAATAATATTGAGAATGAACTATTGATATATGGTAAGTGAAAGAAGCCAAATGAAAAAAATAACATTTTTCATGATTCCAATTCATATGATGTATCTAGAAAAGGCAGGTCTATAGACAGTAAGTAGATTAGTGCTTGTCTAGGGTAGGGGGTGATGGATGGCAGAATAAGATTTACAGTTAATAAACCTTAGGAATCTTAATGATGTGATGAAAATATTTTAATATTGATTTCTGGTGATGTTTGTACAACCTGGTGAATTTATTTTAAAATCATTGACTTGTATAAATAATATGACATGTAATATATGCTTCAATAAAAATGTTACATTTTATATAAAACAATAAGAAAAATATAAAAGCTCCAAAAAATGAAAACAAGCAAAAGACATGCGATAAGAGAGATATTTGAAAATATATTACTAAAAATGCAGCTTAAAATTGCTTACAAAATAATGCCTTGCAATTCTCCAGAGACCTTATTAGAAACAGGAAGGATTCCTAATCAAAGAGAAAAGGAAAGAATCACTGGGTTTCATTACTCCTAGCAAGCTATTGACATCTAAATAGTGAAGAAGAAGCCAGGCTGTCCTCTCTTGGCCAGAAGAATGGCAGTTTATCTGTGAGTTGCAGTATCTAATTGCCTCGGGACACTAGGGAGAGAGAGCCCTACCTCAGAGTCAGCTCAGTGAGTCTGCGATTCAATGGGAACAGTCAAGCAAGTCAAGGGCTGTGGAACCTGCTGCGTCAAGACCAACCAGGTGCTTTCATGATTGATCTACTGCAACATTTCAAGGGTCAGAAGACATTTTAAAACAACTATAACTGAAAGTCTATCACATATTCACATTTTTGACATCATGCTAATGCCTAAATTCTGCCATCTACTTTATAAACAAATTGCATGAGCTGTTTTCTAAGATATAGAGGTTTAAATCACTCTAGAGGAGTGTCAGATGACAAAAGGAAGACGTCACACAAAATCACTTGTATGAAAGTGACAGCCCTAGAATAGGTATTATCTTAGCCCCTTTAAGCATTGGAAAGACACCTTGAACATATCTTTACCAAATCCCTTAAAAGCTGGTAATAAAATGTACTGTCTGTGAATCTGTCTTGAGTACTAAATTCACCAATCTATAAGTCTTTGAGGGCAACTGTGTTTTATTTAATTTTATCATTCCAACAACCAGTACAGTGACATAGTAGATTCTCAATAAATATTTGTTAAAATAAATTATTCCTTAATTTACTAGTATAGTTATAAAGCACCAAATTTTACTGTAAATGTGCATCTTGGGATTGGAGTATGTTAATAACCAGCCTGAAATCCTATTTGTGTTTCCTTTTCTTGCAGAGTCATCTATCTTTTGCCAGCTATCCAATTACCACTTATAACGAAGCAAGGTTACCCAGTTTGCTTCCAGGAAAATATTTGCATGCTAACTCCGTGAACCAAACAATATTTAGTCCTTACCAGCTTGCGATTAGTTTTTTAAACAAGAGAACTATAAATGTGCTTGAGTATTCTCACCAAACATTCATAAATTTGGGTACATTAACATCTCATCCAGATAGTCATCAATTTATAAAGGTAAGATTATCTGTTTTGGCAGAGTTCTGTAAATTCATAATGCATTGTACCTTTTGTATATTTTTCTTGAGCTATCCTATCATTGTCTTTTTTTGAAGCTTGAAAAGTGCTGTAAGAGGTGTCCTTTATCATGAATAGATATTCATTTATTCATCTATAACTTAGTATGAAAGCAAACATATTTTATTGATATTAAAATATTAAAAATTTGCTCTTTAGATAATCAAAGTTAAAATTTATTTAACAAAATATTTTGAAATCTGAGTAGACTAAATATAACTAATACCACAGTCTTATTAATATTCATATGATGTATGGTATAAAATAATTATCATTTGTCTCCTTTTATGGTCTATTATTTAGATTTTCAAAAGTTTTATTAATCCTAGAAGTAAATAAATTAATTTGAAAGTTCAGATACATCAAATTTCTTACTTTTGTGAATATTGTTCTTTTGGTATTTTGAGATGTTGTATTAAAAAATGATCATTTGAGCAGCAATAGTAATTCCTTCAGTGATGCTTGCTGCATTTTTATACATTGTTCAAAAACAATGTGAAAATGTTAAGCGCTATAACATGCAAACTTAAATAGGAGGCTGATTTAAGTTGTGAAGTAGAATAACGAGAGTAAAAGCAATATGATAGTAGTTTGCAGAAAATGGAGAGAGGAAGTAAAGACTTTAAAAACTGTAAAAATGAAGCAAAGGATGATGCAGGTGTGGCTTATGGAAGAGGATGCAGTACGGAGACCAGCATTTTAGGTTAAATGACAGGAGCTAGTGTAAATTTAACTCCCGATAACAAAGAGCACACATGGTACCCACATCCAGGTTTATAAACGTCATTATACACTAAAAGAAATGAAGGCTTCTCAGAGAAATGGCTGATTCCAGGGGTAGAGCAGAGAGGTTACAAGATGAGCTTGGAACATTCATTGTGCCACAAAGCAAGGAAATGCTTAAAGAAGAATGAAGACATGTTGAGAAGATAAGGTACCCTAAATGAAAGGGGCTTTCTCTTCCTGACCAACTATGAGACAAAGTCAGTATCAAAATAAAATTAAAAGTAGATCATTGTGCACTGAATGAAATGACGATACATGCATCTATCTACACTGAAAGAAATAAATGAATAAATTGAGATTTTGCTGGGCCATGTGTTATTCTAAAGCACCACTCCACCAATTACCTAATTACAAATGGCAAAAGAAATATTTCATAATGGAGAAAGCCACAAAGACATGATTGTTAATGAAAGGCTCAAAATGCACAACACTGTAATAAGATACTTGTTTATTATTCTTGCCAATGAATATAATCTAAATGAGAAAATATAGGACAAAACCAAAATAAAGGGCATTCTACAAAACAACTCATCTGTACCTTCAAATTTCAAAGTCGTGGAAGTCAAAGTAAGAGTGAAGAACCATTTCTGACTGCAGAAGACTACTAAAGACCTTATGACTAAATAGCGTGATTCGATTGTATCTTTTTACCATAAGAGACATTAGGATTATCAACAACATTTGAGTGGTGTCTAAGGATTAGATGTGGTAATGTATTAGTGTTAATTTTCTGATTTTGATAGTTGAATTGTGGCTTTGTAGGAAAATAACTTTGCTTTTAGGAATTATCCACAACATATTCAGGATAATGAAGCATCAGTTTGGCAACTTATTTTCAAATGGTTTTGAAAAGAAAATTATTTGCATTATATTTGCAACTTTCCTAATGAGTTGGAAATTGTTTCAAAATTATATTAAAAATAAAAATGGACACGAGGGAATTCCAGTGGTCATGGAACTATTATATATCTTGATTGTATATAAATATGTTAAAACTCAATGAACTGTACACTTAAAATAGGTACATTTCATAGTGTACAAACGACACTCATACAAAAAAATACTATTGGTTAAAAAAATACATAGTTGTGCTTGAAAATAAAAGAAATATCGTGATTGAAAATAACAATAAAACTCGCTATAGTGAGAAGGCTTGGATTCTGTGATTTAATGTGAGACACATGGCATAAAAACTAAGGAACTTTTAAGAACAGAAGACAAACACCTTGAATGTGTCAGGAAATTATAATCAGAATTCATTCATGAAATCTAAAAATGGAATTGTGCGGTCCATGTGAGACTTAAAGGAGACTTAAAGAGCTTTATTGGGCTTTACAAGTTGTGAACGCATGTGGCCAAAATCTAAAAGCATACTACTCATAGTCACAAGAAAAGCTTTTAACTAAAAACCTATACAATCCATAGGACCAGGGGTTAGGCAAACACCATATCACCATACAAGGTGGGATTTGCTCAAGAGATTAGTTTTTAAACATGAAATAACAAACACAGCAGAATGCCTACTTTTATAAAAGGCATGCAACAGATTGAACAAAATGTAAAATAATAATAATAATAATAATAATAATAATAGAACAATATTAAAAAGATCATGAGGCAACTCTATTTATAATCCTTACATAGATAAGTAGTGAAATAATATTTATTTAAAAAATTTATTAAACACTAAAGGACAGTTATAAAACTAAAAACAAGGCAATTTTTAATAGAAACTTTGGAAATATAAAACTATAGTAAAAATGCCAATATACAGGATAAAGTTGATATAACTAAAAAAGAATTTAACAACTGGAAAATGCTAAAGGATAATTAATTGATTATAATATAATGAAGAAAATATCAAAGGATGCAGCACAGCAAGGTTAAATAATGAATGATAATAAAGAGATACTAAGAGACCTATAAGTCAGAGCAAAAAATTTCGAAATATTCTAATAAAGAAGTGGAGACAAGTTATATTTGATAAGATAATGAGAATGTGTTTATGGTATGTGTGCATTTTCCAGAATCTACCAGCAAAAAAGTTCCACATGTTGAAAAATTTCAGGAGTTGAAATTTTATTATCAGACTCATAAATCATCTCTTCAACAAAAAGAAAAATGAAGCCAGAAGAAGTGGGATCAAGAGGCACCACTGAGAAAATAATTCATTAAAATATGGTGAGGAACAAAATAAGAAAGTCAAACTACACATTAACAATGAATAAAAATAGATTTTTAAAAGATGAATAAAATTGGTAAACTATTGTCAACACTAAAATTAAATAGAGAGTATGCTTAATGAAATAATATTAGTAATAAAGAGGTATCTAGAGATACAGATACATTAAAATATAACAGTTGTATAAATTTAAACATTATAAGATATAGATTAAAAAGATTTTTCTTCAAAAAATAAATAATAGTACAATATACACTAGAAGAAATAGTAAATCTAAATAGGCTAAAAAAACTTCAGTTAAAGAAACTTAATCAATATTAAATATTATCCCACCATATAAGGCACCAAGAATAAGATAATTTTATTTAATTCCTCACTGATTATCAATTATATTGTGCTCCCAATTTCTCTTCAGTGAATGTGAGAAAAGGCATCAGGAAAATGTATCTTTAACTTATAAAACAAGAAAAGTAAACCTACATCTTATTTATCTTTTGAATCTTTAAATGTACTCCAATTATTAGAAGTTAAAAATGTCACTAAGCCAAAGCAGAAGTAAAAATAGTTTTCGAAATGACACCTATAATTAGATTCATAAGAGAAAATTATTAGTCTCTACCTGAAGTTCACTATTAAGCTCTGTTCTACTGTGCCAGAAATAATTTCTGTGTTTTATCATTCATGAATAAATAACTATTCTCCTTGGGAACTAATTCAGTTCATCAATTAATGTCTAATGTTTTATCTAGTATTTTCCTAGGGAAAAAAAAGAGAAAATAATCACCTTTAATTAGTGACCATTTACTTACACTTAAACACAAAATATAATTCACAAAAAAAGATTTATGTTTTTAAAGTATTTATGTTTTAAAAACTTTTTAAAGCTTTGCAAATATGCTTTCTATACAAAATCACAAACCTCTAGGATTAAGTATTTAGTACAGTTAATCTGACATGTAATTTTAAAATGCATTGATGTTCTAAGATTTCAATTATTAGAAGTGCTTCAAAAAATGGTATTCCACACATTTGGGAAAAAACTAACAAATCAGGTGTAATGTTTCCTTTTCTTTTGTTCTTATGTTCCTACTTAAACATGTTTCTAAACACTACGATTGCAGATTTGTCTTTGATAGTGGATGTAAACATAAATCTGTTTTTCTCTCCAAAGAAAGGGCATCTAATCCAGCTGGTCATTTGAACAAATCAATTGCATAATTATCTCAGACTTGTGTTTAATCTGGTGCTTTGCAGAATTAAGCACTCATCTCATCTTCCAACTAGTACTTCTCTTTCCTCTCAAAATAAAGAGCCTCTTTAGGACACAGGTTCCAACCATCTTCTGTGGACTGTGGTTCCAAGTCACTTTAGTATTCAACCTTTGAGGGACTATTTGGGTCTCTTCCACATGTGCTCTTCCATTGGCAAGTCGATGGCCTGCTAGTTCTGTTCTTTGAGTATTTGATATTCTAAAGATGATCAGATCTACACATGTGCAGCCCAGGAGTGAGCCCAGGACATCATACACAACTTAGCGGGGTCTGCTTTCCCCTAAGTTAACCCCACTTCACAATCTCTCCAGTACATTCTGGTTCTAAGGCTCCCTTTTTCATCATTGCAATCAGAAAGATGAGGAATTCTGAAGGACAGAAAAGAAAAACCCTGACAGAAGTTCACGACACCCTCTTGACGTCACAGTTCCACTGATCATAGAGGAAAGTTCTCTCTCACAGAATGTTGGCTCCTCAGGAGCCTGTTGATAGGGTTGCTGCTGCCATCACAGAATGGCTTGGGGCCTAGGGTGGAAGGGCATTGAGAAAAGGAGAGAATGGAAAAATGGGGGTTTTCCAGGCCCCTCAAGCCAGAACTAGAATGCTTCTTTGAATCTCTCCTTGTCTATATCCTGGTAGCTATTTCTGTGCTTTGAACTATTGCTGATATTCAGTGTGGTTTTAAAAATATCTACACATGAATTTGAAATTCTACCTAGTTTTCTTTGTCCCTATTTCTGCGAATAATTTTTTCTCTCCCAATATCATTGTATCTTTTATATGTGGAAAACATGTTTTTATTTTTCAAGACAAATTTTAACTTTTGTACCTTCCTGAGACACAATTGCTAAAAATTCTAAATGTCTGCCTAATCTGGGTTATGCGTATATCCTAAATCCTCCTCTTAGCTCTGTCTTGGCTATGACTATACCTTTTTATTTGTCTTTATTCCACATATTCCTCACATTCCCGGAGGGCAGGCTCAACATCCAGTTCATTTGAACTCCAATGTCTAGCAGAGTGCCTAGCACTTGGTAGCACTCAAAATCTTTCAATGATTGAAGGGAAAAAGGAAGACATCCAAACTGAGTATTATCTATTACAAGCCTATGGCTAAGGAGAGAAGCCAGAGCTGCTGATACATATTTATAAATCTTCTGTGTAGAATAAGTCATTGAAGCTTTAAGAGTGGATAAGATTACTCCAGAAGAATGTAAATAGCACTGGTTCTCAAGTCTGGCTACACTTTAAAATTACCTAGGGAGCTTTTTAAAAACTAAAAATGCCCAAGATGCATCCCCAAAATTTTGAAACAACATCCCTGTGGTTGGGGTCAAGCCATCCAGTTTTGTAAATCTCCACGGGTGATTGTAATGTGAAATCAGAGTTAATAAATGCTGGTAAAGGTAAAAGAGAGAGAGAGAGGGAGAGAGAGAGAGAAAGAGAGAGAGAGAGAGAGAGAGAGAGAGAGAGAAACATCAGCTGAATGCAAAAGACTTCAAAATCAAAATACCTAAAGATCAAGATAAAAAGAGTATAACCAAACAACAAACAGATAAATAAATAATAAACTTAGAAGGATGACTCAGAAAAGTAGAAGAAACTAAAGCTGTAATGTCACAGAAGCCAGTAATGGAGAGAGTCCTGTGAAGGAAGCCAGTATAGTAGAGTATAAAATGCCAGATCGAGTCCCTGGACATTAAAAACTAAAATAAAAGCAGAGAGAAAGTGACAGATTTGGGACATTATTGGTGATTTCTTATTAAAAGCTGGTTAGGTAGTGAGATGAAGAGAAATGAGTCCGAATTGGAGTGAGTTAAAGAATATATTAAATATAGAAACTACTAATTTCCCTATAAATTCTAACAAATATTTGTCATGAAGATTTTTCAAGGAATTACTTCAATGTTTACTTTATTTCTTTAAGATATAGTCATTCTTTATTATTCCATAATATTACTGTATAAATTTTCACAATAAAATATAGTATCATATTAGCCTAAAAGTATAATGTATTCCCCCAAATAACATGAATCACTTTCTATGTAATCACAAATTAATCTGCTTCATATTGTATATATGTAAACAGTTACAAAGGTGTGGGAACAAAGAGAATGATAATCTATTATTATTGTACTGTGTGAGATAAAAGCTGATTTGCATTTTTTTAGAAAAAGGATATCTGACATCTTCACCTTATTTCAGAATAATAAATACTAGAATTTTCCTGATTAGGGAATCTTGTTGCTATTATTGACTCTTAAAACCAAGATAATACAGGTGAGAAAATGTAAATTGTCAACTTCTCCCAGCTGATGAAAAAGCAATTACAACATAAGTCAAGATAGGCTCTAAACTAATTTCTCTCCTGCAGAAAATAGATCATATCTGATCCCACTAAAATTCCATTTAAATAACTTCGAAAGCCTATTTTAAGGCACAACATGCAAATTATAGTTTTTAATGTTAATTTTTTGTGTGTGTGAGCATTGCATTGTACAAAACAGAAAGTAAAAGATAGGTATATTTTACCGTCCTAAATTGTGGTTTCCTGTCTTCCCAGTTTGGAGAGTATATCTATAACTTTACATCACACATTAAAGGTGCAGTGCCTTCATGTATCAGTCTGCAAACAAACAATGCTTTACTAGGTTTTGCAGATCTATTACTAAAAACATCCAGGTCTGGTGGCTCACAGACTGAGATAATGTGCTGGAAGCCAATGAAACTCTCTAATTAATGGTCTCTGAAAGAACATTTTTGTTTGGCAAATATATCAATGAAACTTGAAAAGCATTAAGACTTATTTCAATTTAAAAATTGTAATCAGATACAATGCATTTCTGATATTTCTAAGAGTATAGCTACAGACTTTTTCATGAGTTTTTTTTTTTTGACAGTATCAATCTTTGTCTTCTATTTTTTTCTCGCCTGCTTGAATAAAAATTCACTTATGTGAAAACCACCCATCTATGAAAAACAAGGAGGAATTAAATAAGTAGTAAATAGACCCCGCAAACTAATTAGGTAGATGCTTCTATGTAGACTTTGGATTCTCCATTTTAGGGAGTGGGGAAATACATATATTCCTCTACAGACATCACTCCTTTCTTTACTCTTCTTCACATCATGGCTCCTTGTTACTTCATATTCATCTTTTTCCATTCTCTTAGATTTTACTCCAGTAGAATTGCAGTCTCTACTCATCTAAAACAAAATTTGTCAAGTTCACTATGACAACAAATTGGTTAAATCAAGTACTCACTGTTCAGTTGTCACCATACTCAATCCCTTAGGACAATTTGATGGTTTCATTCTCTTGACTCACTGTCTTCAGCTGGTTTCTAAAATGCCACCCTGTCTGAGTTCTCTACCTTACTTATGACTCCTTCCCAGTCTCCTTTGATTGTTTATGCTCTTCCAAATCTCTAAACCTTGGAACGCCCAGGTTTGGTATATCAAATTGCTTAACTGGTGTTTCACTGAATGTCTAGCTTGCCTAAAAAATGTAACAGATTCAAAACCAATTTTTTAATTCTCACCATTGTTGATAAAAGTATTTCCTAAAAATCTTTCTCTTATGTCAGGAGCTCAAGTCAGACATTTTGATATCATCATAACATATCTTTCTTTCATATCTCATATCCCATTCAGAAGCTCATTATGTTAACTCTACCATCAAAATATATTCACTATCTCATCTTTCCTCACCAACTCTACAATATTATCACAGTCCAAGGAGCCATTATTTCTTCCCTCTATTATTGCATATCCTCTTATCCTATTTCTCTATATTAACTTTATTTCCTAAAGTATTTTAAAATGTTTTCTATTCATTCAAATCCCTCTAAAATTTTCTTATATCAAAGGAAAATCTAATGTCTTTATAATTGCCTGTAAAACCCTATGTGATCTGGTCTCCTATTCCTTTTCATACCTTATATCCTTTTGCACTTTCCCTGCCCACTCTGCTGAAACCACATACCCTTTCCTCTGCTGTCATTTTCCCAATATACACACTTTCCTTCATGCAAGGGCAAGTAAAAAATCACTTGGTCTTGAATGTCCTTCATTTCTTTTAGATCCTCAAATGGACTGGACCCCCTCAAATTGGTAAAGATATCAATTAAAGAGTTAAAATCAGAACAATATCTGGATCAATAAAATAACCTCCTTTTATTTGAAACTTATAGATTCTATGATTAAAATTATGTAGTGAAAGTTGAGATGTATAGTGACGAAATAAATCCCACCTGTCCTGTGTTGGCCACTCTTCAAACCGGCTCCAAATTGTTCCTATCTCCTGACATTCACATTGTTGTATAGTCTTCTCCCCACATTGTATCATGGTTGGTTAGTGTAACCTATAAAATAGGACCGATGTGATGATGTATGAATTATAAAGCTAAGTCATAATGAAAATTGTGGCATCTGCTTCTCTTGCTCTCTCTTGGATCACTCAGTCTGGGGGGAAGCCAGCCACTATGTCATGAGGACATATAGTAGTCCTATGAAGAGGCCCACATTGCAGAGAATTGATGCTTCCTGCCAAGCCACATGAGTGAGCCATCTTCTAAGCAGATTCTCCAGCTCCTGTCAAGCCAACATATTTCTGCGGCCCCTCTCAGGTCTTGTATGAGAGGCTGTAAGATATAACCACTTCACTAAGTTATCCATGAAACCCTAACCACGGAAACTGTGAGATGCTAAATATTTATTTAGCCATTCATATTTAGGATTAATGTGTTGTACAGTAATAGGTAACTAATATATTTCTCACAATTAATGTGCTAAATGCTAATTTAGTATATATTTGAATAACCTTCTAATAATCAGAGGCCTCTCCAGGATCGAAATCTAGGTGATTGCCCTCCACCATAAAGGCCAAAAAGAGCAGACACTCATTTTTCCAACACCCAACATTGAAGCTTGGACACCTATATCTGATATAAGCTCATAAATTTCACCTAAGACTTTGTATCAAAAGTTAGTTAATCAATAAATTAAAGGTAACAGAAAACAAATTCTGGTAGTACAACAGAGACCTCAGCAGTATCCTGATGTGCTAGTGGCAACAGAGCCGGCAGCAATACTGAGTGTCCAATGCCAGAGGCAGTCAAAATGACAGTTTTCAGTGCTCAGCTGTGAAAACAGAAGTGTGCTCACCCAACTGATTCAGCAGTGAGATTTGGCTGTGATTTTTACTTTTACTTTTTCGTTATTGCTGCCAGTTTTCTAGGCCTGATCATCTAGAATTCCTGCAAATCTACACATATATCAGATAAGGTAACTGTGGCTGATTTAATAAATCACTCAAAATTTCAATGGTTTTAAAAATAAAAGTTCATTTCTCTCAGCTCAGTGACCTTCAAGGATGTTTTCGTCAGTGTGTAGAACAGGCTATTTCCATCTTAATGCTCTACCACCCACTAAGACATTGTTAATATGTGCAATTAGAGCAAGAAAAACAAGAATAGAGAAGTTATTCCATTTTTAAAGCCACACACATCACTTATGTTCACATGAAACCCAAACATCAAACCCACATGGATTCACTGGTGAAAGAAGAGGTAGTCCATAGCTTGTGGTAATTTCTCAGCAACATTTTCAGTAGAATAGTAAGTGCAAAATCTGTTCGTGGCTATCATCTCTGTCACACTGAGCTATGAATATGTTACAATTAGTTTGTTTTGCTTAAACCAGTCAGAGGTAGCTTGCTTGCAACTGGGAACCCTGCTTATTATAGCTGTGTTTTCAGTTGCTTGATCAAAATCAACATATAATTTGGCCAGTTAGCATAAGTTAAGTTGAATTAACTCTTTTTTACATTATTAAATTTATTTTTTTAAGTAATAGGCTGTTCATCAATAAATAGTTTATGAAACCCACTCTCATCTGTAACCCTATGAAAAAGTTTCTAGCTTCTGCTTATGGTGTGCATATTCAGAAACGAGGAAGGGCACATAGTTATAAACTGTTCGTTGATTATGGCAACTTTATATTCTAATTAAACCTAGAAAGATTCTTATTTCTTTTACCTCCATTAATCAACAATGCCAATAGCCAATACTACCACTAAGCACATGTTTGTTTTGTTTTGTTTTTTTCAGAAATAATTTCAAATAATGAAAGCTAGTTTTCATTAGGGATTAATAATAGTTAGGAATTATTTATTAAATTCCCTTAGTAATTAAATACTTAGTCAAATAATTATAAATAATTATATCACATAATTATAGTCACATGTTTAATTGCTATGAAGACTCTACAAACTATGAATACAACTTAAAATTGGTGTATTGTTATTCTTCAAATCTATTTTCTTAAAAAATAAGTCACTGTTAAGACAATGAAAAGACAAGATATAGACTGGAAGAAAATATTTGCAAGCATATAGCTGACAAAGTACTGGTATTCAAATGACATGAATGCACCTAGAGGTTATTATGCTGAGTGAAATAAGTCAGACAGAGAAAGAGAAATACCATATGATGTCACTCATATGCTGACTCTAAAGAACAAAAACTAATCAAGAACAGACTCACAAATATAGAGGACATTCTGATGATGGCTAGAGGGAAGGAGCCTGGGGGGCTGAGAGAAAGTGGTGAAGGGTTAAAGAAGTACAAATTAGTAGTCAATAGAGGGTCATTAGGATGGGAAGTATGACATAGGGACTGCAGTTAGCAGTAATATAATGGCTATGTGTAGAGCCAGAGGGAAGATAGAGTAATCAGGGATTGTTTCATAAACTATATAAATGTTTAACCGATGTACTGTATACTTGAAACTAATAATAAAATAAAATACAGAAAAGAAAAAAAGGATAAGAAAATAAACAATCCAATTAAGAAGTGGTCAAAAGTTCAGAACAGACATCTCACCAGATGGCAAATAAGAATATGAAAACATGCTCAACATCATATAGCATCAGGGAATTACAAATCAAAACAATAGATACCACTACACATCTATTAAAATGGCTAAAATTCAAAACACTGACAATATCAAATGCAGGTCAGGATGGCAAACAACTGGAACTCCCATTCACGGCTAATAGGAATGCAAAATGGTACAGCCACTTGGAAGACAGTTTGGCACTTTCTTGCAAAACTAAGTATGCTCTTACTACATGATCCAGCAATTGGATGATTTGTTATTTATCTGGAGGAGTTTGAAATGTATGTCCAAAAAGAATCTGCATACAATGTTTATAGCAATTTATTTATAATTGCCAAAACTTGGAAGCAACCAAAGATGTCTTTTAGTAGGTGAATGGATAAACTGTGGTGTATCCAGACAATAGAATATAAATCAACACTAAAAAGAAATGAGCTATCGAGGGTGAAAAGACATGGAGAAAACTTAAATGCATATTGCTAAGTAAAAGAAACCAATGTGAAAAAGCCTATATATTGTATGATTCCAACTATATGACATCCTTAAAAAGGCAAAACTATAGAGACAGTAAGAAGATCAGTGATTGCCAGGGTTTTGGAGAGAGAGGTAGAAAGAGATGTGTAGGTAAAGCATAGTAAATTTGCGGGACATGAAACTATTCTGAATGTTAAAGTAATATAGATTATTATATATTTGAAACATTTTTTAAGCCTCTCCACATCCTCTTTTAACTGGTTATATACTGACCATGAGGTTGTTCTAAGTTTCCATTGTTCTGTATAGATTAGCTCTTAGTTCTCATTTCCTATCAGGGAAAAAAATCTTGACTTTATGTTGTTCAGACTCATAAATGTTACTGTGACTTACTTATATGATTTATTGACACTGGAATAAGACAAATGTGTTTTATACATAAATGTATATTGAAAGAATAGGAGAAAAAATAATGAATACTAATGTATTATATTGTATGTGTTAGATATGTACTGAGAAGCAACTATATATTGGCTGTAGTATTAGATACTATGAACATAAGAATAAATAAAACATGACTAGGTTCTTAAATACTTCATAGTGTAGTAGGGAAGACAGACATGTAAACAGATATTTATAAGACAAGGCAATCTATACAATTTTGAACCTTTTAGCATACCATGCCATCTCTAATTGTATTTAAATATTATAAAGCTTTTGGTTAAAAAGCCATTGGTAGTGGTTCTTAAACTAGAAACCTGGGCAAGACTAAAAGAAATCAAATAGAAAAAGACTATATCATGAACTAGTAGCAAAACTGGTGTCCCTGAAATGTTTGAGTTACTTTGGATATCATCTCTCTGTAAGAAGCTATTTGGGGAAAAAAGCAATTAAGCACAATTTTACAAATTTTTTTCACATACTAATACATAAAGAAAAATTAATGCTCTAAAAATAATATCAATATCTTTCAGAAACCTTTTTTTTCACTCTCTCAGTACTGATAGAAATGACTTCAATTTAAGAAACTGGCCCAGATTAAAGGAGGCTAACTAGACATGATAACTAAATGCAGTTTGTCATCTCAGATTGGATACTAGGGAAGTTAATGACATTTAAATAAGGCCTGTAGATTATTTACCAGTAGTATTACACTAGTATTCATTGCCTGGTTTAGATAACCTCACTGTGGTTGTGTAAGACTGACATTTTGGGAGGGCGATTGTCCGGGTATATAAAAATGTTTTTGCTATTTGAATCTGAATGTTTTTAAAATAATTTTTAATCTAAATATTAAAAATGTAATAGAAATTGCAAATTTGGTTTAATAATGTATTTTCTGATACCCTAAGCCAATAATGTATTCTATATTTATATAAATATTATAATTCACCTATACATATATTTCTCTGTACATTATACATGTAAGATAATCTTTATAATTTTTAATTTTTAGTTTATAATGGAAAAATATAATTCTTCTAAGTCCAGCCATAAAAGCAGTCTTTTTACAGGAACCACCATTAACTTCCCATTTTCTTTGTATTTTTTAACTCCAATAAAATATAGCATGCTCCCAATCCAGCAGTGAGAACTTCTGATACGGTGCTTTTAGTTTTCTGTGGTTTCTATACTAACATTGTATTCTAATATTTTAGGGATTCAAAGAGCTATTGACATTAAATTACCTTAGTAGACTCCTTAAGAATCTCAGGGAAAAAAAATGTCAAATTGGACACAAAAATATAGTCAATGATCTGAAACCATTCAGGCTTTTAATGATATGTGCTGATGACTAATGTGTTGTCTGGAACCACTATTTGGGATGCACAATCTGTAAGAAAACTCTAACTTTCATCCTCTTCAGTGGACAGGTGAAAAGATGAACAAAAATTAAAAGTTGTATAAATGATAGTACAAGTGTAAGAAGGGCATTAATTATACTTGCTTAACACAGATCTGATAAAACATACTAATATTATGAAATAGTCATCATTGAAAATAATGTTTTAGCCATCTGAGTACAAATACACTTCAAGATGCAAAATCTGGTTTACTCATTTACATTAACTTTTAAAAGTTAAAAGTCTAACTTCAAAATATCAGTTAGGTAGCCATTGTTTGAATGTCCAGGACTTTACTGAAAATAAAAAAGTTGACGATTTTGATTGAAGATGACAACAAAGTTTTGCCATTCCCCCTATCAAGAAATGGCATCTATTTCCTTATTTCTCTTTGGCTGGACTTTTTACTTGCTTTAACCAACATAACCTGTCAGAAGTGACGCCACATAGCTTCTGAAGCTGTGCCTAAAGAGACTTGTGGTTTCTACTTTACACACTTGAAACACTCCATTTTGGAATTCAATTGTCACTCTATTAAAACCCCAAGCTATAGGAAGAGGTCCCCTTCACTAATACAGAGAGAAATACTACTGTCCCTAAAGCTATCAATAAAGGTTACAAAGATGAAAACTATAGCACTTTGATCAATGGCCTTGACTGAGTTCCCAACCAACAGCCATTACTAACCCATCAATAAACCATCAGACATGCAAATCTGTCAGCTTGACTATCTGACTCTCAATGTAGCTTCCAGGTGACATAGAACCCAAATGTGTTCAGACAAGCCACAAAATCAAGAACTACGATAAATGGCTATTATTGGTTTAAGTTTTGAGGTTTATTATACAGCGGTATATAACCAAAATGGAAGGTGAATTCTGTATTAATGTTGTCATTGGGATTACAAAGGCAGCTCCCAATGTAGTAGCCTCTATTATACTACAATGCTATTTTAATTTCACTTCAATCTCAAAGCATTTTTCATAAAGCTTTTGATAAGTTTTCTACTATAAAATGCATTTTTCAAGGTACATTTAGTTCAATAGAGAGACATAATAATAGAGACATAATAGAGACATAAGATATACAGCATGTTTATTTAAAAACAATTATGAAGAAGTAAGAAAGAGATCATCAGTAAGTGCAAGGAGTTCAGAAACTTAAGTGGGACTGAAATGTTTCTGGAAGGGTTTGGGGAACAATAAAACAAGTGTTCCCTCTTCAGAAAAAAAAAAAGAGAGAGAGAAATGTGAATAGTAAGAAGAAAAGTGAGGGTGCTTTACATTGTAAAAGAACTATATGCAAAGATTAGAGACCAGTCATGGGTATTGGGATGCAGTGAGGAAATGAAGTTCCCTAAAGCAGAGTACAAAGGTGGGAAAACACTAGGAGAAAATAACCAAAACATGCAACTGATTTATGTTTTTAAAAGTATGCAATTTGATTGGTTTAAATTTTCTTCATTCATAATTAAATATTCTTTATGAACATTGCTGAAGAGAAATGTAGCTGTTGGCCATAACCACAAATTTTCTTGCATGAAAGTGAGCATGGCAGATTTTGCATTTAAAATTCAGGAAACAAAATTCCATCATTTCACACAAGTCTGTGTTTGCAATGGCATAGATTCCTGATGGCAGAAATAGAGATTGTTAGTTAGAAATATATAGAAAGTGAAGCATGTAAATGACGAAGAAATGCAAATTTGCTGAAATAGTATTACAAGGTTTTCTCCTTCCTTTTTAACTCCATTTTTTATATTCTTGACTGAAGACTACTTATTTTGTGTCTGGAGAAATCATCCTCTGATACTTCGTAGCAAAGCAAAGGGAACACTCCTGAGCACCGAGAGAGGACATAGACACTTATTAGCTAACCAGATTACCGCTGGCAATCAGAAATATGGAACATGTTTCAGTTAAATTGCCCTTATATGCATTAAGTTGTGACATTGCTATCACTCTGAATCCTGGCAAAGAATTCTTGCTACTCTAGGAAAATACAATTAGTATATGAATAGGTACATTTTTTGTCTTTTACCATAGGTATTGATCTATACTGAGTGAGAGGCAAAGCAAGTAGTTTATTACATAATCAGAGATTTAACTAAAAAAAATCAATGGCTGCATACTCTACATTTGCTATCTAACACTCTTAACTTCAAAAATAAGAAAGAAGACTCCATGCTATTTTAGTCAAACCTGTGTGTTCTTATTTTCTCAGTAATAAATCACAACTTTAATCAACTTTTTATCCATTGTTCATTTACACCTACTACTAATGTGGTAGGCACTGGGACATAAAAATTAGATGTGATCCATATACATTATACCCATTAGTATTATTTCTAATAGTTCAGTTCTATCTCATAACAGTTCAAAGGCATTAACACCTCTCTTTCTGTTACAAAACGCAAGCACACAATTTCTTAGGTTGTCTGAACCCTGCAAAAACCATATTCATATGGCTCATATCCAGAGATTTGTTTCATGTACACTTATTCTTCAATTTAGTGCACATTTACTGAGTACTTATTTACCAAACATAGTGCTAAATACTGAAGATATAAAGATGAATAGGTTCTTATACTCGAAGAATTTTATGGCATATTAAAAAAATTCAGTCATTCAAATAAATACAGGCAATAGGATATCGAAGTGCAACAATTGAAAGCGGTGCACAGGAAAAAAGTGGTCATTGCTACCCAGGAAGAGTCAGAAGATGCTTTATAAAAAGGTGATACCTGATCTGAGATATGAAAGGTGAACATGTATTCAGTAGGCAAACAAGTATGATAGAATGATCTAAACCCCAAACACGTTATTATCAGAGTGCTTTGCAATTGCTTTTATGAGTTGTAAAATTTTTAAATTGTTGTTCATGTACATGAACATGAATGTATAAATATGTACAGATGTCGGTGTCTCATTGGGTTTTGGGTTATCTTTTCAAATAGGAAGAAAACCAGAAACCATGAGATGCTGGTATTCTTCTTTGTGAATGTTGCTAAAAATATTGAATTTAATAATTTTTTGAAAATCATTATAGATTCATGTATATGAACAATTGAATCAGATATATCTTTCTAATTTATTATTTTTTTGTCTTATGTAATATTACTCTTAATTTTTCTAAAATTGCATTCTTTGACATAAATCCATTATCTCCATCACATTTTAACATCTTTAAAATAGTGATAAGGATACCCATTTCCTGAAAGTATTGAGAAAATAATTAGAAAAAATAATTTTTTGATCTGCATATTTGTAGATTTGATTCTAACGAGAGAAATAAATCCAGATATATGCATGGAAAATGTATGTATTATATAAAAAAAAAAAACACTGATGACCTAGGAATGGGAAGAAGAGGTTGTAAAAAAAAAAAACAAATAAAATAAACAAAAAATCCTCAAAAAAACCTAGTGATAAACCAAATTTCTAGTAATTTATTTAAAAGTATAAGTAGAGAATCAGAAACAGCAATTATATCACCAGATGTCTATATAGCAATGCACAGACTATGGATGATAAATATGAAATTATACAAAATTAAAAATAGGTGCTTTGGCAAGTTTCAAAACTAATCAAAAGCAACAAAGAATAATATCTAATTCAAAAGAAACATTTATTAGCAAAAAGTAGTTCTAGTATTGTATGAAAAATAAGTATTTCTCATGAAAATCATGAGAAAGGCAATTAAGGTACAATGGTACACATTTAGATGAAATGAAAGGGAAATTAGAAATTACATTTTTGTAAAAATATGCTATTCAATATATAAATAATTAAAATATTAAAATATACTCTAGAATAATACATATTCCTGTAATTGAGCAATATTATAAAGAAAGAAAGGAGATAATGAATATAAGATATAAGATGGTAGTTACTTCAGATGAACTAGAAATAATCCATACCTACTCGTATGGCATTCACACCCTCTTATTGCATGTCTCATTAGTGGATGTACCATATTTTATTTGACTAGTTCCTTCCAAATCCCTTTGCCAATTGGTTGCCTCTTGTGCTGCTTGTTAGTTGATATGAAAATCTCTTTACTTAATAGATGAATTAAGCTTATTTGCACATATTGATATGATTGATATGCTTGTCCTCTGTTCTATACTAATCTTTTCTATAGCATTTCACCATGTGATTTATTTAGGAAGTTTTTTATTTAAATATTTATTTTTGTATTAATAACTCTGTATAGAGTCAATAATCTTTTCTTTCCCTCTCTCATTATTTGTTGTTACCCTACTATGAACAATAGGAAATTAGTTATTGACCAGTTCTTTACATTATCCTCTCTTTATATGACATCTGATATGAAATAGTAAATATTATACTAAATTAATAACTATAAAGAAATCAAAAGTTTATTCTACCTTTCATGTGATCTCCTCACTTCATTCTTTTTAAAAATTTTTTACTAGTTTCAAGTATACAGTACATTGGTTACACATATATATAGTTAGTAAAAAGATCTCCCCAATTGCTCCCTCCCTTCTCTGACTTTCCACCTAGCCAACAAATTAATGCTAATGCATTCTTTATGCCATGCTCTCCATCCCCGTGACCACCCATCAGTTACTAATTTGTATTTCTTTAACCCTTTACCCCATTCTCCCAGCCACCCAAGTCCCCCTCCCTTCTGTCCATCACCAAATTGCCCACTTGTGAGTCTGTTTTTTATTAGTTTGTTCTTTTTATTTCTTAAATTCTGCATATAAGTGAAGTCATATAGTGTTTATCTTTGTCTGTCTGACTTAAATACCTTCTAGGTTCATCACAGTAATATCTTTTTTCATTCCCTTTCTTTTTATATGTAGGGGTCTTGTTTTCTCATCCTTTTAGCTACTCTATCCCTTGGTTGGAGCACTTAATTCTTTTCCCTTTAAGGCACTTATTGATAAGAATGTAGTTGTTACCATTCTTTATTCCTGCTTTTTATACATGCTTTTTCTTCTTAAAGAAGTCCCTCCAACATTTCCTGTAATACTGATTTGGTGGTGATAAATTCCTTGAGCCTATTTGTGTCTGGGAAGGTCTTTATCTATCCTTCAGCTCTAAATGATATCTTTGCTGGTTAAATTATTCTTGCTTGTAGATCCTGGGTCTTCATCCTGTAAAATATTTTTTGCCAATCCCTTCTGTCCTGCATAGTTCACCAAACTGTGCTCTACAAACTTGATGCCCTCTTCAGGTATAAAATCAAATTTCTTTCTCCTTAAATCTGGGTGGGTTTATGCCTTACTTGTAACCAACAGAATGTGGTAGATGTGATATGATGTGGTCCCAAAGGCAAAGTAAGAAAAGACTCTGCCATGCTGACCTTGCTCACTGCAATGCTAATCGAGACGTCCTGGGGTTGAGAGGAAGCTCAAACTCTCTCCCACGCGAGGAAAAGACATGGGAAAGGTGATGAGTGGCTTCGTGGGGAGATGACAGGAACATCCCAGTTGCTGGCAATGTTCTGTTTTTTAGATCTGAGTGATGGTTACATGATTGTACACTTGTGGAAAATAAATTACATTCATGTGACCTGCAAACTGTATTTAATATTATACTTCAATTTTGAAAGTGCCTATTTTTAGATGCCAATTATCTATAGTAACATTAATGTTAAGTGAACTATGCCTCTGTATCAAGAGGCAAAGAAGTTAAGTAATATAAAAAGGTTAGAAAGAGAACAGACAGAACAGATCATGGAATGCAATCAGTTCGTATAAATGAAGTCATCTGACATCCCAAGATACATACAAAGTCATGGTGCAATTTTGGAGCTGAATTAAGTGGTTTTATGACTCTGTTGAGTGTTCGTTTTATGGCTCCTAGTTATGTGGTCATCAATAAAAACATGTTGCTTTTTCTAGAATATATTGCATTATGAAAATAGCCTATGAAGATTAATGTTTATTTCTTTACCACAATCTTTAGCTTCTGCACATACTTATAACATATATTTATGCTCCTGGTTCTTGTAAAAAAAGAGCTTGAGTCTTTTTTATTCATTGCTGACCCAGCAAGTTTCTGGCAGCTTTGACCTCCGAAGACGCTTTTGATCTTAGAGACCTTGTAAGTATATTTAAGAGATCCTCCAGCTCTGCTGAAAAGTCACAGTCTCTGGGTTGTTTCCCATTAAAGAAGTGTAAAGGCTTAGATTTCAGCCTGTTCCCTCTCTGCAGGCATCGAGTCTTTATTAGGAATTTTCCCTAGCACACAAGACAGAACTTCACACTGCATCCTGCTGGGTACAAAGAATGTTCTTAGGTTTCCAGAGAGAAGTATCTTGTGCAATGACTCCTCTGTCCTTTTTCTCATTTCTAGGTCACTTTCAACTTATTCTTTACAATAATACATGGATATTAATCAATCAGCTTCTCTGATGACCGTCTACTGTTAATCAGAGCGGTTCCAGTGTGCTTCTGCTCCACAGCTGTCTGCTAGGTGCTCACTATTCCTTTTGATTGGATACCATTCCTTATCATCACAAAGCTGTTTAGCATTTTATGATTTTTCATGTTAGAACTTGGCAGTTTAATTTTCCTTTATGATTTTTGATTTTGATTTTTTTTCTGACTAAAGTTAACATATACCCAGTAAAAAAAAAATTGAGAAACACAGGATATTTTCATACTAACAATATCAAAATAACAATCATAATAGCTAACATTTATATGCAGCTTACTCTGATGTACCATGCAAATTTATTTACACATATTAATACCTACATATTCATACCTTACCTAATCTTACAATATCCCAGTGACATAGACACAGATATGGTTAAAAGAAAAGTTAAACCATTTACTTCAAAATCATATGGCTGAACAGGGAATTGAATCTAGCTCTTTAGAATACAAAGCTCAAAATCTCTCTTAAATCTGCTATTTAAAAATAGCTATTGTTTACATTTTAGTGTTTTCCCCTTACATAATAAACACATATGGCTTTAAAGATATTTTTTTCTATATAATTGGGATCATTTTGTACAAATTTTTACCCTGATGTTATCACTTAGAATTACAACAATTTTCTCATTTTATTAAAGCTTCAAAGTGTTGAAATCTGTATTTTCCGGATAATACAGTATTAAAACAATTTTTGTAAACCTCAGCATTTAACAACTCTTCATTTCTCATATGTGTTACAACAAGTTTTCAGGTCAGTTTGGGCCCTGCTGAGCTCTGCTATGGATGAGCTAGACTTGACCTCACATGTTTTCTTGATCCAGAATCCTAGCTGGAGAAGGACCTTCTGTCTGGGAAAAGTGCTCATGAGGAAACACCAGAGCAAGAGCACCCCAGTCAAGTCATTTGGTGCAGTTAAACCTGTGTTCAGATGTGTCAAAAATTCACAAATGTTCATGTCAAATTGGCAAAAAAGTGCCACATGGCCAAACCCCAGGTCAGCATTACCAGGAAGCATGGCAAATGTGGGGAGGGAATGAATGACCGTCAACCAAAACAACCCACCACAGCACTCATTTCCATACTGCAGCAAAATATACACTAACGCTCTCCTAAAACACTCAAATGTCTTTTCTAGGAGTAAAAATAGACTCAAAGCCCAAGATCTTGCAATCCATATTAGAGGCTGTCAGAGCTTCTTTTGATTCAATAAACTTCAAATTAAAAAGAAAAACTGTTTGCCCCCCACCTACCCAGAGTACTGTGAGGAAACAGGGATGGTGATCAGAATGAATATTCACATGGAAACAGAAAATAATATATTCACAGTAATCCTGCTTCTTAGAAAATCTGAAATCCCATGGGGCAAATGTGGGAGTGCCCCCAATCTAGGGAATACCTCTTGACTAGGCCCCCAGTTCTGTCCCATGGAATTCATAGTTCTGTCCATTGTACTCCAGGCACTCGGCTCTGTCTTTGGGGATATTGCCTCTGGCCATTGGGGTGTGCCCTCTTTGTTACTGAACAGATTTTCCTACCCATAGAGAGCTGAGAGAAAAAAGGAAATTTTATGTCTAGAATATTTACAGTCTTTTTAATCAAGACATGTGGCACTCTGATGATACATCTCTCTTTCTGAAACCTTACTATTTTTTTTGTCTGCGTGATTTCAGTTTTCTCTATGTGACAATAGCCAAACTCACATTTCTTCCTGATTTATATCTCTCTCACTCTTTTTCTAGACTTAATTTAGGTTCTTTGAGTTTATCAGGCTTCCATTGAGACTATAACAGTATGCTTTCATCTTTAAGACATTTTGGCCAAATAAAAAGATTTACTGAGCACCACTCAATAAAATCAGATTTAAGAAAAGTTTTGACATTTATGCCTATGATTTAGCCTTTGTCTTCAAGTTTTGTTTCTATGACCACATGCTTGAAATGCTTTTTACCTTTAGGTTTGACCTTAATTTGAGAATCATTTACCAGCCAGTGATAAAGAAAAATTCATTTTCAACTCTGCAAGTCTCTAAGTTTCTTTATTTTTCCTTCTTCCTCACTTGGAAATCATTTTTTTCTAAGCTCATTTCTCACTTGAAGTACCTTTCCAAATGGAGCGAATAATGACCCACTCAAGTTGCCATTATTTTGCTCAAAACTTTAAAAAAAAATTTTTTTTAGCTATTTTATACTTCAGCCTACATACAGTACAGACTTTTGGAAAGGAAAGTATTAACGATAGATTATAATGTGCAAATCTTGATCAGTTCCATGGGCAGTTGTATTTCATTTTCATAAATACTAAAGAGGACTAGAGGAATATTAAGAAGATGTGTCATCACTGACCCACTTTAACTTTTTCACAAAGAGCCTGTTCCATTTATATAGCAGAAGCGGCTGCTGGGCAACTAACATAAAAGTAGATTTAACTTAAAGAGTAGCAGGAACTTCGCTGTTTATTGCCACAGCTGCAATATAAACCGATAAATTCAGGGCTTCTACCCCACAGACACAAAGAGAGGTCCAAAAGGCAGTAGCCAGGAGATAAGCATTACCTTAGCAGGCTGAGCTGCAGGGCCCTTTCTGCATATCTTCCCACAGCTGAATGGCCCTTTCCTGCCAAACTGGTGCAATCATTTGTCATGCAAATGAAACATTTCTGAATGCCAGAAAATAAAAACACAATGACACCTGGAACCACAGTGTACTCACCAAACGCCCATTATAAAATGAGATCATGTTGGAAAATATGCAGGTGTGATCTCCAACAGCTCTATTCAAGGAAATAAAATGTTTGGGCATGGAGCCACAGGTGTTTGTTTTAGCCTTTTTTTTTCTTTCTTTCTTTCTTTTTTTTTTTTTTTTTTACTATCTAGTGGCATGGTAGGCTGAGACAGACTATTTTAGGGTTTCATTGCCTTATAAATCCTCTTTTGTGGGACAATAAATTGCAGCAGAATGGAATTTTAACCATGCAAATACTGTAGAAGGATGTTATTTACAAAATGACTGATTTTTCACTTTCATCTGTTAAATTAAATCCTCAAATGGTCAACTCAGTTGCAGTGACCTTCCACTTCTTTGAGAGATTTGAAGAGAAAATCAGACTAACCCTAAGTAAAATGAGCTTATTCGCTATAAACAGTATTTCTTTATTCCACATTCACTATTCTATGGAGTAGGTGTAAGCCCACTTTAAACTACATACCCATAGTATGCCAATCCTTTTCCCCAATGGGCTGTCTTCAGCCCTCTGCCAAGTTCCCAGAAATCCTTCAAGCCATGCCTATACCCAACATTCCACCTCTAAAATGGAATGCTCCAGTGTATCTGAATGTTCTGGTCTGGGAAGAAAAAAATCTAACAAGCACGTCTTCATTTAACCCTATTTTTAACTCTATAATAACCCGAGAATAACATTTGCTCCAGGAAACTACCCTGTTTTCTCCCTGATGCACAGTATGGAAGAGTGAAGGTGCTCATCCGCTCAGGGCTGTTACCAGTCTTGCTATTCTGCACGGGCACAATCTCTCCTTTGGTGCCTCTCCAAGCCTTCGGACTGCTAAAGCTTCATGCTGGTCCACGTCATCCCATAGCAAGGACACAGGAGAGGAGAGAGTGGTGTCAAGAAGAATATGATTCTCTTTGGTATTGTATTCTTTTAGATAGGGCCGCAGTGCGTTTCAATACTAGATAAAACTTTCTTTTTTCGTTTTTATTTACAGTTCTTCTCTCCTTGGGACTCAGATGTAGGTCCAAGATAGCTAGCTTGGAGTCTAATAGCAGCCCTCATTCTTGTCAAGATCCTTCACTGAAGACTCAATTTTATTATGAGGTTAAAATCTTCATCCCTGACTCCTTCCTTCTCTTAGCACAAATATCTCATGAGATGCTTCTTATTTCCCTGAACATATACTTCTCTTGAGCTATCCTATCAGTTGGCCAGCTCTACACCTAAAATCCAACATTGATTTAAAAATTAACAAACATTTAATGAATCTCCATCATTGACTAGACACTGGCTTTTATTCGCTGAAAAAGTATTGCCCTGTATGGATGTTAGAAACAGAATCCAAAGATAAATTTTACTTAATTACTTTTTAGAAAAAAACTAATCATAGGAATGAAATAACGCTTGCTCCGAATGTTATATCTTAGCTCACTTGTAATTTTGTGTATGTATGATAGTACATGTTGTTGACATTTCCTGAGTGTTAGCTTGTATCAAAGCTTCTCTTAACCTCCTCAGTCTGCCAACTTGCCCTTCTCCAAGGAATGGGGAGCCTCATGGTACACTTTCTATACTCTCTAAACAGATTGTCTCAACAGCCTCATCAAAACTCCAATACATTCCATGGCATCTCCCTTATTGCAGGTGGTGAGTGATGAACTCTGACTTTCAGAACTGGTTTTACAATTTCTTTAAACATCCTTCATAGGTAACCAGAAATTTCAATTCAGTATGTGAGGGTACTTCCCACCACCAAATTGGCTTTTGAAGGATCTGCTAAAAATCTGAGACAAAGGGGAAGATTTTGTGTTACAAGCTATTAGAGGATAACTCAGTTTAGGCAGTTGTCTACAGGGCTAAGCTATGTGAGACAAAATTGAGCCTTCTTTTTGCAGCTCGTGTGCTTAGAATTCACTGAGGAAAATATAAAGTTTAACTAAATTTCTCAATAATTCTTTATTTTCATTTTTCTCTATTATAATAGTTTCACAGAATAATATTTAAGATGTCATTCTCTCATTAATCAAATGAAATTTCCACTTCTTAGTTTCCTCTTTCTTTTTTTCTTTCTTTTTTTTTTTTTTTTTTTTGCTTAGTAATGAGAAAAAGTACAGATTTTGGTATACAGAGTAAAGAAAAAGAGGAAAAGGAAAGAAAAGCTGGAGATCCGTGACATTATAATGACTTAAAAGCGAACTTGTGAACTACATATAATGGCTTAATACTTGTTATTCACCAGATGTTTTTAAATTTCATATTCTTTCAGATTTTTTCACATCAACCTTTCTTTTTCAACTTATCAGCTCAGAATGAAAGAATACTGTAGATCAAAACTCAAAACAATCTCATCTAGATATAGCATAGATCTTCTGTTTTAGGAGCCTTTATGTTTTTATTTAAAATCTTTGTAATATTCTTAACTCCATACCTTTCATATTAATAACTAGCCCAAAATTTAAAACTATACACCAGAGAAAACAGCATTTCACAGAAACCAGCAGGTATATTATGGTTCAAAAATCTATCCCTTCTTTAAATGAAGTTCCTTTAAACAGATTGTTAAACTCGGCATAAAGGAGAAATCTATGAAAATTATTCTCTTCACTAAAATATTTCAAAAGTAGAACAGAATGAAAATTGAATCTGAGGGCTCCGTGTTTGGAGAGGACATGGAGCTAGAGGCCTAGACAACTGTAAAAGTATTACTCATAGTGTAAAATCTTTTATAAAAGAAAATATAAATCTCTAAAGCTTTAAATCAGGTATTTAGGTTGGATAAACTTTCAAAAGAGCAAACAGCTATTCTTGGATTTATTATGGAGTTAAAAATAAGGTTAAATGCAGACAAATTTGTTAGACTTTTTTTCCTTCACAGAGAGGTGTCATTCTCACAGCAATCTAATTAATGGTATACTAGTGGATTAGGGGAAAAAAATAGAAACAATGTACATCCACAGAGAAAAAATATCATAAAAACCGCAATTCACTTTTAGATAGTGTTTGATAATTTAGAAAGCATTTTTACATTGTTTAATCTTGCATTCTCAGAGTTTTCAGAGTTCATATTATTATCCTTATTTCATAAACAAAAAGAACACAGCTCCAAGAGGTAAGATTTACCTAATATCACGTAACTACTTAATGACATAGCTGGGACTCCAACCCACATCTAACTCTAAACAGATTAATGGGAGCCTTTTCAATAGAAAGAGCATTTGCTAGTAAATCCTTCTAGAATTATCTTAATCTATAGGGATCTGAGCCTTCTCTTGAATTGAGCCTTACAATTCCATAAATTGTGATTTACTGAGCTCTGTTTTTACCAATAGCATCCCCTACAGTATGCATATGAGTTCATAATATATTCCAAAACTAACAAATATGAGTATGCTGGAGCATTTTATATTTTTCAGAAAATTGATCAGTCTATATGGTCTATAGATTACTATTTTGATGACGAATAAAAATCTCTTCATAAACAATCTATTGTCAGGCATTAGCAAATAACACAACACTATGACTGTGTTAGAGATTCTTAAAACCAAGTGAATAATTTGGGGGAAAATATCCTGGTATCTATGCCAAACAAAGGGAATGTAAGTGCGAGGTAGCATTCAGAAGAATATGTGGTCTGACAGAAGCCCACAACCCATCATGGTAACAACCCAGGGGAGTCCAGGGCTGAAAACAAAGTGAAAATCGAGGGATTTATTTCATGTTAGGTTGACTCAGGACTAGCATGACTGAGGAGAATGCTAGGTTCATTGATGTAGAAAACTTAATTTGATCATTTAAAATAATAACCTGCTTTCCCTAAGTATTCTATAGGTTGGATTGTGTTCTCCAAAAAGATACAATGAAGTTTTAAACCCAGGTAGCTGTGAATGTGACCTTATATGGAAACAGGGTCATTACATATGTAATTAGTTAAAATAAGGTCATACTGGAGTATGGTGCATCCTTAATCCAATATGACTGATGTCTTTATAAGAAGAGGGAAATCTGGACACAGACATAGAAGAGGACGGCCATGTGTCCTTGGAGGCAAAGATTGTAGTAATGCATCCACAAGCCAAGGAAGGTCTAGAGCCACCAGCAGCTGGGAGGGGCAAGGCAGGAGTCTCCTCTAGAGTTTTTGGAGAGAGCCTGCTTCTGCCAACACCTTGAGTTCAGACTTCTGGCCTCCAGACTATGAGAGAATAAAATTCTGCTGTTTTAAGCCATCTTGTTGGTCATAATTTGCACAGCAACACTAAGAAACTAATACCAATTTCTTCCTAGGTACTAAAGTAACAAAGACTCCTGAAAGTGGTTGCTTTAATCTATTTACCTTGGTGATCACAATTGGACAATGTGTGACATAATGTTATTAATATAGAAAAAGAAAACAAAAAAAACTCTTGTAGTATGGTTGTCATAAACTCTATATAAAAATCTGTAATAATGGTAGCAACGGTTATTACATACCTGATACATGATCTTTAATTTCCACAACTATAGGTGGTAGGCAATATCATTCTTTTTATAGGAGAGAAAAATGAAGCACAAATAGGTTAGAATTTATCACAAGGTAAAAAGTCATAATTCAAATCAAGTCTATGTGACTCCATGCAATGTTCTTTGCATACTGCCTTTACTTTTCCTTATAAATCTACACAATAACAAACAATTTAACTGATTGTTCTTAATCAAATTGATTGCGTGTCTGAATATTTAAAGTGGCATTTTTTTAATGAATCAATGGAAATGAACTGATCCCAAACATTATTGTATTTATCTGAATTCTTTTAGTCCTGTCAATCAGCATAAGATTATTACCAGAAAATGTATTCCTTCTCCTACTCACTAGTCCTTCATATGTCTACTGCCATGTCTTGCATTTTCCAAAAATCAAATGATTCTGACTTGACTCTTCAGGGAAATGGCATAATATATTGACTAAAATGAGAATGGACTGCTATGTCATAGTCATTTTTAGTTCTGCCCCTTAGAAGCTGTGTAAATGTGGCTATTTCTTTGCACCCTCAGAGCCCCAGTTTCCTCATTATTAAATGAGTGTCATAATACTTATTTCACAGCATTACTGTTCAGGTTAGCCGCTTAGCATAATGGCAGGCACATATACTAAATTGTTATTACTATTATGCCTTCAATAATACACTTAGAACTAGGAAAATGTGTAGATTATATAAAATTGACCACCATGTATCGTGAGTTATGTAATTTAAACCATCAGCTTCCTAGTTTCTATCATCAAAAGAAATTTTTTAAAGACACTAAATTCAAAGAAGGCATTTTTCTTTCCTGTATTATTTAAAGAATTTCCTACAAATCAAAATACAAAATAGTTTTGAAAAGTTAATCCTCGCAATAAGAAGGAATCTGTAAAGGTTCAAATTCTATATAGAAAAAGATGACTTATATAAGCAGATTTAGCATCAAGCTGTTTCCAAATTCCTTCCGATAAAACATAATAGTCACATATTTCCCATCTAAACCACTTTTGCATCACAATAGGAATGAAATGGTAAAAATAAAAGGAATTTACTGGGATTTTGTTATTTCAAATGTAGTCTTTCTGAATGATTGAATACTCCCCCAAAAGTTTCAAAAGTAAAATGATAACAGTATAAGGTATTAAGGGAAACAAAATATTTATATTTTCTTTTTTTAAATGCTATCTACTTTCAAGTTAGTTACCTCTTAAATTTTGTTTTTGTCATCATAGGATTAAGGACAGTGAGGCAGCAAAATGTAGTGGTTGAAAGTGAGGCCTCTAGAATCAGAGTTGAGTTATTATCCCATCTCTACTGCTTACCGGTTGTTAAAACTTGCCAGGTACGTACCCATTCATTTCTCAGTTCTCTCGTGTGCAAAATATAAATATGAATAATATTAATCTCATAAAGTAACTGAAATAATTACATGGATGCACATAAAATGTTTTAAGACAGTGCCTAGCACATAGATAGGAATGCATTTAATTTTATAATTATTATTATTAAATCTTATGATGTGTCTTAAAAAGAAAAATTAACCTAATAGCTATTAAAAGTAAATAATAAAAATAGCTTCTATGTACTAAACACTTATTCTGAGCCAGGCTCTGGAATGAGTACTTTTCCTTAGATATACCTTGCCGTATACACTATTACTAACCTGATTTTACGGATGATGGAACTAACATGTATATCGAAGAGCTCTCAATTTGCAAACTGTAGCAACTGGGTGATCCAGACTTATTTTCACCATCTTCAACTGTGCACCAAACACTGAGGGGGCACTTAGAATACAATAACCTCTTCTGCCTCTAGATGCAGATTGGATTTTCAAATTGGGTTCTCTAAAAGAAGAGCCTGGAATAGCGACTTTAGTGAAATCACTTGTGACAGTGATTTAGTGAGGGAGTACTTTTAGAGGAAGGGGAGAGAAGAAAGCAAGATACAGCAGGGAAAGAAAGCTGAGCAAGGGTTTGGTCTCAGCTGGAGACTAACTTCATCCTTAATTGTCAATGGCACTACCCAGCTGGTCCCATTTGAAGCCAGGGAGCCAGCCCTTTGTGCTTTCCATCAGTCAATCAGTAACCTCTGATGGCCCCAGAAGTTGACGATCAGGTAGCACATGATCTTCTGAGCAAGGCAGCTCTCCTTCCTCCAAAATCAATGCTCTATACAAGGAGCAGCTGTGAGTGCTTAGAAACCACCAGTGGGTAAAGGCACTTTGGCCCAGTGAAAGGGTACCAACAGTATGTACTGTCATCCAGCTTTGATACAAGGTCTTCCTTCAAGGAGACCCAACTTCTCCTTTAGTCAAAAAGAGTTCTATGTCTGAGCAAAGGCTCAATCCAAGGAACTAGGCAAAAGATTTTGACTCTTCATTGGGCAAATGATTTCAGCATCCTTTTTATTCATTATATATATAATATGCATTGTTCTATGTTATTTTATATAAGAGCCTTGAGCATCTGTAGATTTTGCAATCTATGGGTAACCCTGGAACCAACCTCCCATAGATGTGGAGGAAATGACTAAAGGTTTAGGGAGGCCAAAGTTGTCCACAGATTTTGAGTGTCTGGGCATCAGCACTCTAACCCCCGTGCTGTTCAAGAGCCAACTGTTATTTATATTTTCAGTACTTTTTCTGGTTTCCTAAGTATTTTGACCTAGGAACATCATGTTCTACTAGCATGTCCATAGATCATAGTGAGCCAACTGCCCCTGGCTACTATTCTGACCCCGCTGCCCACATCAGTAATCACACCCACACTATTTTGGGCAATAAAGTGCTGCCACCTGGTTTATGCTATTTGGAGTTCCTATCATCCTACTGATACAAGGGAGCATGTGTCTGTAATGGCATCTTACATTAGCCCTGAGGAAAGAGGACAGCCACACTGAGTCTCGGCAATGCTGGTGGCCTTCTTACAAGAGCATTTTTTTGCATCTTGGGAAATAGTCATCTTGTGGGATTCTAATTTTTTATGGTGGAGCCACTCTAATAGGCCCAATTCTTTGAATTTTTATCCTTTACTCCAATCTGTCATAGATTTCTAACATTTCCAAGATTATAAGAGCCAACTGAATGGTATATTAGAAATACTTTCTAAGCCTCTTGCCAGGGTATTATATCCTGTACATGGGAAAATGTTCTCATATCAAAAAACTTCATTTTTCAGCTCGTAGTCTGCCTCCTTTGATCCAGCACCCTCAGAATACACTCCTGGGCATACTCTCCTTCTTCCCGCTGATACATGTTAGTCAGGTTTTGAAGCTTATTTGCCATATAACCCATCTCTTCCTTTAGAAGGCCAAGTTCTTTCAAGTATGTTTTTGCTTAATGCTGGTCTGATTGACATGATTCATACTAAATATAATAAGTAAAGGTCGGCATGGTAATTTTTACATTTTAAACATAAATTTACTCAAATTATTATTTTTTTTTTACTCAAATTATTATTTTTACTTGAATGTTTCTCTAACTAGGAAAGTGGTTTTACTTGAAAATGTTTCACATTATTTTCTACTGATAAATGGTAAGGAGGGTAGGTGTGGGCAGATCCCAAGTAGGACAGCACTGTTTTGTAAGGCATCAGCCTCATTTGAGGCCTCTCCACAGCGGGGAGGCAGAGTGGGCTAGTATTAAGATTAAGAGGTTAATCTGAGGGTTCAAGATTCACAAGTGCATCAGCCTAGATCAACCTAGACAGCGCAATCTGAAGTCTCACCACCCACTCCTTTTTTATTAAGGCTCTATTTTCACATTAGGTACTTGCCTAGACTAAAATTCCACTTCCTTTATAGATTTCCCAGTCTTACTTGTTGATCCATGCCTGGTCTTCAGTTTTGTCTGCCCTCTGGTTACAGGGCAATAGGAGTATCTAAAAGAGCTGCCCAGGAAGCTTTGCAACCCTCTCACAGGGCTGATCATAGATGTGAGTCTCTAATTTCTCTCTTTAATACATGGATAGCACTTAGCAACAACTATCAAATTCCACAATCCTTATAATTACTATTTACATTATACCTCTGAGACATTATGAATATTGCACCAGCTAGAGAATCCCTTTCCATCAACAGCCTGTTCTAGTTAACTGGTGAAAATCCGAACAGTCACTGTTATAGCATCCAGGCCCTATTGACATTTTACCTATATTACAGAGTTTTTAGTACCATCCTGCTAACAAGCGACTCACCTTAAAACCCTATCCTTATGGTCTTGTTCCAATAATAATTTCTGATGTCATCGTAGGTCAAGGTTCCAAAAGGTAGAGTCTTAGATGGTCATTATTTTAAAAGATATGTATTAAAGAAATGCCCTTCAGGCAAAGACTGAAGGTTCCACTAGGAGGCAAGAGAGGTAGGGACAAGGGGGCTGTCTGTATCTCAGAGTCGGTCTGTCATTGATACCTTGTTGTGGGGGCAATCTCCTCCAAAAGGTGGTTCCAGAGCAGGTGAGGGCAATGCTCCAGCAGAGGTGGAGGATTTTGAGCCAGTAGTCAATGGCTGGGGAAAAGTGCACTGGTCCAGTGAGGGGGAACTTGGGAGCACCTGGATAGCACCATGTCACATTTCTGATACAAAATTTAAAGCAGCGCTTCCAAAATACAATGCCCATGTTCTTGGGGCTTTTTTCATTGTTTGCTTGATACTTATTTTGCTCTACTAATCACCCATCCCTCACTGCCCCCACCACCACCTCTATGCTTTTACTACATGTTACTCTGTATCTTTCTACATAGTCAACTCAGTTATAAACTTCTGTAGTGCAAAAGATTGTCTTATTTATTTTTTATATAAGAAGTCGAATTATCTGTCTGGGGAAATCTATAGCTTTAAGTATGAATGTTGACACCCCCTAATTTCTCTGTATTTGGTTGTCAGGGTCATGGCTAAGGCCAGCCTTTCTGCTGTCAGCCTACATCACCAAAAATGGAGCTTTTCCCGTGTTGTTCTCTGCTCATATATGAACAGTTCTCAGTCGGTATAGTCATTCCTGACTTGACTTTCTGAGAACACAAAATTTTTTTAAAAATTTAAATAGCAAACAGATCCCTTGATAGATTATCAATATTAATTACCTGAACCATTCATTCATAAATGTAAATTTTCATTCATATGTTTAAGAAAACCAAGCGCACAACAAGAATGATAGCTGAAAGAGCAACAATCTGTTTCATCAATAGTGGAAACAGTGCAAGCAAGATTTGACCAGACACATCACTTAAGAATTGCAGGTTTTCAGAAGGCATTGATAGTTTAAAGTGAGCAACGTGAAGGGGAATCTCTTTAGACATTTATGCTACAACAGTGATTCCAGGGCTCCATCCTTTGAGCATGCAACAACTACAAAGATTTTGTTATAGAGGATAATGCATATGGTTTGGTAATCTACCATTGTCAAGGCACGACATTTTAATAGCTGTCACCCATTCTACCTCCAGAAATATGGACAGAGCAGAGAAAAGTCTGGGAGGTGGAGGAAGAAGACAAACTTATCTGTTAATCCTAGTAGTTGAGGGTCTTAATATTATACTTTGAGAAGCTTCATTATTTTTCTTCCCAAATTGAAAACAACTGTTACCTATTTATGTGTTATGATTGAAAACGACCAGTCATTTGTTAGATTAGTAAATCTGAGGGAGAGAAAATATAAACTACTGTGTGAATTTGATCTGTGAAACTGCAGTAACAAAATATGTTAGCTCAAACGTGTGCAGGTTAATGCAAAGAAATACTACAGTATTTCAGAAGATTATAGTCTGAAACTACCCTACAATTGCTTCCAATGACATGTTAGAAATGTGATTCTCTGTTCTTGAAGAACGTGATTAGACTACTAACACCTGTGCATAAAGAAAATTCTTCTCTAAGAAATAACATAGAAATTATCAGTAAATTGTTCCACATTATGTGATTATATTCTTGTTTGCTTAATATTTAACTGTCTCTAGGTAAAGTTAATAAAAATTTTCAATAGTGTCCACACCTAAATTTAAAGGATACTATATGTCAAATTAGGCTACATATCAATAGAAATATATATCTATAGAAATATTACATATCAGAAGGACATTTTAGCATTTTAGTTTACATTTTTATTATCAGCCAAGAAGGTACTTGTATGCATTCCTTCATTCTCATATTTCCTTCTCTTTTTACCACACCTTGAAAAGTCCTTTGTTTCTTTAAAATTTAGTTCAAATTTTATCTTCTTTGTGAAATGTTCTGCACTCCCACCAACTCATCCTCAAGCAGGATTGATCAGATTTTCTTCATTGTATTAATTCTACTTGCATTATCTTTCTTGTGGAACCTATAAGATCCTGTTGCAAATATTTACTAATTTGGAATCTGTGTGAGTTGGTGATTTCCTTGAGGATGGATAGTTTTTCTTATTCTGTTTACCAGCAACTTGCATAATGTCAAGAACTTATTGGAGAGTACTCAACAATTATTTTTTGAATGAATAACCTATGAATAGATTTTTTTTTTCAGAAATTAACAGAGGAATATCACATGCTATCCACTGCTTGATGTCCAGGGTTCAGCTGAGGCCAGTACTCAGAAAGGCAAAGTCTTGATACTACACTAGAATATGTTATATTATGCAATATTATGCCCTTCCTCTTAGTTCCCTCAATTTGGAAAGTCCTAAATTTTCTTTAGCGTCTTCTCAGAATGCTCATTTGAAAAAAGTTTGCAGACCATCTGAAAAGGTCACCATGACTTCTGATTACCACTGGGGGAAATAAAGGAAATAAGTAATTACATTGCCCTCCATAGAATTTAAGCTATTTCAGTCAGCTCTTAGTTAAAATTCAGAAGAATGGTTCTTCCTGAGGTAGACTCCATTTATGCCAATTTTATCTCCTCTTAGTTCTTAACTAAAAATGTTGTTAGAAAAATGACTTTGAGCCAATTAGAAAATATCAAATAGTAAGTTTTTGCCTCATGTTTACAGACACTTAAAACAATTGTCAAGATTGTTTTAAGATTTCACCTATTTTAAGCTTCACAGATCTTGCATTTACCTTTGTCATTAGCCTGAAAGTCTGCAGTATGATTGCCCAAGGATGTTATATAGACTCTTTTTTATGAGGCATCATCTGTAAGTGAGATTTTCAGCTACTAGGGGTTATTTAGCAACCAGGGAGCAAAAGCTAGACTTTCCATAGTATGTGTACTGTAATAACAGTCAGTTGTAGCTGGTAGATTTTTAGTGCTCTGAAATTTTCCACACATTTAATTATTCAAATAAAAAATTGTCTTCCTTAGGCTGTAATATAAAAATTAGATGCCCTGGAAATTTTTATTTCTATTGTAATTGTATAACTTATCATCAAAATCATCTTCATTGTAAATGTTTTCTTGGCAATTTACATGTTATAAATGTACTGACAAATTTGGCATGAAATAGTGTATGTTTATTCTCACATATTTATGAATTTGTAAAGAGATGTGGTGACAATAAAGGTAAAAAAAAATTATGATTTGCAACCCTCCAGATGGTGAAAAATTTTTTGTTCTAATTCCATATTTCAAGGTCTGAACTAAATCCAAACTTCAAAAAGAGAAATATGTTATAATTCTATCACACTGTGAACACATAACTGATTTGGAATTAGTCAACCTCCCAAAAATTTATAGAAAAAAAATGTTGCTCTTTTGAGTGTGAAACAGAGTGAGTTGTGTGTGCTGAGAAGTATAAGTCAGTATAAGACAACTATTTTTTTGGTAGGACACCTTAAGAGAGATGAGGAAAACTTTTGGAAACCGAAGAGTTTGAATGTGTACTGCCTTACATAGTTACAAGAGCTGAAATAAAGATAAACACAGAACTAATGCATATTCATATTTCATTTAAAAATTTTTTTTATAATTACTATATTATCTAGGATGGTCAGCCTTTGTCATTATATGAAAGTAGCCTGTTATGTCAATCATAATATTATAGATTTTGGTCAAAGCAATCTATATTTCAAGAACTTTCATTTATTTATGAATCCATCAATACATTCAGCATATATTTATTGTATGATTATTTTGTGCAAGTAGCTGTAATAGAGATTTCTTCTCTTTTTAAAAAACTTCCATTGGAAGTGGCCCATGAAAAGTGATGACAAATGAAATATTGTCTATACCAAGTATAATCAATCAACCTTTCATTGCTTAATGTGTGTTCAAAAATATAATTTGTATAAAATTTGTTTATCTTAAAGAGATGAAATTTTTTAAATTCATACTTTTATTCACTCAGTTATTAAAATAATACCTATCATTTTAATATTTTTATCTGATTTTTTAAACTTAAATAAAACCGGGAAAACCATACTGCAATGTAACATCTCACACATACTTGAAATTTAAGTCTTTTCATATTTAAACACCATTTTTGTGTGATACTGGCATAAAGAAAGACAAATAGATCTATACAACAGACTAGTGAGACCAAAAATTAATCTACATTTATTTAATATCTATATTATCTATCTAACTATCATCCACCTATCTCTGTATTTATCTATCTCTCTATCTATAAAAGTTGAAAGCAGTACAATGGGGAAAGTTAAGTGCTTAGAGGGAAAAGTTACCCCTGAATAATTTATACAGAAAAAATATGAGCCTTGATCCCTACCTCACATTATACATCGAAAGTAATTTGAGATTAGTATAAACCTAAACACAAACCCCAAGTAAACCAATCTTCCTTAATTTTTTCTATTTGATACATTAAATATCTTACTTACTTATGTATCAAATTATATCTTTTAAATCTGCCTATTATCTGTTTCCTGAACTACATGAGGATGAGGTTTTGTCTATTTTTGTTCTCTTATATACACACCTTTTATAAGATACTCAGTAATATTTACTGAATAAATAAATGCCTTAGATGATTTTGCCTCTGTTTCAGGAAGTAACATGGACCACAATAGGGTATAAAGGTCCTGATCAAATTCTCTAAATAATTATAAACTTTTTAATTTTACCATAAAATCAAATTCTTACATATTAATAATAATACCCATTCTATTTATTATGTATATCCTGAGTGTCAGAGACCATGTGAGATATTTTTAAATTGAACATCATATTTTTCTTTATAATGCTTCATAAAATATAGTATCAGATTAGAAAATTAGAGCTCCTAGTAGCTAAATAACAGGCCAACAGTTACATAAGTAAATGGCTGAGCATGATTTCATCTAGGTCTGTTTAAAACAAATTTCAGTTGTTATGTTCATCATGTGAAACCTGATGTAAATAATGTACTTAAATATATCATGTAACACATTAAATGATATGAAATCATAAGACATTTTAATTTTAATTCTAATGTACATCTAATATATGTAAAAGTCATGAAATTATCTAGAATTAACTCTACCTGTGAAGATGTCATTTCCTTTTTATGACCAGTTAAGTCAAAAAGTTTACTGATAATGCTAACGCTGAGAAATGAAAGAAATTTCTCAATAGCAGAGCTTTTTTCTCCAATAACAGAAATATTAAAATATTAAAACAGAAAATATTTAATTTTATAAAAACTTAAAATCAGATAATTCTATAATAAACATAATTCAGTTTGCTCAATTTAGTTAAACTTTTTGAATTAATATTTACTTAATCAGTTCACAATAGCTATTTTAGAGCATATTCTATTTTGGGGAAAAGATCACAAACAATTCTGCAAAAAGATGCCTATGTCAGGAACAAAATAATCAAATAACATCATAGGGAAAAAAATGGTCAGTATGGACTCCCAATGTCTCTAGAACTAAATAATTGATCTATCAGTTACCATATTCTCAGGGAGAGTAGCATAAAACAAGGTGAAGAAGCAGTTGCTTTGAATTTGTATGAAATAGAGAAAAAAGGCATGAGAGGACACTGGCTGCTTGAAGCTTAGAGATCACAAACGTAGAGTAGTAAACAGAAGGAGTTTCAAAATTTTGTTGTGTTCTACCCTAAAGGAAAACTCTGAATTACAGTTCCAACTGTCTAACACAGTTTCTTACCTTTGGCACTATAAACATTTTGGGCCGGATGATATATCGTGGAGTTCTACCCTGTACCTGGATATCGTGGGATATTTGACCACTGATTAGATGCCAGTGGCACCTTCCTCCAAGTTGTGACAACCAAAAATGTCTGCAGGCATTGTTGATGTCTCCTGATGGGCAAAGTCATCCACAGTTTAGAATCCCTGATCTAATATATTGGTTTGTATTCCTAAAATGCAAATGGGTTGGAACTAAATCTCATACATTAGTTGTTGAGGAACACTTAAATTTATCTCCCTAAAGTACCTCCGGCAAGAAGTTGAGTTTTCTTTGCCTGCTGATTTTAACGTTGCTGGATGTGTGCTGCATAACTTGTCATATTTATATGCTAAGATTTCATATTTATCAGAAATTAAAACTAATTTATTAATATTATACCCAACATTGTCATCTCTAAAGCTGCGACATCCATCCTCTCAGCGAACTTAAAATGAATCATTCTCTTACTAATCATTATTTTTTATTGAAATGATAAGATACAAAATATGTGTTCTTCAAATACATATTAATATGTTAGCCCTAAACTTGAAATTAAAGATGAGTCATGCAGCTTAATATATAACACAATTATTTACTGTCATCCAAGTAAGTTTTGCTATGTGATACTGAAATTAAAGGCTATGGGCCTGCAGACTTGGTGATGGATCTGAGAAGGCAAGCCTCTCACAGTTTACTCATTCATGTAGTTAGTCCATAAATACTTAATGAGCATCTACTCAGCTAATGTATTGTTTCTGAGAAAACCAAGAATGATCTGCTAACCAAAATCCCTCACGAAGTTTATGTCTTAATTGAGGGACAAATAATATGCAAATAAACAAATATAGAAAAAAAGTATAAGGTTAAGTTGATAAGTTATTTGTAGGAAATGAAACAGATCAAAGACTAGAGAACTTTACATGGGAAAGTCAAAGAAATCCTCTGTCCATAGGTGATACTATGAACAGAACTCAGAATAAAATATGGGAATGAGCTTCATGGAGAAATGGGAGAAGAGAATTCCAAGCAAAGAAGAAATTTAGAAAAAAAAAAAAAAAGAAAGAAAGTGTAAAATCTGAAGTCACAATCAGCTTAACCAATTGAAAGATTAACAAGAAAACGAGTGTGACCAAATGAAATAAGTAAACCAGAAACTCATAGGGAATGAGGCTGGAGGGATGGGCATGAGTTGGGTTATGCAGAACCATTGAGGTGAGGTCACATTTGGCTTGTACTCTGAGTGAATAACAGCAGGATCTAAACAGAGGAGTGTGTGGTCTGATTTACATTTATACCTGATCAGTCTGGCTGCTGTGCAGAAAAGTGTCCACAGACAGAAAATAATTGAAACAGTGAGAATTATTAGGAAGACATGGCAACTGCATAGTCTAGGCAGCATGGGGGTAGTTTGGATAAGGACAGGGCACTGAAGGTGATGAAAAATGAGCAGATTCAGGAAATATTTTAAAGATGAAACCAGCAGGACTTGTTGAATAATTGAATATGTAGTTGAAAGTATTCAAGATCAACCTAAAGGATTTGAGCTTGAATAAAAATGTGAAAATTAGTGTCATTTTCCAAGACGGGGAAGACTGAAGAAGGAACAGATGTGGGATGAGAGTACAAGGGGAGATCAAATGTCCTTCCAACATGTTAAATTTGAGATGACTTTTAAATATTAAACTACTATGTTACCTAAAGAGCTAATCAGATATATTTTTTTTCTCTTTTATGTCACCATTTAGTTCTGGTGTTTATATCTTTTTCTTGTAATAATGGGGTATTAGTTATATAAGTTTTCCTATTTATCCTCAAGTTATTTATTTTTTTTATCTTCTAGCTGTGCCTTGGAAAATGTGAATGTATTTATATGTATTTTTATCATTATTAGTGATTTTTTTCTTTAAATACAGTCTATATAAGCTAAGGTAACTCAAAAAATAAAGCTCATGAAAAAAATATATAAGTAAATTAAATTTCAAAAGTTTGCCTTTCTCAGGCAACTAGTTAAATACCAGCAAACATTTGTTTTAAAAAAAACCCACCAACATTTAATGTTAGAGTAGAACTTTTCAATCTTTAAAATTTTACTTAATTATAACACTTAGATTGTATGTACAATTTGTGGGATCTCCTCTTAAAAACATATCATTTGACGTAAGAATTCATGATTTTTTCTTGAATATTTAAAGAAGCAATAAATCTAAATTTGAGGATATTTGGTATGTAAATTCATTGGAAAAGAAAAAATCTGTAACACATGGCTTTAGAGTAAAAGTACCAGCCATAATTTTTTACTATTATTAACTGATATCTCACATTAGCAGCTTTTGATCATTTAACTGAAAATTGAACCAAACTCAAAGAGTGGTTTGCACTTCCCTCCAGGTCCACGTAGAGGTCATCCTTTTCTATATATATTTTTTAATTTATTTAAATTCATTTCAAGTATATAGTACCTTGGTTAGACATCTATATAGTTCATATAATGATCTCCTCAATTGCTCCCTCCCTCCTGTGGCTTTCCACCTAGCCAAGGGGTCACCATTTTTAAGATGATACCTGAATCGCAAACATTATCTCAGCGAAGACAGTATTTTTTCTTATTATCCATTGACATTTTAGGAAGAATAATTTGTTTCTGAGCAGATCCTGTGGACATATTAAGTAAACTAAGTGGAGAAAAAGGAAAGGTCAGAACCTGAGGGATTCCTGAGTCAGGAGCTGCTATCGTGGGAAGGCTGAAGGAGTTTTATGTTCTACTAGACTTAGGCCGAAGAGGATAGGAGAATCGCAGAGAGGGTAGGGACATAAAAGAACGTTGTTCTCCTGCACTATTTGGTCTGGGGTCAGTCCTTGTCTTCTACATGGCTATGGCTTCTTTTTAAAGGAACATAACATATAGTGTAAAAACATTTATTTCCAAGCCAGTTATTGTCCTTAAGAATTCACTTTCGTGCTCATGATACAAAGAAAATAAAAATATACATGAAATGAAGTTTGTAATGAGTCAGATAAGTGAGTTTTATCATATTCTAAGCAAGACAAGTAAGTTTTATTAATTTATTATGCTCAAAGAAACATTAGTGACTCCTAGGGTTTAGTAATAGGACGTAGTGTGTTTAACCTCTAGGTCTCTTGATAATTTTAAGTGACCCGTGGAGACTAAAAATGTTTTTTGCTGTTTTCTATCTCTGTGACAGCAGGAGTGGAGGAAAGATGATTAAGAGCAGCTTTTATGTATATTAAAAAAAACATAAATGAATATAAAAGAGCAATTTATATTCACTTCTAAAGGAACAGCTGACAAAATGTTTTGATTATAATGTTGACAATTATGAAAATTAACTAAATCCACTAAATCCTTAGGTACTTGGTAAATTCTAAATTTGACCTTTAATATTGGACTCTGAAAATAGTGAACAGCTAAACTGTGGTAAAATAAAACTTGAAAAAATAGCATATTTACTAAATCTTATCTTAAAATATACAAATGAGTGGTAAAATTTCTCAAAGTACAATAATAAAAATATCTTTAAAAAACAGATCCAAAAAAACCTGGTACACTTTATTATTTTAATAATTGAATTTGAATTCTAATTCTAGTCCTACTTAACCCAAAGGTAGAAATGTAACAAATTTACATCAGGGAAAAATCAGCCAATCTAATTTTTTTCATCTCTAGAACTTTTTTATTGAGTTTCATGAGTCTTTTTGGATTTGATCTGAGCTCTGGAGGGTTAATGAGCGTCTATGAAGCTCTGATGGTGATGGTAGTGGTGGTGGTCTTTGGGGGTGGGGCTTCTAGTCTTTTATCATCACTATCTTTATCTTTTGATTATGTTTTTTTTCTGCTGGCCTCAGCTCTCAGCAGATAACTTCTTGGAGTTCCCTGAGACACACATGTCTGGCATCTTTTCTCTAGTTGCTCAGGTCTTCACATGTGTGACTTCTTCACCAAAACAGTGACATCTTCAGATAGGCCAGCTTTTTGTCAGGCAATTCATAGCTCCTGCATGTACAACAAGAGAAACCCATAGACCCTTCCTCTCCATTTCAGAGCATTTATTCAACAACTAAAGAATGAGTAGGAGTTTTTCTGGTGTCCGATGAGAATGTCAAGGCTTCTGGAAAATTCCTTATGCATAGTGACTTCCTACTCACTCAACTAAAACCCAGGTGCAGTTTAAATAAGCTTTTTTAGGTTGTACTATTAGTGCCAGATATTAAGTTTTTGATTGCCAAGGCATCCATCTCAAATTGATCTATCTCAAATAGAATAAACTAATTGCCAGCTGTATTACACTACTACTAGCTAAATAAGGAAGTACAGAATGAGGCCACCCCTACCTGTGAAGTTCTCCTTTAAGACAGCCCTGGGTAACCTGGATAACTGACAACTTGAGGGACTGTGCACCCTTATTGTCTCTCTTATTTTTTAAATTTGCCATAAAGAGTGAACCCATGAAACCCTAGACCCCCCACCTTCAACCCCAAAAAGAGAAGCAGAACCCCAGGTTCACTCTCTCTTTCTCTCTCTACCTGTGACCTCACTGTGTGGCCCCTGGCATGTTGTGTAGTGTGCAGGACTTGTGAGTAATAAGCCTTGATTATTCTAAGTTCCCTGATGGTCGTCACTGAGTCTCACAGTCATAGTCAGAGGCACGAGGACCATCCAATCACAACTGGCTCCAGCAGGGGAAACGTGTATGGGGCTCCGCCAGTAGGAAGCCTGGAGAGATGTGGGTTGCAAACAACTAAGTCAGTGATTATCTGCCTTGGCGGAGTATAAAAATCACCTGAGGATGTTATTTCAAAACATCCCCATTCTAAAGTCACGTCCCAGACTATTAAATAATATCTGGAGGTGAAACAGTCATTTTTAAAAATCTTCCAGGTGATTCCAACATGTAGTCCAGGTTGAGAGCCACTCATCGAATTCATTGGTTCTTAATCGGGTTCCAGTATAGCTGGGAGGTAAAAGAGAATGCTTCCCAGGTGCCCTATTGTGATGGCTAATTTCACCTATCAAACTGACAGGGCTAATGGATGCACAGACAGCTGGTAAAACATTATTTCTGGGTGTGTCTATGAGGATGTTGCTGGAAGACATTAACATTTGAATCAGCAGAATGAATGAAGAAGATTTGTCCTCATTAGCACAGGTGGAGTCCTCCAACCTGCCAGACTAGCACATGAATACAGAGGAAGGACACATTCTTCTCTCCCCGGGAGCCGGGATCTCCATCTCCTTCTGCTGCTGGACCTCAGTGCTCCTTATTCTAAGGCTTTCAGGTTTGAACGAAATTACACCACCAGCAATCCTGGTTTTTCAGTTTGCAGGTGGTAAATCATGGAACATCTCAGCCTGCATATTGCATGAGCCAGTTCTTATGATTAATTAATACCCTATTGGTTTGTTTCTCTGGAGAACCCTAACTAATACAGCTATAAATCTTACACGTGGCATTCTAAACCAGATGCTGTTGGCCTGGACGTTATTTTCACATCACCTCTCTGATAGCAGTAACCATCTAGCATAAATTAACTTTAAGATTAAAAAAAAAAAGTTTTGAAGAACTGGCTTTATTAAACTTAAGGGTGATAAAATCCTTTCACTAATTAACACTGAATTAATTTAAACACCATTTTCAATGCACACAAGTCTTTCCATTTTTTACTGAGCTACTGTAATCCTCTTTTTGTTATGTGTTTATAGTTCTAACTGGAAAAGAAAAATCTATTTCACTTTTGGCCACATGTAATCCACTGTTTCACAGCTAACTGCAAACTCAAAACCCCAAATCCAGGTATCGACAACCCCATGGTCCCCCAGAATCCCTGGAGGAGAACCACGTCTTGCTTTTCACACCGTCTCGTGACTGCCAGCATCCCCGCCATTCCTGGACTTCCAGCTACATCACTCTCCTCTCTGTCACCATCTTCATCATCTTCTCTGATAGGTGTGTCTAAAATTCCTCTTTTTTCTTTTTGTAAGATACTTTGATAGCATTTAGGGCCTACCAAAATAATCCAGGATAAGCACCTCCTCTCAAGATCATTAATTTAATTAAATCATTTGTCAGATAAAATAATATAGTAATCCCTCCTTATCTGTAATTTTGCTTTCCATGGTTTCAATATGGTCATTCACGGTCCAAATATATTAAATGGAACATTCTGAAAATAAACAATTCATAAGTTCCAAATTGTATGCTCTTCTGAGTAGCATAATTAAAATCTCATGCTGTCCTCTTCAGTGCCACCCAGGATGGGAATCATCCCTTTGATCAGCATATTCATGTTGAATACACTACCCATACGTTGGTCACTTAGCAGCCATCTCAGCTATCAGACTGGTTGTCATGTAATCATGGTGCTTGTATTTAAGTAGCCCTTATTTCACTTAATGATGGCCCTAAAGTGCAAGAGTAGTAATTCTGGCAATTTGGACATGCCAAAAAGAAACTGTAAAGTGCTTCCTATAAGTGAATGGGTGAGTATGGTACAAGATATTTTGATATTTTATTATAGTAGATGGTTATAATGTATTTTATTAGTAGTTATTTATCTCTTACTGTGCCTAATTTATAAATTAAACTTTTATGAGTATAAATATATAGAAAAAATTATAGTATTTATAGGGTTCACTACTATCTGCAGTTTAGCATCCATTGGGAGTCTTGAAATAAGAGTGAGCCACCATATTCATCTTTTGTCAAATAAGGTAGTAAGGTAGTATTCAGAGGTTCTGGGGATTATGGAGGAAATATGTATTTAGAGCATCATTTTTTTTCCCATCTAACACAGTCTATTCTCTGGCTCCTGAAGATTCATGTACATTTCACACACAAATGCATTCACCCTATTCCAACATTCTCCCAAATCTCTACCTGCTGCTGCATTTAGGTCCTATATCTTAATTCTAAAAACTCCTCTAAGTGTTATAAACTCAAAAGTGCCAAATCTCATCATCTAAATCAAGTTTACACAAGGCTGGATATATATAGTTCATCATAGGATAAACTTCCTCTCCACCTGTAAAACTAGAAAACAAGTTATCTGCATTCACAACTTAATGGTGGTACAGGCATAGAATAGCAGTTATAGATATTCCCATTCCAAAAGAGAGAAAATTGAAGGAATAAAGAGATCACTGGTCCAATACAAGTTTGGAATCCCACAGGGCAAATTTCAATAGGTTTTAAAGCCTGAGAATAATTCTCTGATTGGAGCCATACCCTCTAGGTTCCTGGCTCCACCCTGAAACATGCAACTTCACTCTCTGCACTGACAGCTTGGATCTCTGATTACACTCACAACCCTGCCCTCTAGAAGCAGTATTTAACTCTCAGAGGATCCTTCCTTTTTTTGAAAGGTAGCACATGTTTACCACTGAATAGTTTTATTATCATTTTTTCTGCTTGTAGAATTTTGGTAGTCTAACAACTTTCTTTAATTCTATATTTACTGTTCCTTTCAGTCCATACTGGCTGTGGTTATGTTAGTGTAACATTCTCAAAAGGCATGTGGGTCACCAGTGTATGTCATGGGGATTCATGAGACCCATGGATCTTTCCGACATAACCCATCTGTATCCCCAGCTTCTGCTAAAATGGTTGAGTGTATCCATGAGTTATATGCCTGATATCTTCAGCAATGACCCTCCAGCCACACCCTTAGCCTTCTCTCCAGAGCAGCTTTTAATAGTGAATCTCCTAATTTTATCATTTTTAGAAACCTGGATAGTCTGAGCATTTCTTTAGTTACCAAGTGCTTGTTCTTTTTTTCTTTTTACTCACTTTACATTTTTTGCTTATCTCTTTTCTCTAGGATTTTATTGTAAGCAACAAGAAAAAAACCAAGCTACATTTTGAGCATTTTGTTTGGAAACATTCTCAGCGAAATATCTAAGTTTATTACTTATAATTTCTGCTTTCTATGCACCTTTATGACACAGTTCAGAAGAGCATTCTGCCACTATCTCATAAGGACCTCCTTCTCTCCAGTTTTCAATCACACCTTCCTCATGTCTTTCTGAGCTCTTAACGCAATCACCTTTATTATTTATATTTCCACCAATATTCTGTTTAAGACTATGTATGTATTATCTAAGGTGACAGGAGCTTTCTCTGCAATGCCCCTCACTTCCTTCTGAGCTCTCACCAGAAGCACTTTCAATGTCTGTATTTCTACCAACAATCTTTTTAATTCAATCTAGACTTTCACTCTCATCTGTCTCAAAATTCTTCCAGCCCCTATTCATTATCCAATTGCAAGGTCACTTGCACATTTTTTAAATATTTTTTCAAGAAGCACCCCACTTCTCAGTATCAAATTCTGCAAGGGTTTCTTAGGGCTGCTATATCAAATTGCCACAGACCCGATAGCTGAAAGCAAAATGAATTTATTCTCTCAGTTCTGGATGTCTGAAAGCAAGGTCTTGCAGAGCAGCACTGCCTCCAGAGGCTCTGGATAGAAAACATTATTTGGCTCTTGCAGTTTCTGGTGTTTGCCCAGTATTCCTCATCATGTGGCTGCATCATTGCCTTTCTTTTATACAGATACTTGTCATGGCATTTAGGACCTACCCAGATAATACAAGGTTATCTCCTCATTGCAGAATTCTTAATCACATTTGCAAGACACTTTCTAAATAAGCTAACATTCACAAGTTTCAGGAATTAGACTGGGTATCTTTTGTGGGACCTTTTTTTTAGCCCACCACCACATTCATGAAGGCTATTGGTCTGTCATTATATTTTTTTGTACTGATTTTGTCTGATTTGAGGGGGTAATACTAGCTTCATAAAATGTGTTGGGAGCCATTCTTGCTGAATGCCCTACAGACAGGGTTAAAGTTGCCTGCAATCTAGAAGTTTGCAGAGCAGGTAAACTCAGTTACTGAAAAAGGAAGATTAGCTTAATGAATAAGCTCGTTACTGAAATTGTTTACATATCTGTGGGTGTTGCTTCTCATGCACATCTTAGGGTATAAATATACTGTTCTTAATAAACTCAGGGCACAGTATTCACTGTTAGTCCTCCCTACTCTATCTCTTTGTCTCTCTCTCTTTTTCTTCCTTTTCTCAATCCTCTCTCCCTGTCTCGGGAACTGTTCTATCTTAGCCGGCTGGCTCCTGCAAAAATGAGTTCAAAATGTTTCCTCTTCTTCTGTTTTCTGGAAGATATTATATTAAATTGATGTTAATTCTTCATTAAATGTCAGTTAAAATTCTCCAGTAAAACTGTCTGAGTTGAAGAATTTTTTTTTTTTGGTAAGTTGTAAAAATAAATAAAATTTCAGATTAGGTGAGTTGCAGTAGTTTTTTTAGGAATTAATTTATCTAAGCATCCAATTGGTATGTGCAGAGTTCTTTTATAGAATTTTCTTTTGATTTTTTGTTGTCTGCCAGGTCTGAAGTGATCCACTGTTTCGTTATTACATTAGAAATTTTTATCTTCTATGTTTTTCTTTGTGATCTTGCTAGAGTTTTTAAAATTTTATTGATTTTTTTAAAAAACAAATATTTGTTTCATTAATTTCTTGTGTTGTTTTGTTTTAAATTTCATATTTTTTAATCCTTATTTTCTTTCTTCTGCTTGCTTTGTGTTCATTTTGTTCTTTTTCTAGATGAGTAAGGAGGGAGTTTAGATTATATATTTGATACTTTTCTTCTTTTCTAATATATTCATTTGTACTATCATTTTCCCTATCAATAGTGCTTTAGCAATGTACCACAGATTTTTTTTTATGTTGCATTTTCATTTCATTCAGTTCAGTGTATAGTGTTATTGAGATGTTCTCTTGAGATGTCCTCAATGACCCAAAAATTATTTAGAAATGTGTTACTTTGTTTCCAAGTACCTGGTTATTTACTATTATGTTGCCATTAAATTTTTTTATCTTATTCCATTGTTGTCAGAGAATCCATTCTGTGATTTCAATTATTTTAAGTCTGTTAAGGTTTCTTTTATGTCTGAGGATGTAGTTATCCTGGCATATATTCCATAGGCACTTGAAAATAATATATATCCTGCTCTTCTTGGGTTAAGTGTTCTATAAATGTCAGTTGGACTCTGTTGGTCTATAATGTTGAAATCATCTATATTATTGCTTATGTAATGGCCATTACTTCCTGACAGGGATGAAAATCCTGGCTCTCTACTTGACTTCTCTAACAGTTCTTGTTAAACTTGGTGAGAGTGGAAGTCTAGGTTCTATACTTGTCCTTTGCTCATGTGAGTGATAGTGTGACGTGTATGTTTTTTTTTTTTTAAGGTACAATAGAACCATTTTATTTTAGAAGTTTTCTGTCTTACTAGATTTCTCTTTTCTTTGTCCTCTGGCTAGAGAAAGTGAGCTTTTGCTAGAGCTTTTTTCTGTTTGCACCCATTGGTGTTTCTAGTTTGCAATCTTCTCCAATATTCTGTCTGGGATATATGAAGCAAAAAGAAAACCCAGAGAACTAATCATCATGTCATTTTCATGTCCCGAAATTCCTCCCCAACCAGTCTTCCTTTTTCTTCCCATTTTTCAGAGTCCTTTTATGTCTGTTTTACAAGTAACTTCCATAGTTTTTATTTCTTAAATTAGCCAGATCACTCACTTTGAAAAATGAAATAGCAAAGGTGATATATGCCAGATCAAAGATGAAACTTTTAGAGCAAACAAGCAATTTCTTTTTCTTTTTCTTTTTCTTTTTCTTTTTCTTTTTCTTTTTTTTTTTTTTTTGGCCATGAGAAAGAAATGTCCAGATAGGGGCTGCAGCTAATCTACCACTGTCATGTAATCTAAATGAGGAAAAACTTTTTTCTTCTTGCAAGCCACTGAGACTTTGAGAATGTTTATTCTCCCAGCACAATCCGGCAAAAACAAGTAATTTACCCATGTTAAATAGGTATGACCATATGACTTCTTCATACTCACCAAGCTCCTTTTATAATAATTCATTCATGGAATTTTGTTGGTATTTTATGTGAAACTTAAAAATATGTATTTTCTGAAAAACAGTATTTAATATATTATGAAGGAAAAATTATTTATTTTTTAGTTTCTCCTTTTTTGATACCAATCTCATTTTCCAATATTTTTCAAAGATTGACAATTGTACTTCTAAATGCAGTTCATCTCATATAAGAAGGAAAAAAAGAGAAGAAAGTAAGAAAAAAATGGCACTGTGTTTGGTGCTTTTACACCTAATTTCTACTATCAAAATAGATTAAATATTCCTCAGATGAGTATATATTGACTTTATATTTTGAGGTCCAATAGAGAAAATAGTTCCAACAAACTCTCAAATTAATTAATAAAATAACTTTTAAATATAAATTGTATATGAGGCATTTATGTCATTGCAGTGTATATTGATGTCCTTCATGAGTATGAAATATAAAAACAATCTTTATTATTTCACTCTTCTGCAAAAAGTCAACTTCTTAAAATAAATAAACTAAATATAAATTATACAACTAAAACAGAAAGTAAACTTTAAATAGAAAGGATATCATAGGGCATGAATAAAATTCTGAGATTATAAATTGTTGTTTACATGACTAAATGAGTGTTATTTTGCAATTTAATAGGTCAACATTGTTATCTTATTTTTATTCAACACTTCAGTAAACATTAACTCCCAAAGAAACACAGAGAGAAGCATCTGAGCTCCCATAGATTATCATATAAAATGAGAATGTTTGTGTTCAAGAAACACTAGAATTATTAAGACTCTTGAAACTGAATTTATGTTGTGTCACTTCCTTTATCTACAAGTAAATGAAAGCTGTATTTGGCGAAGTCTCCATTTTTTATACTATTTATAAAAAAAATACATATTACAAAATGAAAGTATTATTAAAAAATTTTGTATAGTTTCCTCATTGTGTATAGATTTATTTGTATGGATAACTTGATAAGACTATCACTTTTAATTAATAACTTTGTCACTTTTAACTAGATTCTTTCACAATAACATATTCAAATATTTTGTTGCTCATGATATCCCCTTCCAAAAGAGCACACTGGCCAAAAGACATCATCATTTTCTAGAAGCTTCTAAAGTGATCAAAGAGCCCTAAATCAAGAAGTTTATCTCAGTTTTCCATCAAATAATATTTAGAAGTATATTGAAGGTTATTCAGAGATTAGGTCTTCTTTGTTGTTGTTCTGAACAAAGTTAAATTCCTACCCAAGGACAAAGCAGCTTTACCAAGCTAATTTCTGGAAACGCAGTAAATTTTTATATATATAAAAAAAATCTTGAAATGCTATTCCCAATTTTTAACAAAACTTTTGAACAGGACCTGACTATAGTGAAAAAGAGGACTTTTGTACAGATAAATAAGACTTTTTATAGGGCTGGCAGCAACCTCTGATGCTACCACTTGCTAAAACCAAACTGAGAAGCAAAGAACAACAAGTCATAAGTCATCATCACCAAAGAAGAAAAACAAGATGTTTATCAAATATTAGAGATTTTCAACTTGTGCAAAGTGTGCCAAGTTTTTCTAATCACTGTTTTTTGGGGATTTGGTTTTTGTTTTTGTGGTCGGAGAAACATAAAATTTGAAGATACTGGCCATCTTTGACATGGAAAGGAGCTCACAAAATAAGAATTATTTTTTAATAGTCAGAACATAAATAACAAATGACAGACATGACCTACATGTTCTAAGTTGTTAGTAGATTTATCCAATTTCATATTGAAAGGTGTATTATATTATTTTGTAGGATGCTTCAAAATTCTGTAAGGTTTAAAGATTTTACAGTAAATAGTAACTTCTTTATAAAGGTACCACTTCAAATTTCATTATCTGTCTCAAGTCATATATGCCCATTTTGACCCAGATTGATATGACCACTTTTAATTATAGGGGTTTGGCAACCACTCTCTCAGGAAGGAATGTTAGAAAATAAATAAATAAAATACAACAAAGTTTAAAAAAAATTAAAACTCAAACAAAACAGAGGGAAAATATTTTTTCAGAGATTCTATTTTTCAAAACCTGGGCCTCAATAGGAAAATAAAAAGTATCCATGACATAAATAAAAAATTTGGAAAAATCTCGAGCTGAAATTGAATAAGAGGACATTATTTCCTTTCTTAGAGTACTTTGGAATATTATCTCTTTCTATGCATGTGAGCATGAGAAACTAGCAAAGAAACAAAGGTATGACCAGTGAGATAAGAAGAAAAGCATTAGTAAAATGCAAATTTAAACCACACTAGGATATCGCTTCACACATTGTACATTAATATTTTGAGCATCTAATAGCCTGAAATTGGAAAGAACCCAAATGGCCATTAACCCATTTCCCATTTGCCCTGAGAATACTCACCAGTGGCAGCGTTTACCTCAAAATAACTCACAATAACAGCCCTAACCAAAGTTTACCATATATATCCTATGTTTTTTAGAAAATTACATCAAAACAAGACTGATGCAGTTGAGACACCTCATTTGAATAGAAAAGAGATGCCAAAATATCTGGGGGAAAAGAAAGGATTGCAAAAGGGACGACTATAGCCAGATCCTGTGGTGAACTTATGGTGCTGAAATGGTGTCACTGAAAGGAAGTAACATTGTTGGCAACATTCCAAAGTGATACCGTGATTGGGTAGACAACAGAAATAGAAAGAAAACTAAGAAGCCATGTGTCATTGTGGATTATAACAAGAATATGGGAGCAGTGGACTCGGCTGATCAGATGCTCACAAGTTTTAGTATAGGAAATTCTTCCTAAAAATTACAGTGCTGAACTCCTACATCCTGTTCTAGAAGGACCATCGTGAGCTCATGATCAGCCATGTGAACTTCAGACTGATGTTGGCTAAAAGGACACAGGAGAAGCATCACAAGTAAGGGCAGCGACATCTTCGAGGTCGTCCGTGCTCTGACGATGTCACAACTTTTCACTTGTCTGGAAGACATTTCCCCAACATCAGGGGAACAGAATCCAACTAGTCGCTGCAAAGTTTGGGGCTCACAAAATGTCCAGGATGGCAAGAACAGCTGGAGAGAAATGCAACATTTTTGTGCGAAATATGATGTTTTGTTTTGTGTTGTTCCGTGCTTTGAAATTTACCACACACAAAAAAAAATTATTAAATATTGATCATCATATACATTTCTGTTACATTAGAATTAGGGACAAGTTCTGTTTAGAAATAACTCCAAGAATAGTTTTTATATTTTATTTTCACATTGAAAACAAGTGAGATTTGTTTCAGCCCCAAAGAGCATGTTTATGTAAAATGAAATTAATGCCAGCAGCAAGCTGCACTTTTTTTTTTTTAAACGGGAAATGGGTTAACAGGTAAATGAACAAATTATTATATAAAAAAATGTAATATTCACCAGCAAAAAAAAAAAAAGGATAAAAATATTGATGTACACATTGATGTGGATAAAGTTCACAAAATTACACTGAGTGACAGAGGTCAAACAAAGACGAGTATGTATATCCTGTATAATTCTATCTATGCATTATTTTAGAAAATGCAAACTAACTTATAGTGGAAGAAAGCACAGTGATTTCCTGGGGACGGAGAATAAGGCATGGAGAGGACCAGGAGAGAGTGATTCTGAAGGTTATAGGAAGCTTCTGGAGGTAAATGATATGTTATTTTAAGTGTGGTAATGGACGAATACTTGCAAAAGTCAAAATTTATAAAATTAGATATTTTATGTATGTGTAATTTATTATAAGGCAATTATATCCCAACATAGTTGATTTAAAAAATAAACCAAATAAAAAAGTTAAGGTGTAGTTGTCAAAATAGCAAAATAAAATTGTCTTGAAGGCCTAAACTTTTTATTGCAGCATTTAAATTCCTTCCATTACTTTGGAATGTTGGGTTCATGTTCAATTTTTAATTGCTGAAAAATGTTCCTTACAATCTCTATTCATGAGATTGCAGCACACTTAAAAAATAATGTGCAAACCAAATTACAGAAAGAACTTCATCATTTTGTCAATATCACAACATAAAACACAAAATGCAAGCTGGTAGAAAAGGTGTTAATGGATTTTTATAAAATACATGTATAAAAATAACCTTAACGCTTTATAATTATCAACATTATAGAGGTACAAACATTTATACTTCTGTATCAGAATGCAGTATGTTGTTCATTTACATCTTAACAGTATTGAATATGTTTACTCTTTACTTTAATCTTTTTTAGAGATTTTTCTCTGGCATTTTTTTCTTACACATTAACATATGAAAATGTACATTTAAAATTTTATGTTAAAATCTGAAAAATTTGCACATAAAGCAAACTACAGTAGCAATTTACTGAATTAAATTATGAAGAATATAAGTCACATGAGTCTCCTGAAATGCATAACTGAGAGTTTTGGGAATATATTACCAAAAGCCTTTCTGGTGATCAATCTGGGTGATATTTTAATGCCAGATGACCATGCTATTTCAGAATTTATAAGCAGCACTTAGTTGATGTCAAGATTCTTTCTCTGATGTCATTTCACTTGGCATGTGAAAAATAAAAGAACCCCAAACTCTACTAGTTGAAAATAAATATAGCTCATAAGTTTTGAGGATTTGAGTCAAAAACATTTTCCCTGAACATATTAATTAAAATGTATCAATATTAGAAATTCATTTACTCATCATCAATAGTGCTTATTATGTACCAGCCTTTGTTCTAAGTGCTATCTAGATATTAAATCTCTCAATCCTCATAAAAACACCATAAGATAGATAATAGTGTTATTCTGATTTTAACAGATGCAAAACTTTGCTCAGAGAGGTTAATGTAGGAGACTGTTATGGGTTGAACTGTGTTGCTCGCCCCAATTCAAATGTTGAAGTCTGAACCCCCAATAACCTAGAATGTGAAGTTATTTAGAAATAGGGTTGTTGCAGAAGTAATTAGTTAATTAAATATTAGGTCATACTGAGCCCTTACTCCAATATGACTGGTATCCTTATAAAAAAAAGAAATCTGGAGGAAAATACACACTGGTAGAATGCCATGTGAAGATGAGGGCAGAGACCTATCTGATGCAGCAGAACTGAAAGATAGCCAAAGATGGCTGGAAACCACTGGAAACCAGGAGAGAGGCATGGAATGCAGTTGCCTTCATAGCCTGCCAATGGAACTGACCCTACCAACACCTAGTTACAAAAACTGTAAGACAAGAAATTGCTGTTTAAACCTACCAGTTTGTGGTACTTTGTTAAGACAGCTCTCTCAAACTAATAGTGGGGATGGGATCCAGATATCTGGTTTCTGAGTATGCATTGTGCGATGTATTCTCAGAAGACATTTAGTTATGTTGTAAGTCTGTGTGAGACAGGAAAATGTCTTAGTTCAAAGAAAGGGACATGAAAACAAATCAGAGAAATATATCTATTAGTGTTTTTCGACTCAAAAGGCAATTAAATATTTAATTATTTTCTATACCAAATTTCAGAAAGGAATTGTTATGATAGTCAGTTAACAATGGTGGAAGTTGACTTTTACTTTTTCTTTTTGTAAATGTCAATGTGGACACGAATATTCTAGTTTATGTAATATTTAATAATTATGTAATATTTCATTTTAATTGCTCCTACTATTTTTGTTTTGTTTTGCTACTCAAATCGTCTCAAATAAAGCTGTTAAAAATTTCTTCCAACTCGGTTATATTTCTTTTGACTCTCCCAATTAAGCCCTAAGTGCTTCCTTGTTTTGGCACAATAGGCTTACCTTGTTATTTCCCTGATCTAGTCTTGAAATCTAGATCAGGGAAACAAGGTATATAATATACACAACACATCTTTTTTGCAAAAGAAAAGAAGATACATAGGAATCTTATACATAAGTATCTTCTTAGGCATGCAAAAATAAGAACTGTGAAGAGAATAAAAAATGATAGGAAGTCCAAACATTCTGAATGCAGGTCTAGCTGGAAGTTTCGTGTGTACTGGAGGTGGAGTAGGAGAAAGGGGAAAAGGAGAACCTAGTGGAAAGTAAGGAAGATTGCACTGAAAGAGGGGTAAATTCAACTTAAAAACTTTGTTTTCCAAATGTGCCTCAAGTTTAGCTGTGCCTAAATCCTGGTATGATAAGAAATCCAAGAAGCAGATTTAAAAATAATAATAATAATAAAATAAAACAACAACAAAAAATATTCATTGCAAAACCGAGAGGGTGGAGACAATTACAGCAAATTGCCTGTATATAACTTCAAGTGTGGCTGATTTAAAATTTCAAACCAATCAACCTGAATGGAATTCAATGATCTCCTCTAAAAACTTTTTACATCCAGCAAATAAGTTGCTTGTAGAAACTCTGATATGTCAAAACAAAACAAAACTCCATTAACATTTAGTGTTGCCCAAGAGAAATCTAAACCTAACGTAACTCTTTTGTTGCTTTCATTTTTGTTTTATTTTGGTGGAGTAGCTATTATATTCTTTCTGGAATCCTTATGTTGTTGTCCTTGTTGTTGTGTTTTGCAGAATAAGTTAATATCTGATCTAAATGTTTTGTGGCACAACTCTGACAGGTACTTGGAAAGTCAACCCGCTATGGTTGCACAACGTTGAGTTCAGGAATGTTCTTGTACAAGTTAGTATTACAGTGCGGAGTCTTAGGATGATGATCAGGTTGTTGATCATGGACTATAATACTGTTCAATGTATAAGCCCAAGTGCACAGAGCCCAAGTTAGGTGGTCTCCAACACATCCCTGAATAAACATACGTGGTGGACTCCTCCAGCCTTATGTACCTGTCTATCTATCTCTGGATCAGGCAGGAGACAGTTATGCTCCTAATAGTTCTTCTGTGACATTCACATAGCAAGATTTTATAGTATGAAATCATGCATTCATTGGTAAAAATTTGGGAGGGCAGGAAGTTCTACCCTCTCTTGGAGAATGCTGTGGCTCTTCATGTTGTGTATCCTGATTGCAAAATAAAATCCTTCCTTTCACACCCTAAATGAAGTAAAACCTTTTCCTCACTTTTCCTCACTTTTAATAGTGACTTTTATCATTACAATTGTAATACACTCTTCATACAGGGTAGAGTAAAATTTCACGAGGTTTTATCATCTATCTATCTATCTATCTATCTATCTATCTATCTATCTATCTATCTTCATCTATCTATGTATCATCTATCATCTACCTACATACCTCTTTTTTATTTTGCTTGGTACTCAGTAAGATAATTCAATTTGAGGGTAAATACTATTCTTTAGCTTTTGGAAAATTTTAGTGTTATTTCTTTGAGTATTACCTTTACAATTCTTTCTGGAATTGCTTTTAGACTGGATCTATTCTTTTCAGATCTTTTTGTATTTTAGGTTTTTAAAGTATTTTGCATTTTTTGATTTTTAATAATAGGAGAAAGGTCTAGGTCCAGATTAATATGCATTAATAATTTATTGAGAGTCATTAGTATTCTTCAAAGCTTATTCCATGGAGTGATTTTCCCACAAAGTGCTAGAGGTTTTACTGTTGTCATTTTTAATATGGTTTCCAAGAGCAAATATGTCTTGTCTAATAGAGCTACTTCGGTTTTGTTTTTTACTGTAGAAATTATCAAAACCATTACTTTGACGAAGAACAAAAAAAGATGGATTTCCTATTCCTTTCCTTGACTAAAAAATCAAACCTTCTTGCATACAAAACTGGCAAGAATTTAACAGTGAATAAAGGAAAATGGTATCTATACTGGCTAATTATTCAGTCTTAAATTATAGCTCTGTTGCAAATCCTCTAATTACTTATAGAGTCTTCTCCCACATCAAGAAAGAGAATTATTATTGAGTATAATTTAAAAGCTGCCTCTCAAAGTAGAAAAAAGGCATTATGACCAGCTAAGTTTACTTAAACCAATTTCCACATTATTGCCTACAGAGAGAAACTTTAGATTTTGTACTATAATTGTACCAATACACAGCTTTTTATTTGAACTTCTATTTCTAGTTTTATATAATAAAAAATTTATAAATTGCTATATCTGCTCAGTAAAATAACTCTTAAACACACATATGTATAATTTTTTTAAAAATCATTTCTGAGTGCTCTAAATATTTATAGTAGTCTAAAATTAGTAACTCTGAAATTGAGGAATTATCATTTGCATTTCAATAGTCTAAGACAAACAAAAAAAGAACTTTCTATGAAGTTAAATTTTCTAGATGGAAAAGCACATGTGTAAAAATAGATGCAAATATGAAATTAAATTTCTATTTAGAATTGCCTGATATAAAAATAAATAATGAGTTCTTCAAAATTAAACCATAATAAAGAAAACCCTCAATATGTGTAATATAAAGCATGATAAATTAGAAATAATATTTATTTATGACCAAATTTTCTATATTGGACAACACATAGGGAAAATAAGATTGTTTCTTTTAAGACTATTAGCACATTGATGCAAATTACTCATGGAAGCCACAGTGGAAATGCATGATTAATGAGAATTGGTTTCAAATGGTTCCATATAATGATTACATTAAGTGAATAGAATGCGGATGGTGGGAGTGCTTTAAACATACCAAAAGTGAAAGAAATAAGAAAAAGATTATGAGCAAAATAACAGGCATTCATCACTCAGCTGGTAAAGTTTTGACTAAAAACAACATAAAATAATAATGAGAATATTTAAACACGTCCCATTTTTCTTCGCTGCATGGATTTTATAAGTCCTTAGGGTCATTTTGCTCATATCTGTTGGATGATAGAGCCTTTAATTCATAACATATACACATTAGCCAAAGGAAGAGGGGATGTGACTGTAGGTGAGAAACTCACATAATGGTCAGAGAGCACTACATAGGAGAGGAGCTCTTTTTACTTTCCCAAACTACCAAATACCACATATATTCTTCTTTTGATGTAGTGTGGGTGAAGAGACCTTACCTAAGTATCTGCTCAAAATAATACTTAATGCTCCTTGCGCCACTGAATTCTAGAGTATCCCCTAGACATTTTCAAAGCTGGGAGCTAACAGAATAGAGGCAATGCATTTCTTTTGTCACATAGGAACTACAGTGATGAGTGTAAAGGCAATTTCCTATGGATATCCAACATGGTGCTGGCTTTCCTTTCATGCCAGCCTGCATTCATTTCCTTGGCTGTCAATAGTCTCTGATGGAGCTTCTAAACAGTTACTGATATTCGATTGTATTTCCCATTGACTCAAAATTACAGCCATTGACTTAAAATTGATCATAATTTAGTTAATCTTGCTCACAAACTAGTATAACTAAATAATAAAATGTAACTTAATCTCTGTCTCCATTATTTTTTTTTGGTGTTGTTTTGGGATTCTACACTGTTATCACTATTACCAGTGATAGGGAAAATGGTGTATTCCAACATATTATTTTAATATGACATTACCTAAACTTAAACTTTTGCCAGCACATCCATGCATGAACTTGGACAATTTAGAACTGCAAAGTAAATGAGGTATCACCAATAAAAATATAGATGTAAAGTTCTGTTATAAAAATAGGGTATAAATTTAGAGATAATAATAAAATGTTTATCAAGTATTAGTAGAAATTTAGCTTTCGTGATGTGAAAAGCACTCATTTATTCAGAAAATTAAATCAGCTAGTTGTTGAGTGTGAGTCTTTGGCAAATCACTAACTTCTGTGGTTAAGTTTAACTTTCTGCAAAAATGGGGATAATGAGCTTGTGCCTGACTTTTCGGTGCTATTAGGATAATCAATGGAGGCAACAAATGCAAAGTCACTTAATAAATTCTAAAGAAATATAAGCAACAAGTTGTTATGAGCTTTGATTAATGCTTTTGATGAATCAGCTATATTGTTTTCTGGCACAAAAAGGTCTGAGACATATTTTTAAAAAATTGACATGACAAGTGAGATGGATCTTCATATTTAGCCCAGAGAGTGTCTCTATAATTCAAGCGATAAATGGGAAATGATGGAGTCTATTCCAGAGTGATAACAATTTCCTTTAGACTGTTGGTTTTTGAAAAGCAATTTGCTACTCTTTAGGTACAAGATGGAGTTGAGATTTTGGAATCAACTCCCTAATTACATAAGCATACTAGGTTCATGAGAGTGACATAATTAGTGCACATAATTTTCATTTAATTTTGTTTTATTTAGGGAAAAGTCTTAAAACTTGTGTTGCTTTTCTTCAAAAAAAATCTAAAATTTGTGGAGGAAGTAAGAAAATGTAGATCACATGTAATCATTTTAAGAGTACTTTAACCATTTAATGAAAACTAGCAACTCTTGAAACTAATTTACCATAGATATCTCTTCCCAATGAGGAAAGGTGCTTCTAATAAATAAAATTAATTTTCAGTATGAATAAACATTTTAAAGTTTTAAAGATAAATTGGCATGTTTGAACTTTATTTGAAAAGTCATTGCGAATAACATTTTAGCTAAACCAAAATACTTCATATATAAAACATGAACATTTTGTCATGACATAGAAAAAAATACTTTTGCTGAAAGTAAATTCTGGAATATCAAATAATAATTTAAAAAATGAAGGCAATGGCATACCTTATTTCTTTATTATACTATTAATCTCTAGTTTTGTTATTTTATGCTGCCACTCATGGCAATTATTACTTAATGCAATATATACAATCATTTAACCATTATTTTTAAAGTACTTCTTGCTAAGTAAACAATACTTATTATGGATAATTAATTAAAATATTAAAATTGTGACTTGTTTTACATGAAAGATTAGATGAATATTTAGGTGATTAAACTGGAATGATCAGAAATACTTTATTAAAATACATTTAATTCAGAAGAATTTATAAACCTAAATGAATGCATTATGCTTTAACTGAATAGATATCTGAAACAAAGCAGTTCTAATTTTCCAGAAAGTATCAAAGGCATCCTCTTATTATAACTGGAAAAAAATAAAGAAGAGAAATCAACCTAAAAAGACATTCTTAGCAAGATTCTTAGAACATTAGCTGAATACTAAAATAATTTTTCCTAATTTTTGATTATTATGATGTAGAAATAGTAAGGATTGCTTTGAAATGACCTAACTAGTAAACAGAAGTATTTTATAAAACAACTCTTTTGTACATAACATTGTATAACTAGCCTTATCAAAAACAGTAAATAAAAATGTGGCTCCTGCATTTCTGATTTTATTTTTCAGTATGGACCAAATTAACTTTAATAGATTTTGTATTAGTAACCTCAATTTTAAAAATATTTACAAATACTTAAAAAATTAGAAATTAATTATTTTAATAGATGTGTATATTGTAACAGTTACACACAAAGCAATATATTTATGACATATTATTGAATTGCACATTTGAAGCCTATATAATTTTATTAACCAATGTCACACCATAAATTTAATTAAAAAAATGAAATGTGGAGCCAGAGGGCAAGGACAAACAATACTAGAAACCTCTGGCACAGACATAAGGCATAAATGATCTTATGGGGAGGTGTTCTTGGGCTTGCAATGCTGGATGCAAAGTCGGGCACTCCCAATACAGTGACTCCAAATCTCTTTCTGCTTTACAATTATAAGAAATTTACAAGGGGATGAGAAGAACCAAACTGATTATAATAATAGCTTTGTGGTCAAGGCAGTGGCTTGAGAGTCAAAGGAGCCGTTATGCATGATGACTCCAGCCCTAGGTGAATCCACACACCAGCACAGTGTCAGCCAGAGGCTGACTCTCTAAGCCAACACTGTCATGCTAAGACGACTGCTTGATAGGTAACTGAGGTGGGAATGGGACTATCCAGCGGGCAGTGATTTTATCCACTAGGAAGATTTTTAAATGTTTTAATGAAGAATGATGATAAAATAATTTCACTTCTGAAAAAGGAACATGACAGAGGATCAAGAGTCATCATTATTCCATCAGGATTTGTAGTAACACAACAAAAACTTAGGGACCCAAATGGAGCCATAATATACCCAGTTGGGATTGACACAGCCTCTAAAAATTAAGCACACAGGATGCTTAATTTAGCAGGAATTGGCTCCAGGACCATTTTTGGGTTTTTGGCAGTAAATAAAATTTTGTTTTTTTTCTGTTCAGTTAATATCAACATTTAAACAAACATTTATATTTTATTTACTATTATGTTAGCATTATGAATTATTTTAAAGCATTATAATTTGATTCAACAAGAAAAGGAATAAATGTATATGATGTTGACTCTCCAGCCTCACAAGCTCCTAGCTTTATTCTTAGACTCTTTTCTAGTATGTGTTTTCTTTGCACATCCAAAAACTTAAGTAGTCTCAATCCATGACCAATCTAATTCCAGTGATGAAACATATGTGCTTTTACTGTCATCACTTTCTCTTCATTCAAAAATACCAATAAAGATATGCTCTCAATTTATTTTGTCTATCCCAAACCTCAGGATGTAGTTCCAGTATGAGTCAGTATGCTAGAACATACCAGAGCACAGGAGTGCAAAAAATGTGGCATTGACCTTAATATATAAGGAACTGAATATTTCCACATTTCTTGATTTATAAAGTCAAATTTCAAATGTCAAATACAGATACTCCTTCATGTTTCCAAAGTTCACTTTTCACCACTTTGTTTTCACAGAAGACCTACCTTTGTATCTCCATTTGCTAACTAAAGGAAATATAAAGAGGATTTTAGGTTTACAAAAAAAAAAAAAAGAAAGAAAGAAAAAGAAAAGAAAAAAAATGAAAATAGCTGTCAGCCTTTGTTTCTCAGTGAGGCATTATGGAGGCAAGCATGTACTGGTAAATGAAATCACACCACACATACATTATTTCTATTTTATATAGGCTGTGTATTTATCATATCATTTCTGCTTTTACTGTGTTTGGTTTTATGTGTTATTTGGTATGATTTTGTTGGTTATTTTCTGGGTCTGGGGACACTCAAAAATTGTTCCCATGTAAATTAATAATGATGTGTCTTTGCTTTAGGCCATTCAGTTTACAAAAGGTATCATAGAAACGTTTTACTTTCAGGTAGTGAGGGAACCTTGTTTTGCAAACTACTGAGCTACATACAATCTGCTTGACACAGAATCTTATGCAAATAAAAACACTGAAGCAGGCGTTTGTTCAACTTGATCAAGTATTGGAAGCATGACACTTCAGAACATTTATAACAAAGTATAAGCCCCACAATGGAGTGGGCATCCCAACGTATGTAGAAATATCAAGTGTGAACAGAAGTTCATGTCAAACCCGGTCCCTGGAAGAGTATTCCACATTCCTGGCTAACTTTTACTCACCATTCAATTGTAAGATGGAATATGTCTTTTACAGAAAACCTTCCTCGTCCTCTTTAGCCTCCTCCTAAAGCCTCTCTGTATTTTGTTAATAATACTCATCCTAATTTGTAATGGTATATGTGTTTTGGTAGGCCTTTTTATATCTACTATCAATAAATGTAAGCCCCATATGGTCAGCTTAAAATATATTTGTTCATTGTAGTAAATTCAGCTCTTAGCAAGAGCCATGCACATTATAAACAGAAAATACATATCATTGAACAAATAATTGCAGCTTTTTAGTGCTATACTGACCATTTGGGTGGCCTTAACCAGAATTTCAAGAGCCAGAATTAAGTTTCTATACAGTGAAGCCATAACTCAAATTAAAAATTTTTAACATCCCAAATTCTTTCTTTAATAACAATTATTTCCTTGATTGAATTAATACATTATTTAAGAGCCTTGACACAGGTGTTTTAAGATATAGATGCTGACTTCGATGGGTTAAGTTGAAAAATGTTGGAGAATTCTAATATTAGATGAGCTGTCTGTCTCTTTGTGAGAGACAAAGGTTGATCCAGAGTGTGAAAGTGTGACCAGCATATCCCTCTCAAAGCCGACTTTTTTATCTGACTTAGCAGACAAAGCAGATCATGTCCCTCAAATGAAGTGAAAAACCAAGCCCGAGAGAATGGTGCCATGTACTCTGCCCTCTTTTTATCCTTGGAAACAGAAATATTTTGAGATCATAAAAGAATACGAGTGTATAAGTCTTTGCTGAATTCAAAGACATATCTTTAGATTTCTAAGAATAGAAGGCTTCAACGGAACTTTTATTTATTATTGTGTCAGTATTCAAAACCAGCAAACTTCTACCAACTGTACTACTTGGACTTTAGTGTAACATAAAAGCTGTTTTGCATGACAAATTACACTGTTGTAACCAATATTATAATTAGGATAGAAAGCAGATATATTAGATTCAGATGTAGGAAAAAGCTACAGAAGATTAATTACAGTCTCTTAAAATTCTATGTTCATCATCATTTAACTTTTTTTTTTCATTTAATGCCAGAATGGAAGGATTCCAATATTTCGGTGGGATGAATCTAGCATGCACTAATCCACAATGCTAAATGCATTCAAACTTAAGGACCCAAATGTGTTATAAAGCATAATCACTTGAGAGATAAATCTTTAGTAAGATAGAATTCCAAATTAAAATTGCCAAGGATCATATGCAGAGAGAGAGTATAATCAAGGAAAATCTATATAAATAAGGCCTTGTCTTTAAGTAGCCCAAAATCACAAAATTATATGATTCGTGTTGCTTACTGTATAGTTTAATTTGGCTTCTTCTGAATTAATCCTTAAAGCATTGAAAGGCATACCTATTTTCATGTGTTTAAACTTCTTCATTTTATATTAGCTTTTCTATTAGCTGGCAGATGTCACAATAGAGTGTCATCTGAATCTTCCATCTAATTATGTATGCAAATGCAGAGAATCCAGCAAGAATATTTTTAATAATATGAGTACTTAATGCCAGTTTTTTATTAGACTAATTAATATAATTGCATACAATACCATTTGTGGCATAAATTCCAAATAACAAGCTGTCAATCATTTAAACATAATGTGATAGTACATTTGGTTGATCTCACCTAAAACTACAATTTTAGATTTCATTTAGAGCTCCATTTGCCTTTTTTTAAACAATAAATAAGCACTTCTTCAAAATTAATTATGAAAATCTTCTGTGTGAAATATGATGAAAACAAGTGGTGCCAAAGTTGAAAGCGATAAAGGATACTTCACCATTAAGAAAGCTGTTATGATATAAACCCTTCAGCTAAACCTCTCAGGTTACGTTTTGGAAATTCTGATTTGCTTTCCTTATGCAGAGGATGAGGGCAAATGAAACATACTCTGCCTTTCTTTGCTAAATGTATTGCATTAAGAAAAAACGGTAACATAAGAACTTTATTACTTTTCTTACTTTTCTTTAATACTCATAGCCTAATTTATCCTGGAGTAATTATAGTACAATGATTAGCTAATTAGGAATAGTCGTTATCATTTTCATAGGCTGTTTGTAGGATATTACATCTGAGTGATTTAATATACTTTGTTTTATGAGCCCCTCTTGCAAGTAACACAAACATAGCCATAGGAAGACAAAAGCAAAGGTCATTTCATGACCTTAAAAATTACTTTATTTTTTAAGCAGTTATGATTCTGAGTAAAGTCACATATGTTAGAGCCAAAATAATGAGAAGCAGCTTTAATCTTCAAAAACACATTATTTGCATTAATGTATAATTTTCTGGTTTCCCACATAGACTTACTACGTGCGCTTTGTGTTTTTCTGAATGTTAGAAACTTATAACTTGTACTTAACGTATTAAATTAATCAAAGAAATAATTGTTATTAAAGAAAGAATTCTAAGTGTTAGAAAAATTTAATTTCAGATATGGCTTCACTGTATAGCAACTAGGCAACTTTAAGTAAAATGCCTAATAACTCTGCACTCAATAACCTCATCTTAAAATGTGTCTAATCATTTTTCCTCTGTCTCAGCATAAACAATTTTAAATTTCAAAGGGAAAATGTAGATCTAGAATGCACTTTGTAAATGCACTCTATACATATTATACCATTGAGCCCTAACTTTAAAATTCAAGCTAGTAGTGTTACATATAAAAAAATCAATACAATATTTATCTATTAGTATGATTGGTGTTATCTTAGATCCCAGAAGAATATATTTAAAGTAGATGCTAAAGTGAAAATTTCAATGGAGGATTTGATTAAATTAGATGACAGAGAATGAAAATTACATTTGCTTTGATTTTGATCTGAGATTCAAAATCTATTTTTTCCAATAGACATGGATTTTTTTAAATAAAGATAGATTCAAACCCTGTGATGTGCCCCCAATATTTTTGTAACTCAAATAAAATTAGGTCTCCATGGTCAATCACTGATTTCACCTGGAGGCAATGCTCATCTCATCACAATGATAACATACACCTGTTCACACGTACAGATGGCATTTTAAAGCATTAAGTACCTAGAGTAGCGAAGGTTTTTTGAGATGAAAGAGAAAATTATATCAAACACCAGATATCCAAATAGTCTAAAGTATTTTTAAAGATATTTAATAATTCTCTCTATAGCTCTCTCCCCCTGCCTATATCATCAATAAAAAATATATATTATTTTTTGTAATTAAAAAATATTATTGAAATTTTTCTTCACCCATGATTTCCCACTGTGTAATATTCCCATCCTTCTCTCCTGTTTTTCTTTCTTTCAGCTCCTCTAGTTTGTATCTTTCTTCCCAGAATAAAACCACCAAACAAAAGATCTCTCTGGAACAACCAGATTTGAAGTCTGAGAGAATTAAAAATAAATTTATTATGATTTTTAGATAAAGATGATAGAATATATACAATTTTCTCCTTGCTCAGCACTAATTCATACAAATCACATAAATGAAAGTAGCTAAAGCAATATTAATGCCAGACAAAAAGAGTTGAAGGTGAAAAGCATAGACAGGGAGGTCTAAAGGAGCAACCCCCAAGGTAGAATAGTCACTAATCTTTAAGTAACTAATAAAAATTTTGAAAGAAACCAAAAACATTTAGAAATAAAAAACAAATTGATAAAGCTATAAACATAGTTGGAGATTTTAACATAAATCATAAATTAATAGGTTAAATACATATGTAATAGGTACTTATATATAAGATTTAAATGAAACAAGATTGTCATAATTGAACTATATAGATTTTTATGCCAAACAAAAGGAAAACAGCACAATCATGACAAATTTGCATGAAAAAGATTCAATATATTACTAAACACAAGCATAAAAACCCATCTTCATTCCCTCACATATATTGGAAATGAATTATATTAGCACTAATTTTAGTATATATCAAAGCAATTTTTCAGTAAACAGAAGAGTAAAATCTACAAGTTACAAATAAATTATAATTAAAGCACTATGTATCAGGCCATGTAAGTTGAGGTAAACTGATGCTCAGAAAAATGCATAGCTTTAAATGAACCTATTGTAAAAAGGTACTCAAAGTGCATGAATTAAGCTTTCAAGAAACTTAAGAACATTAAATTAACACAAATTAATATTTAAAACACGGTGTATCTATTTGAAATAAATGATATAGCTTAAAGTATAAATTAATTATATAAAAAACTCTCTCTAAACTGAATTAATAAATAAATGGCTCTTTTTTAATGTGATAAAAAACACATAAAATGAAATTTACCATTTTAATCATTTTTGAGTGTACAGTTCAGTAATGTTAAGCATATTAACATTGTTGTGAAACATTGTTGTGTTCCATATATATCTTTTAGGTCCACTTGGTATATAGTTCTGTTTTTAAATTTATATTATGTGTGGCTGTTCTGTCTATTATTGAAAATACTGAAGTCTCTTACTATTATGGTGTGGATATCTATATCTATGTTTGTGCCAATGTCCCTTCAATCCTGTCAAAATTTGTTTTATAAATTTAGAGACTCCAATGTGTTGTGCACACATTTTTTAATTGCTATATCTTCTTGATGATTGACTCTTTTATTATTATACAGTGTTCTTTGTCTCTTGTAATAGTTTTTGACTCATTCTGTCTTGTCTGACATTAGTGTAGCTACCCCTGCTCATCTTTTTTCTTTTTCCATTCTTTTCTATTCGGCTTAAGTGTGTCCTTAGATCTAGGCGAGCCACTTGTAGATAATTTTGGTTTTTAATCTATTCAGCAATGGATGGCTTTTAATTGTTAAGGTTATGCATTTACATTTGAAGAACTTAATCATGAAAAATTTTACTCTCTATTATCATTTTGCTAACTTTTTTGTAAATCTTATAATTTTTTTCTCATTTTCTTTCTTACTGACTTCCTTTGTGTTTTTCTGACTACTTTGTAGTGACAAACTTTGAGTTCCTTCTCATTTTATTTTGTGTATACTCAGTAAATGTTTTCTTTGTGTTTTCCTTTACAATTACATAAAATATCCTAAAGGTATAACATTTTATTTTAAACTAATAACAACTTCAATCACATACAAAAATTCTATTTTCTTATAGCTCTACAATCCCCTATTTTATATTATTGATGTTACAACTTATGTCTTTATATATTGTATACTTATCAAAATACATATATAGTTATTTGTATGTTTTTGTCATAAGACTTGAAAGCAATTCATGCACAAAATTAGCATAATAAAGAATATTATGTTTTGGCCATATATTTACCTTTTGCTATGTTGGTGTATTCTTAATCTCTTTTTATTTCATGGTAGATATTCCAGTCATCGAAAAGTGTCATTTTTCCATGATGTGTTCTTATAAATCTCTTCTAACTGAAATATTCTGAACATGCATTTTACCCTTGAAAATCAAGAGTACAACAAATTCCAAGGGCTTTAAATCTTTTTTTTTTCAAATATTAACTTTTTCCTGATAGACTGGTTTAAAAAAATGATGAAAGACATAAATACACAAAAATTTTATTTTCATATAATTATCATAGTCAAAATTAAATTTCATCCTAATTTTAAAGCTTAACCTATTAAAAGCATCACAAGCTTTTGAGAAGAAACTGAAGTAGGAAACCACTGGTTTAGAAATTTAACTAATAGAAATTCAAACAAAATGGTCAATATTGATATTCAGGACAGTAAAATTTGGGAGGAGAAATTCTTGGTATACTGCAGTTTTGATGTTTGTTTTCTTCTAGTTATATTCACTGATAACTGTCAAAATTTGGGTCAGGCAGGGGTAAAAAAAGAACTGAGAAATACTTTAATCTTAGTGACTAATTTTAGAAATAGGGAAATAAGAATGTACTGTAGGACATTTGGCTGGTAGGAGTAGGTAAATCTACAGAAGAAAAATAATTCTGTGCAACTAGTTTTTAATTTGTGAGTTTTTATTTTTGTTCTTATAGCCTTATCTGAAGAAGGAAAATGCCCTTGGAGCCCTGTTATTTGTATAAGTTAATTGGATTTTTTTTTAACATAGTGGTTAGAAGACAGTGTCTTTAAAATAAATTTTTACTCAGAATAGACATCTTTTAATTGGAAAATTAAAAGTAGGTAATCGAGATATAAAACTGTCATGAATAAACCAAAATATCCACAGGAAAAAAAATTATTATTTTTGTGTGTGTTTGTATGTGTGAATTTCTGCTTTAAAAACGAATGGGCATAAGTTTAATCTGGACTCGTAGAGTGTCTACATGTTTGATCCAAGTGTCTAATTTTTTCTTAATTTAAAAATTTCATCATTTTCAGGTGGTCCAAAATTCACTAAATGGGTCTCGAGATAACTCCATGAAAGTGTAAAATAATTGACATCTGTGTTTTAGACATGTTTAGAGAAGAATTTTACCTTAATGAAGTGGGTCAACTGAAATTAAAGAGAGAGGTTGGCAATAAACCAAGGGAGAGCATGACAATAAACCTAGATTCTCTAAGGCTACAAGTCTCATAAAAAGAAAATCTTTTCTTTAGTGTGACTTGAAGTCATGCTTCTCTTATAAGCTGAAAAGGTTAGAGTGGGAAAAGGGAAAGACCCACACTTTTAAATAAAATTTGTTCCTTAAAATATTACTGATTGTAAATGTTTTCCTTTCTTTCTTTTTTCTTTTTTTTTAGTTTTTGTTGATCTGAAGAGTATGTAGTTATATCTTATGTGATTTCTATGTGGACTTTCCTGATTATCAATGTGTGTTTTCCTGATAATCAATAAAAATAAGTATCATTTGATATGTTTATAGACCATTGGAGTTCAGTTTTAGTAGTGTTTATAGAAATATACTATCATTTTTCCAATATATTTTTATTAATTTATAGGAATCCATTAAATATATTGTGGGATTTTTGTCAGAGATGTATATATGTTATGAATATATTACCAATCTATGTTTTGCTTTGACTTATCTTTTAATTTTCTTTATGACATATTTTTATGAAAATATTTTTTTTAATATAGTCAAACATTATATATTGCCTTGTGGTTAGTGCTTTTCTGAGCTCTATTCCATTCTATTTGGTATTACCTTGATTGCTTCGGATCTATAATAACTTTTGACAACTAGTAAGGCAAGCTCACCCAACCAACCTCCTTTTTTCTGACGTTTACTGACTTTGTATTAATTCTTAATTGCTAAAATTCTTGGAAGTAGCACTTTTTGGATTCTTCAGAGGTACCTATCAAAAATTTCCCCTGTACCACTTTCTGACACAATTAACCAACTGATTCCCTGTGACTTCTCTCACTGTTCTTCCTTATAACACTAACCCTAACTCTGCCAGGGCTAAAATTATGGGTAGGGTCTATTCAAGATGATCCAGGTGAGAACACCCAATACTTCCACAATACTCAGTCTAGCTCATGAGAAAATATGGCATTTTTTTTTTATCGTCAAAACCTCGAAGCTCAGTCTTTCCCTCCCGTTCTCCTATTGGGACAGTTCCAATCATTTCTAGCTGTAGGGCAGGCCTGGAACTTGCGCCTAGGTTTGAATATTCCTGGAAGAACCGCCAGAAGGACCAGAATTTATTGTCGTTTATTACTCACAAGGCAGGGAAGCTTCAGCAGAGGCCGGTTGAAGCTGTAGGAATAAAGCTGCTGATCAAGAGCAAGCAGAGTGTTTTATGTACACAAGCAGAGGGAGGGGTTATTTCATTGGAAGAGCAGCCACCTTCACCTTCTGAGACAGATGAGAACAACATGTGATGTTGGTCACAGGAGGAGATAACGTCCGTGGAAGCAGCAGGAATCGTCCTTGGTAGTAGGCACTGCTGAAAGCTCTGCATATTGCCTTCCTGGGCTGCTTGGGGCAGCTATCAGTCTTCTGAGTATGTGAAGGAAGGCTATGTTCTGAGTTAACCCTTCACTAGCCTTTAGACTTTTCTACTGAGAGTCTAGTCTGTTTTATGCTTCTGTTTCCTCTGAATTTCAGAGAACAGATTTTATATACTCCAAAAAATTCTCTTCAACTTCTTGCCCCATTTGCTTTGAGATGAAGGCCAGGTTGGGAAGTAGGAAATAGATCTATACCTAAACTCAGACATTCCAATATAATTCTCCAAAGAAATTCTCTCAATATTTCTTCTTGATTATTCTCTGTCTCTTTATATCAGCTGGAGGTGGGTGCAGGATTATAGTCTCAGAAGCAGTTTAGCATCACTCAGAACAGGTAGAATATTGGGACTTCTATTTGGCATGTGAGAACATTCAACTCCACTCCTCTGGAATGAATCTCTATCATAAAAATCAGATTTAGCAATATGTTTCTCTGTATCATTTGAGATTTTTAATCAAAACAAATAAAAAAATTACTTGAGATATAGTCAATTAAAATCATTTAAGACTATCAATATAAAGTATAAAAGTCAAAACTTTATAAAGATGTTTACTGAGAAAAATTTACTCCCATGACTATATCTTATACCATACATTCCCACCTTTCTGTAGGTAGCTATTTTTATTATTTCATTTTTTATTCCCCTCACAGTTCTTATCTTTGCATACCCAAGAAGATATTTATGTATAAGAGTCCCATGTATCTTCTTTTCTTTTGCAAAAAGATGTATACTATATATTATATACCTTGTTTCTCTGATCTAGATTTCAAACTAGATCAGGGAAAACACAAGGTAAGCCTATAGTGCCAAAACAAGGAAGCACTTAGGGCTTAATGGGGAGAGTCAAAAGAAATATAACCGAGTTGGAAGAAATTTTTAACAGCAATATGAGTAGCAAAACAAAACAGAAATAGTAGGAGCAATTAAAATAAATATTACATGATTATTAAATATTACATAAATAAGAATATGTGTGTCCACATTGACATTTTAAAAAGAAAAAGTCAACTTCTACCATAGTTAAGTGACTATCATAACAATTCCTTTCTGAAATTTGGTATAGGAAAATAATTAAATATTTAGTTGCCTTTTGAGTTGAAAAGCACTAATAGATATATTATGTAAAATCTAGGCAATGGGATATTCAGACAGTGTTTGAATGATCAAAATTTCCATCGATTACAGTGAGGCAGTCTCCAATATGTGCCTACTTTGAAATACATAGCATCAACTAGAGCCATTCTTGCCAAAAATATTTAACTTGAATCTAATCAAAGTTTTAGATATAATTTCTTTTAGAGAAAATATACTAGATAGAAAAACAAGTTAAACAGTATCACAAAAAAACAATAAGACACATCTAGAATATGGGATATTTTAGCCTTATTAGTCTTACTTTGTCAAAACAATTAATGTCATAATAAAATAAAAGTTTAGAGAAATACAAATGAATGCAATGAATGAAAACTGTTTGGGTCCTGGTTCAAAACAAAACTATATATATGACATTATTGAGACAATTGAAGAAAGTTAATAAGTATAATATTAAAAAACTTAATTTTTGTATGTATGATAATGAAAGTGTGGTTATGTTAAATGTGCTTTTATTTTGAAGCAATATTTACTGAAATGTTGAGGAGTACAAGATTTTGATGTCTTCAACTACTTTGAAATGAATCAGCAAAGACAGATGAAAGAGAAAGAAGGCAATGGATTAATTGTTGCTAAATAAGGAAGTGATATACAGAGGTATATTAGTCTACTCATTTATTTTCCTGTATCTTTGAATCTTTGCATAATAAATTTGAGAGAGAAAAAAGGACAAAGTTAAAGAAAAAAAGCTAAATTAGATACTTTTCATGTCATTATTTTATAAAGTTTTTTTCCTATTAAGACATAGTATAAGTTTATAAATATAAGGAAATAAATTAAAATTTGAATGCTATTGTTCTGATTTAATTATGTCATGAATTTGGAGCATTCCATTATTCATTATAAATATTGAACATTTGCTGTCTGTTTAGGATGTTGCCAGCATTAATGTGTTAATGTCTCTATAAGTCTCTCAACTACTTAGATGAGAAATGCAATAAAATTAAAGAGTCTTATTGCAATGGTGATCATTATTAATCATGTATGAGATTTTATATTTAAAAGTACTTGGTAACCATATTTATTAGCAACTATTAACATTTTTTTCCAGAGTGCATTTTAGATTAATTAAATCACATTCCTGACCTGACAATTCAATTTATGTTCAAGATTAACTTCTATGTTGTTTCAATTCATTGTTTTAAGCCTTCCATTTGTTTTTTAAACCCAGAGCTTTTCAAACTATCTTTGAGATCAAAGTACTTTCAAATAATTGAATTTTGTTTTCTAATGCATTTTTGAAGATAAAGTTATTATTTTTAGTTGAAGCAATGGTTCTTTAATGTTACATGATTCTATTTGTGAAAAAATTGCCAAATTATATTCACATTTTATCCATATCTTTTAAATCCATTGTCCTTTTTGCTATCCATAAGGTGTTAGGTTTAGGTCATTCATTTATTAAGTTCTTGATTATTGCTCTTACAAAAAGTCAAATAAAAGAGTATGTCTTCAGTATAAGAAAATTAGGTATTATTCCTGAACCCACCATTACTTGACCAAAGGTCTATTAATGAGTCTCAGTTTTCTTATATGTAAAAATGAGAAAATTGTCACTTTATAATTTGCTGTGATAATCTAATGAAGTATCCTTCATAAAGTACTCTTAAAGTATCTGAAACAGAATAAGCACTTAATAAATTAGCACAGAAATAATTTACAATATTTCTAGCTTTTTTAAAATCCAAATTTGTGGTAGAACAATCTTTCTAAAGTGCAAATTTGAGAATATCACTTTTGCTAATTAAAAGTAAGTTTTATTTTCTCTTTAGAACAGTACAGAAAATCTATATGGTCTTATGTGAACCTCATATTCTATAATTTCTGCTTGTACTAATTTATTTTCAAAGGATTCTGACCTATATAGAACTAAATAATACTGGCTAACCTCCTGGGAAGTCATACTAAAAACTGTCTGTTTTCTTAAGCACTATCTTGTAAAAGCTTTGCATATGCCAAGTGTACAGAACTCCCATAATGCCCTTGGCAAAACCCTATTTATTGAACAAAGTTTAACTCAAATGTCACCCTTCAGCAAAAGCTTTCCCTGATAATTTCTCTCTTCATTGTGCTCTCACAACGTGACCCTGTTCACCCTTTGAATTTTTATAAACGTCTCTCTTCTTTTTTTCTTTCTTCCACTGAGTATGAGCTCCTCAAAACTAAGGCTATTTGTGTCAAACTTCATTTACCAAATATCTGTTTCAGTAGCTGTTGATATCTAAATTCCCCGGTTGTTATCTAAAAGATATAATTTAAATAGCATTACTAGTCTCTACTTGTCTTAAAATACCGACTTCATCAGACTGAAATGATAATGTTTTCTTTTTCAATTACCTGGGATTTCTAACAATAACCCCAATAACCGAAATGGGATTATTTGATTATCAAGACCATGCTTAAGAATGTGCTACATGGTGCCGAAAAATCTATTTAATTTCTTCTTTTTTTTTTCAATCAGAAATGAGTTTATCAGATTAGCAGTAACCTTAGAAGATGTAGAGAACTATCTCTAAATGTGGAATAAGATATAGAGCAAACAATTTTTTAATTGAAGGTAAAGAAAAAATATAAGAGAAAATTCAGTGCATATGTTTTGTGTACAGCAAGCTAGACTTCTCAGGGTAGTGGGTCAATGTTCATAAAAAGCTCACATTTCTATATCTCTTTAGTGAGTTTTCATGGTGTACAGGATAGTGGTTATAAGCATGGGCTTTGAAGTAAACTAATCTAGATTAGAGTTACATGTCTAATGCTTACTATGTCTGTGACTTGAGACAATGTAATTAACCTATGAGTGTCAGTTTGTGTAAAGAGATGCCAATCACATATAATTGTTTTGAGCTTTAAATAAGATATGCGTAAAGTATTTATTAGCACAAAGATAGCACATGATAAGAGTTCAGTCAATGGCAGCTATAAGTGATAATGCAATTATTATCATCTATCCATTCCAAATTCAAAATCAAAGCAAGTATTATTCCTTCTAGGTAAGGATATGAAATCTTAATAAATGTAAATAACTTGCCTGGAATGCAAAGCTGATATCAATCAAAAGATATGAGATTCAAACAAGGTATCTGATTCTTTGTACAGCACACTTTACAATACACCATGTTGCTTCTAGTTTGCAAATGTCTCAAGCAAGAGATGAAATATCATTAGTAGATGCCCAAGACCAAGTATCTGAGACAAAGAAGAAGGAAAGAATAACCCTAAAACAAAACTCATCCATTTTCTAGATATGCCCTTTGTGATATTATCTAAAATTTGAAGCTACCTAAAGAATCATCAGTTGTGGTGTACCATGCTAAGTGTAGATGTAGAAAAAATAAAATAAAATAATCAGTTACTTCTCTAACTTATGACTAGGTTAAGAAATAACAAAGTTCAAATAATATATTAATAGAATAAATCCATAACTAAAAAATAAGCATGATTGAAGATATTCTTATAAATTGAATAAAATTATTTTGAGTTAACATGTAAGAAAAATTTTATGAAAAAAATATTTTGAACTGAGTTTTCCAATTGTTATAAGATAAGGAAGAATAATTCTAAGGAATGTGACTGTTCTTCCACTTCACTTTTTTTTAGCGTGGACTACTACCATTTACCTTCCAACCATCTATCTTCATTCACATTCTGTCAATATTCACACTTGCTTCTTAAAATCCTTAAAACACATGTCTTGTTCATTTTATTCTCTTAGCTATGAAGACAGGTGATAACATCCTTTTAGATATGAACAGATAATTCTTTTGATAAAGAACAATTACAACAATCACTTTCAATATACTAGTTAAACACATTTATTGATGCTACAGTATAACAAGAATATTTTGTAGGTGTATAGGTTTTCATTTCAGTTGAGAAAATTAAAGCATTATATGAGTAGTTCATTAATTTGCAGTGTTTTCTTATGATGAAAAAGAAGGAAAATTATTATCTTAAATTGTCAGGTTTGGTAATAAAGAATGAAGATTAAATTACTTGCCCCCAGTCAGAGCATAAATCAAGATAGAGCCATTCAGGTGATCTCAAATATAGTAAGCCTACAAAATAGTTTGAACCCTTAGGAGAAAAGTAGGAATAAGTTGAGGTAATATATTACACTATTAAATTATGCTAATTTACAATAATTACTTTAGCTAACATCCTGTTTTAAAGTAGAATTGTAATAATTCTGTGCAATTTACTAATTTTCTTTTTTATTCTCCACCTAGGATTTTGTTGAAGAAAAGAAAAATCACATTATTAGACTCAGAAACGTTGCCACTTTTATTCTATATTTAGTATGGCTTTGGCAAATACTTTCTTTGAGTAATGTTAAATTCAAGTCTATCTGATTCACTGATGAGATTATCATGCACCAATCACTCTTCTAAACCCAAAAGACAAAAATCCTGTTTCATTTATTGAGAATTTTACAATCTATCAGAGAGAAAAAATATACATATAATTGAAATCCAATGTGTTAGATGTTAAAGTATATATAAAATGCACTAGTTTAAATCTCATTGTCATTCATATGGAAAACTGCTAGAGTATAATAATTGTTCTTTCTGCCCCTAGTCTCCTCCTACCCACCAAATGTTTAATGTCTTTTCCACATTACTGCCAGAATGGCCCGTATGATACAGATCTGATTTTGTTACTCTAGATGTAGAGACCTTTGGTGTCTCTCCATTATACACACTATAGCTCGCGTTCCTCAGCAGGATGCGATACAGGAAATTTTCTTAGCTTTGGCCTCACCTCCATCATCTGTTACCAATTTTCTGGCAATAGATTACAAGTGTCATGCTTTTCTGTACTTTTCCTGGTACTTCTTTCGGGGATACTTCTCACTTTAATTTTACTTTTCCTTCATGATTCAGCCAGTGTTTATTTCTTCTGAAAAAACCTGCCAAACTGAGGGCCCTTTTTTGCCTTTTTATAACACACTGTGCCAACCTCTATTTTATCACCTTCTATAATATTTTTGGTTATGTTACAGACAAAAGTGTAAAATCCTTGCTGAGAATATAGTCCTTTTCCACTCCCTCTAGTGTGTCTTTCTTCCTTTCAGACTCTCTTTTAGGTATGTTTCTGGCTTCAAATTAGATTCTGTCACTCAGCTGCACTTTTATGAAAGTCCAAGGCAGATGAAGTAGAAGCCGTCTTTATGCTTCTTTCATTATTTACTCTTAGCAAGCAAGGAGTTTTTATGCAGCAGTATTCCCATGTCCAGTCTTTATCTTTGCAAGTGTTGAAATATAGTTCTGGCAGAGGCAGAAGCCAGACTTTAAATTCTTCTGTCTGTGGCACTAGCTCCATGGGATTGAGTTGCAGTTACAACAGGTTTACAGTGGCTTCCTGATCTCAGATTCTTGATCTCTGGGTCATGGCTATGGTCAAGTGTATGGGCCATGTGTCAGGGCCCATCTTTCCAGTCACTATCTTCCTGATCTTGGAAGAATTAACAACTCCCTGGCAGGTTTATTCTGTACGCTTCTGGGAATCATTCCAGGAGACCCAGCCTCAAGCCCATTCCTCTGTCCTTTCCAACGACTTTATAAGTGCCTAGTTCTCTATAATATATATATGTGTGTGTATATATATATATATTTTTTTTGCATAGACTACCTAGAGTTGTTTCTGTTTCCAGTACTACTACGTGCTGACAGAGTTTTATACCAGAATGGTTTGCAGACAATATATCCTCAAGGAAGAGAATCTTGGATTGAATATCCGGCTACATTAAATTAAAAGGCAGTGAAGATGTGAGTACAACTGGAGAATGGATGCCAGTGGCCTAAGTACCTGAAGATGACTAAGTACCTGAAGTCATTTGAAATGAAAAACCTACTGAAGATAAGAGCTATTGTTTCCTTATACACTCTCCTAATGGCAAAGGCTGTCGTTGTTAACTTATAGCCACAGCCCTTAGCACAGATCCTGGCAACCAAGTCATGTAGCCTGTAAGTGACATGAGTGTTATTTTCTGTCTAGATTATCATAAACATCTCTGTGAATAAACATATATTTACAATATTGGTATTATAAATATTTTCAGACAAAAGAGATAGCATTTCAGAGGAATAAAGTCTCTGAAAGACAAATCAAACTTGGAAAATAGCAAATAATTCAGGGTAACTATATCAGCAGGTCTTTGAAAAATGTCATGAGAGAAAATGTTAAAAAAATTCTGAAGAAATTTTTTGGAAAGAAGACAAAATTCTGAAGGACATAGTATACTATCTAAATCCACTAAAGAGGAATTTTCCACTCAAATGACTAACCTTGTAATCATATCTTTGTTCTGTAGACACGTTTGTCACATAAGCCAAAGGGCAGGGTGACCTCAAGGTCAACTGAACACTCAACCTCCCTTTGCTTGTTCTGTCTAGATAACAGATGTATCCTCTTAGCTTGTTCGCAGATAAATGCTATGAACGCAAGGTTACCCTTGAGCTCGGGGCCCTAAACTTCAGATTGCTAGCTCTTCTGGGACCGCCAGCATGGTAAACCTGATTTCTCCAACTCTCCAAGTGGTGCTTGGTTTCTCAACGGTCTGCTTTTTCTATAACACCACCACCATACTTAACCATTTTCATTATTTTTCCCAGAAATTTTACCCCATGTTTTTAACTTTTTAAATCTCCTACTGTATGTCCAATCTTATACTAGGAATAAAATTGTAATAACTTTATTAGAGCCATATTATACATTTTGGAACTCTGCTTTTTTTTCTCCTGTTGTCATTATATTTCAATATATATAAACCAAAAAAAAAAATTGAAAATGGACATTTCTCTTAAAATAAATCTTATTTAGAGATCATTAGAATTTCTCTTTCTTAGGTTAAAGTATCTATGTCTCTCTTCACTCTGTCCTTTTGAATTATTAAATCAGAAATGTCTACTTCCTTCTATGACTTTGATCTTTTCTCATATGTACCTTCAATATGATTATTTTAAAACTCAGACAAGGAGGTTTTCTCACCTATTAATCAAAACACCCAGTATTTTTACAGATTAAAAGATTAATCTAAATTTAAATAAAATTATTTTTTACAGTAGGATGATTATTTTACAAAAAGATCTAGAAATGAGTATTCTTTTTCTACAAATAAAAATTCAACAAAGCAAGTGAAGTGTTGTATGTTTCTAGTTTTTCAATATGTAAAGGACTAGTTGTGGTAGAAAATAGGAGAAGCCTTTATCATTATTACATCAAATCAATACTATCCAGAGAAGGAATCTATTATTTAGTATTTTTTAGATAATACAATTCACTATTTAGGTATAGGGCTGATAAAATTTTAATGTACACTCTCTTTGGAACTGATTTCATGCCACTTTCCTCATACATTTATTCATTTACTCAATAAATTTCTGTTAAGTGCTTACCATACACTTGGAAGTATCATCAAGCAAAACATACAAAGATTCCCGCCCTGTGGGTCTAACATTCTAATATGAGTAGACCAAAAATAATAATAATAAAATAATTTGCTACTAATCTTTTTAACCACTGGCTGGGATTAAGTGACAGCCTATGAAAATTGTCTTAGTTCATAGACATATCTTAGTTCATATCTCTTCAAGCTGGAAATATAATTGCCCCCAACTGCTGAGCTATAAATTCAACATATAAATGATATTTATAGTAATGATCAGAGGTTAACAGAAAAATTCAGAATGGCTCAGAATTGACTGGAGTCTAATAAACTTTATATCTCCTCTATAGCAGTCATCTTTATGAGACAGGTGCTATGTTAACCACTTATATGCATTCCATTCTGTAACAAAACATTTTTACAAACATAAATATGTCCAATTACTACACCCAATTTATAAAAAAGGAAACTGAGGAACATAGAAGATTCTCATAAAATGGAGCTTAAGAAGTGGTTTAGGTGAGACTAGAACCCAGGTTATGTACTCCTAGAGGTGCTAGCTTTAAGTGTGAGTAGAATTCAATAATATATCTTTTTTAAAAAAAGCAATCAACTGTGATCATCATAAATTGATGCTGGGAGCTATGGAGACATAAAAAAAATAAATTAACTGTTGCAATGCACATTTAAATTCTATTTAGGAGAGAGCAAGCCTTAGACAAAGAGATTAAAGTTTCATTTACAAGACCATTCTAATGTGTAGAAGATGCCTCAGGCTACTTGGATGAGCTAAGAAATATTTGCTTCCTCCAATTAACTCTTCTTGCTCTTATTTGTTTATCAATCAACTTCTGATTATTATTAGGAGTTCCAAGTTTAACACCAAGAAAGAAGGTATTGGCCTTGTCAGTGTGAGTTTTACAATGCATATGATATCTATAGTTCCTCTGAAATATGACAAATTTGACTGGTTTTATTCATCTGTCTCATGAGCTTGACTAAAAACTAATAGTATTCATGAACGCTTTGATGTGTAAAACTATGCTAAGTATCTTACATGCCTTAAATATTTTTTTGCCACAAATATTTGTTAAGTGAATCTATTCTCTCAAATGTTGAATAAATCAACTTCTATAATTAAACTTTGCAATAACCTTACAAGTTAAGAGCTAGACTCAATTTGCAGATAAGAAAACTAAAGCATAATGAATCAGTTAATAAACCCATGGATATACAGAATTAGAACTTATACTCAGGTCTGTCTGACTGTGAAGCCAGTATTATTGCTTTTCAAACTGTAGGACTCTGGTTTATCATTAATATGCCTAATTCCTGAATACCCATGTTAAAAAAGAAAGTTTTTGTTTTCTTTTATTTAATTCAGTTAATAATTACTCCTGAGAAATGAAATAGACCATCTCTGCAAGCAACATGAAAGGATTTTTCTGCTCAAACTAATGTGGATTATACCTGAATGCCAATCCAAAGCTGTTTTAGTCACAGAAATATTCCCCCACCTGGAATATTTTTCTCCCAGACTTCTGTTTTGCTTATATCCTCAGATTAACTATAATAATGAGAGTTTATTGAACCCAGCTTATAAAATAGTATGTATCATAAGATATATAATATCTACTTTACCCTGCCTATTTTTTTTGCAGAGTAGTTATCACTACTGATAATTACTTCTTTATTTTGGTCTGTCTTCCCTGACTTTTTGTGTGTTTGTTTAGTGCTATATTTCCAAGACCCAGAAAAATGAATGAGATGCTGTACTATCACTGGATCCATGAGAGTAACGTCAGCCTCTTGAAACTCTATGACTTTATGGGCATATTTATTTCCAAGATTAAGAACACCACACCAATTCTTGAAAATCACATAAGTTAACTATTCTGTCTGTTTCAGTGGTTGCTACAAGCATCTTGCTTCTCTAAACTTCCACCCAACTTCCTTTAAATGTTATCACTTCTTCAGGTAGAAAGCCAAGTTTTAAAGACTATAACTAAAGATCAATGCTGTTAGACAATAATTGACTGTGTTTTCCTAGAATTTAGATTTATGTTATACATTTATTTCCCTGTTAGATATTAGTTTCAAAAGAGTTCAGAATAAAGCTAAAATCAGTAGATATTATAGTAAAAGAAAAAAAACTTTTTAAAAGGTTTATTCTTTTATCAGATAGTTCAGTGAGTCACACTGTGCTTGACAGATTAAAAAAATATTCACTGGCAGATCAACAAAACACTACAGATGAAAAAATTTGTAGTTAACTAAGAAATACTCAGCAAACAAAATGATTTTATCAAATATCTTGAGGTGCTCTGTTTCCTAGTTATGTTCTAACTCACAAATGAAAGTTTCTGAAGAGGAAATTTATTTTGCCAATGACACACTATTTTGATGGAAATTTTCATTATGAAAAGCAGTTTACCATACCTTTGTTAAAACTTACACTTAGGGTGAGCACGAAAACTGTTCTGACCCAAAAATAAATTTGTTTTATACCTTTTGTGTTAGTTTCTTGTGACTGCTGGAACAAATGACCACAAACCTGGGGACTTAAAACAGAAGAAATTTATTCTCTCATAGTTCTGGAGTCCAGAAGTCTGGAATCAGGACCACTGGGCCTGATCAAAGTGTCAACAGGAGCCTCATGCCCCTGAGGGCTGTTGGAGAAACTGTTTTTTGCCTCTTTCAGTTTCTGGGAGCTGCCTCCATTCCTTGGTTCATTCTTCTGATGAATGAGGTTCATATGTAATATACAGATCATTGCTTTTCCCAAAGGCATATAAAGAGTCTATAAATTTTCTAATACCGCTCTGTAAATTACATTTCAGACTTTATAATATTTGGAAAGAGTTGGTATGTTTTCAACTTTAATATTAATGTTATTATTACCTATTTGCATAAGGTAAAATATTTTTGGATATTTAATGCCTTTATTTTTATAAACTAAGTATGCATTGTCTTAAACACTGTCATTCCCTGATGTTTAAAAGCAAATATTAGATTTGTTTTTGTGGTAGCAATGGAAACACAGTGCTCAGATCTCTTGCTGTGGGAAACACACCTGATTGGTGATGACCTCAGCTGTAGCCCTTATGGGTTCAATACTGTGCGCCAATGCCACACTTCCCAGGGACTGCTCCCAGGCAAAGATAGAGCAGGATAGGGAGATTAGTGCTGGCCCATTTCTGTCCAACAGAGAACTGCTCAAGTACTTTGGCTCCTCATTGGTCTGGATGAAATTTTCTGGAAACTTGTTATAAGCTAAACTGTGTTCCCCCAAAATTCATATGTTGAACCCATCATACTTCAAAATGTGGCTATATTTGGAGATAGAGTCTTTAAGGTAAAATGAGATCATATGGGTGGTTCCTACTCCAGTCTGACTGGAAACCTTATAAGAAGAGGAGATTATCAAAGAAGATATTCAAATAGTCAATAAGCACATGAAAAGAGAGTTAATATCACTAATCATTTGAGAAATGCAAATCAAAACTACAATGAGATACTACTTCATATTCTAGAATGGCTATTATAAAAATAAACAAACAAAACAGAAACTAACAAGTGTTAGAGAAAATACAGAGTTTGGAACACTAGTGTACTGTTGGTGGGAATTTAAAACAGTATAGTCAGTATGAAAACAGTGTAGTGGTTCCACACACATACAAAAAAAGTAGAATTACCTATTATTCAGCAATTTTACTTCTGGGTATACACTCAGAAGAACTGCCAGCAGGATCTCAAGGGGTCATTGATGAATGAATGGATAAGCAAGTATAATATCTGCATACAATGGAATATTACTCAGCCTTAAAAAGGAAAGAAATTCTGACATGTGACCTCATGGGTGAAACTTGAGGACATTATGCTAAGTGAAATCAGGCAGTCACAAAAAGACAAATATCGCATGATTCTACTTATCTGTGGCACTTAGAATAGTCAAAACTAGATGCAGAAAGTAGAATGATGGTTGTCAGGGACTAGAGGAAGAGAGAATGGCAAGTTATTGTGTAACGGATATAGAATTTCAGTTTTGTAAAATGAAGAGTTCTGAGGATGGGTGGTGATATGCCCCGACCCGTGGGACAGTCAATGGGGGATCCGAGGGGGAAGGGTGACCTGGATGAAAAGAGACAGACAGACACGAAGAAGGAGAGCAAGTCTGATGGTCTGATCAAGCTCTCAAAGTTTATTTTCACACAAGAGTATATATATTTTCAAAAGAAAAAGGGAGACAGGCATGGGGCGATCTGTCGTGGCACCATCAGCCTTTGATGGTCTGCTGGTAGGTGATTAGTCAAACAGAATATCTTGGGTTGCAGGCAGCTGTAGGCACGGGCTTATCTTGTGTTTTTCTCTTTTGAACTTTCCTAGGAGCCTAGCGAGACTTATAAGACTTATGTTCCAAGGTTAACTTCTCAGTTAAACTTTCCCATGGGTTGGCTCCCAACAGTGATGATGGTTGCACAATAATATAATATTACTTGATAACTCTGAACTATATATTTAAAAATGACTAAGATAGTAAAGTTTATATTATGTATATTATGCCACCATAAAAAAGTTGGGAACAGATACTAATACTAGGAGGTTATTATAAAAAACATTATACCAATGATTTGAACACTAAATAAAATAGAAAAATTCTTTGAAAAATGCAAGTACACAAAATTGACACAAAATTGACACAAAATAGACAATCATACAGTCCTATGTCTATTAAAGAAAGTATATTCTTTTGCAAGAAACTTCCCATCAAGAAAATTCTAGGTCTAGATTGTTTTACTGGTCAATTTTATCATACATTCAAAGAAGAAATATGCAAAATATATAAACTATTTCAGAAAATAGGGGATGAGGAAATACTTTTCATCTGTTTTTTAAGTCAGTATTATATGGTACCAAAATTAGATTAAAATATCATTAAAAAATAGCAAATATATTTCCTTAACATAGATGCAAAAATACTTAGCAAAATATTAATAAATCAGACCTAATATTTTAAAAGGATAGTGTCATAACCAAGTAGGGCATCCTCTACAATACAAAGTAGTTCAACATCTGAATATCAATCAATGTAATTTTCTGTATCAACAAGAAAGACAAAGATATTATGATCATTTTTATAAGTGAAGAGAAAAGAATTTAACAAAATTCAATTGCCATTCATAATAAGAACTCTCAGCAAACCCAAATTAGAAGAAAAGTCTTTAACTTAATAAGGGTGTATATGAAGAACCTGGAGTGGACAAATTTAGTGGTAAAATATTGGCCTCTTTTAATCTTAAAAAAAGAAAAAAAAACGCAAGATGCCTAAACTCACCACTTCTACTCAATATTGCACCAAAGAGCCAAACTAGAGCAATAAGACAAGCAAAAAAAATAAAAGTTATATAGATTACAGAGGAAGAATTAAAACTGTCTATATTTTAAATGACATAATTACTGTATATGAAAGTCTAAGAAATCAATAAAATTATTATAAGAATTAATAAGCAAATTTAGTAAGTTGCAAGATATGTCTTACATACAAATATCAATGTATTCCTATATATTAGCAAATACTGGAAAAATCAAACTTAAAAATATCACATTTATATTAACCTTTATAATAAAGACAATGAGTATCTAATTCTTAGAAATAAATATATTTAAAAAAAGATATTCAAGACCACTTCACTGAAAATTTCAAGACAATAATGGGATTAAAATACTCAGTATTGTTAAAATGTCAGTTTTCACTAACTCAATTTATAGAAGCAATACACTCTCAACTAAAATTTCAAGTGATTTTTCTATAGAAATAGACAAATCATTTAAAAATATATATGGAAATGCAAGTGACCTGGAATGACCAAAGCCAATTTAAAAGAGAATAAAGTTGAAGAAATCACAATACTAGATTTCCAGACTAACTATAAAGCTACAACAATCAAGACACTGTCATTCAGTATAGATCAATGGAATAGATTTTCAAGAACTATAAGGATGTGATTGTGTGTATGGGGGTGTTGATTTTCATGACAGATTGTCTGATTTTTGACAAGTTTACAAATCAATTCATTGTTGAAAGAAAAGTTTTCAATAGATGATGTTGGGACACTGGATATCCATATTGAAAAATGTACATTAATTCTTATCTGACCCACAGATAAAAATAAATCTAAAATGTCATAAATCAAAATGTAAAAGCTGAAAGTATAATTATTTATAAAATAAAACATAGAAAAAATCTTTGCAGCTCAAAGTAAGCATTGTTCTTAGACAAGACACAATATATAAACCATGAAATATTAATAAATTTGATTTCATGAATATTAGGAATTTCTTTTAATGATACTATTAAGAAAATTAAAATGCAAGCAACAAGATGGGGAAAATATTTTCCAAACTTTTATCTAGCAAATAACTCATACCTAGAATATATAAAGAACTCTTACATTTAATGACAAAAGAAAACCCAGTGAAAAATGGGATTAAGATTTGATCTGTAAAGACGGTTCACACATACACAGAAAATGATATAAACAATTGTTCAATAAGAAAATAATGATTCATTAAAGGACAAGAAACTGTGAATTTGGTAGTTTTATCTACCCACCTCTTTCAAATGCACACACACACACACACACACACACACACACACAAACACACACACACAACTAAACATAGTGTTTATAGACCATGTATGTGCAGCCTATCCATTATACACTTACTAAACTCACTGAAAAAATGTTTTAAAAGACCAATATAACAAGTGTTGGTGAGAATATGGAGTAAAACTGCTGTTTCATATCTCATTTCAATATATTTCACTCCTGGTGGGAATTAAAAATAATACAACTGTTTGAGGAACTATTTGGCAGTTTCTTAAAAATTTAGACGTACACTGTTCTTACACCCAGTCATTTTTAGAAAATTCTAGAAAGTATAACATAATCTGCAGTAACAGAAAGCAAATCGGTGGGTGTTTAGAACCAGGAGCAGAGGGGAAGGCAGATGCAGTGGGGCTTGATAAACATTTTGAGGGTGATGTGTGTTCTGTATCTTGACTGAGGAGGTGGTTTCTCAGGTGTCTACAACTGTCGAAAATCATTAAATGATTCATTTTAGTGGATGTGACCTACTGTGTGTAAATTAGATCACAGTACCATTAAATTAAGAAATGTATACTGTAAAACCTAAAAGGCTGAGAAAAGGTAGCATTAAGAATACAGATGAAGATGCTTAGAAACCCCCTAAATAACTTAATATTTTGAAATGTACAGAAAAGAATTATTATAAACATTCAGTTAGTAAAAGAACTTAAAATTCCCTTGTTTGCCTAACTAACCACAAAGATTTTAGGATGAAACATTGATATAGTAAGCTAAAGACCACCAAAATGCTCTGCCTTACTTTAATAGAAATTTTTTTTTAATCACAGAGAGTGGGATGATATAATTCAATGAATAAATTTTGTGATTCCTTTTTTATTAACAGAGGAGAATTGACTGAGAAAATAAAGGGTAGAAAGTGTTGTGAAATGGCCACACATTCCTCAGAAATGAATTTTTTTTAAGTATAGAACCTACTTCCCCAAAAGGTCAAAAGCAAAAAAATGTAAATAAATTTAAAAAATCAAGCTTTACCATACACTACTACAACAGTTTATATTGCAATTGTATAGTTGATATATTTTTACATTGTGTATAAATTAACTATATGGAATATAAATCTCTGAAACAACAGAATGCTACATTAGAGGCCTTACAAATCTTCTCAATATCTAAATCATATCCCAGTGGCAAATTTGTTCATTATTTCATTTTTGCAAAAAGCATTTTTTTCCTGCCTTTATCTCTATGTTATTTCCTTTACCATGTATCATTTATTACTGATATTTGAAAAAGGCTACCCTATGAACAGCCTCAGCATTAGCAAGATGCCTCTATTGTCTTCTTGCTGTGGAGGTAGGTGATCTATTTTTTGGTTCTAAATCCCTGCTACTTTCTAAGCCATTCAATTGTCAAAGAAATAATCCTTTGTTCCACTCTGTAAGAGAGTACCTATGTTCAGTCATGAATCATTTAAAATATAATAAAAAAATCTTCACAAGAAACATAGAAAATGATAGGTTTTCTCCAACATAAAAGTACACGTAATTTAACAAGAAGTTTGTTTAAAAAAAAATTCACCTTAGTACTACTAAAATACAACATACATAGTAAGCATTTATATACTTTTTGTTAAAATATAATTAGCAGGTATATTTGACATATGTAAAGACAATTTACAATTTACTTTTTATATATACTTACATATGATGTATATTACATATTGTATTATAAATAATATAAAAATTATGCTTTATTTTTTCATAATAACTAAAAAATCTGATTTTTAAAGTAGTTTATTTTTAACATTTATATATGGATAAGAATGGTTAACAAAAAAAAAAATGTTAGGTAATGGAGATCATCATAGAACAACTATTATTTGATTCCATAGAAAAAGAGACTGATTTAATATAGACTACAAGAATAATGTGCTCAATTTGAAAGATGAAGAAAATATAAACCACCTGAATTTTGGAGGTTCTCTTTTGTAATAGACATATCTCCACTATGGTTCTGTAAAGCCAAAGGAAAAAGGTTCAGTGTGCCAGATCTGAAATTAGATATACCCATTACGTACTACCTGTGAGCCCCTGAAAAAAAATTTTTGCTTCCCAGAACCTCAGTTTCTTAATCTTGTAGAAATAATTATAAGTACCCACAGGATTTCTGCAAGGATTCGGTAAGATCATGTATGAAATCATTTAGCAGAGCGACTGCCACATACTAAATGTTCCATAAATGGTTTTTAGTTCAAAAATTACTCTTTCTAAAAAATTACTCTTTAAAAAATTTGAAACTCAGTGTCAGAAGTAGTACCCTGGAGCAGGTACTTCCACTAATAAATTAAGAACACTTAGGTAGCATTACATTACCTATCCAAGATAAAACAATGTTTTGAAAACAAATACATAATTTAGTTCAAAATAAGAAGTCCCTTTATATCTGAATAGTTTTTTGAATATTTTGAATAGCTTTATTTCAATAATTTGGAACAAAATTAACTTTACCATATGTCTTCCTTCCTAACTTAGCTGCATATTCAAAAATGTCTTTCTATGAATTTCATTTAAACAAAACTACAGTTTGATGTAACAATGTTCCCAAATTGACAAAACCTAATCAAAGGGCTTAGACCATGACAACGAAATCTGATCTGTTATTAATGTGGCAAAAAAGTAAGTCACTTAATACTCTTTGTACTGATACATAAAAGTTTTGTAGTTAAACAGAGCTAGGAGCAGAAAGATATGGGGAAAAAAAATCTGTGACTCATGTGATAAAAAACTACTGGTCTGGTATGCCAAAAAAAAAAAAAAGAAGCCAACTATGTTAAGAGACCTTTGGGAAAATCTCCACAAGGACTGAGAACCAGAAAATCCATAGAATGACGCTTTCTGGGAAATTAAAATGATTAATAGAATGCGACTATTTGTTCATAATAAAACAAGTTATGCCAAGGTCAGCAGGTGCCCCTTCCCAGAGAAAGGCAGACTATATATCCCATGGGCAGAAAACTTTCAATGCCTATAAATCCATGGCTAAAGTCCTCTTTGCTAAGAACCATGCATCTTCCTTTTTATGTGTCTATAGTATGGATAATGCATTCAGAGAACAAATTAAGTAAAAATAAAAGACCACCACAGACCTTTAATTTCACCTTCAATAAATACAAAAGTAGGGTCAATACATCCCACTTTCCCAACTCCCATCACAGCATTCACTCATCAATCACCAAATGACAATAATATTAATTTGGGATAACTTAAGAAAATTCCTAAAAAAATTCATCTCCAGGAAAGGAGTAAAAAAATAAAAGTGATATTTGGCTAGCGTTTAGCATTGTAATTAACAGAATAAATTAAGACAATCTGAACAGCCTATGTCTCATCAATCTTTCATTTCCATTTCATTGTCATGATACAAGCAGAGGTCCCCAAATGAGGGGCCATGGACTGGTACTAGTCTGTGGCCTATTAGGAACCGGGACGCACAGCAGGAGGTAAGCGATTGGGAGCAAGAGAAGCTACATCTGTGTTTGCAGCCACTCCCCAGGGCTAGTAGCACTGCCTCCTCTCCACCTCAGATCATTAGAAATTGGAGTCTCATAGGAGCACCTGTCCCTGGTGCCAGAAAGATTGTGTACTACTGATACAGAAGAAAGGCATTTTTAAATTTGACAGATCTAGTCTTTCTTAATTCAAAGAGAAAAAAATCTAACAATGTCATTTGAAAATTAGAAAAGATATAAACAGGTGATTCACACATGCACACACACACACAAACACACACACACACACACACACACACACAAATGGCCAATAAACATGGAAAATGGCTCAGTCTTAATCTATTCGAAGAAATACAAATTAGCATAGCAATATTTGCCAACTAACTTTAAAAAATTAAAATTATTAATGACATCAAAAATATTTAAGGACATAAATAAATGGGTAGTCTCTTAAACTCAAAGTATAATTTGTTAAATCCTTTGAGAAAACATTTTTTCAGTTATTTATCACAATTTTAAGTTAAATATATCAAAATTTTGACCCAGCAATTCTATCTTAAAAAACTATCTGCAGATCTGCATTTCATATATGGCTTTGCTAAGTGCTGTGACAAAAGAATATTGCCCAACTCATGCATTATATAAATGCAGTAAAATATCAGGAATGTCCTGGACTCTTTTTGTAAAAATTACTTGCAACCCGTCTGCAAGGAGAGCCATAGAAAAGTTCATAGTTGAAATAAGAGTAGGTAGGTGATAGTTTAAAATAATAGAATAAGTTAAAATAAGAGCAGGTAGGTGATTTTTTAATGTAGTAAAGATGCATGCATGGGGGTAAGGGTCAAAAATTATTTGAGAAATCTCATTTGTTTGGTTTTGCTATAAACCTAAAACTGCTCTAAAAAATAAAATAAATAAAATTATTTTTAGCATAGTAAAGAGGACTTTCTCTAGAAAAATAAATTCTCACTTCTTAAAGTTAATATTACTAATACTTGTATATCCCTATAGATAATTTCTGAAAAATCTCTTTATTTGAGAATATAATGTCTTTATGCATCATCTCTGAAAATTTTCCTATCCTTTGCCATGAACAAACATTATTATCTTTAAACCCTAGTTGGGATCTTTCCTCAAATTATACATGGAATAGCCCATTACAGAATTATATGAATCCTGTTTACATTTGCAATTGTACTCCAAGGGTGTCAATCATCAAATGATACCAGATCTAATGACTACATTGATTAAGAGGAAATTTCAGAGGAAGGAAAAAATATTGGAACATTAAAATATTGGTAAAAAAATAAACTTTCCTCACATAAAACATATAATCTTTGTAGATAATATTGGGAAAGGATGGGCTTAGTCATATATGTTGATTCATCCTGAGCTCTAGGTGGTTGGGAACATGAGACTTGAAAGAAATTATAATCTGAAGGGTTCACATGTTTAACCCACTTAGTTCTATCAGGTATTATATGAGAAAATCTGAGAAATGTAGGTAGCCTGATTTGCAAGTAGGTTTACTATGACCTTTTAGAAGTCTTTTGTTCTCTAGGTATTCCTTGGTCAAATGTTCACTTCAACCATGGAAATATTGATTGAGTGGTGAAGATTCTTAATATTAAACCTACTTTTTTCACCATCACAACCTGGGTTTTTCCCCTAGTCTCCTTCATTAAAAAAAAAAAAAAATCTTTTTAATATAGGATTTATGAAGCTAGTCAGTCATTTTTGCTGTTCTCAATCGTTACAGGAGCAAAATAATAGGATAAACATTAAAGTAGGATTGATATTTATAGTAGATAGTCTAAACCTATGAAATTGATGATTGACTCAATAGTTTGAAAATCAGTTGCAACAAGTGGTAAAGATATTTAATTTAGGAAGTTAGAGAGCTACGTAACTCAATAGAAATCAGCTTGGGTTATAAATTTTGCAGCCCCTGGCATCCTGCAAAGAGGGTTCAGCATTTACATTGCTGTGAACTTTAAAGGTGAATCTTCCCTCAACTGCTTTATGTTGTGAGCACAGGGTCCCTTAGGACCCAAAGGGAGCCTACTTTGCATTTCATTACTGATAAGAACAAAAGGTAACTGAACTTTCCCCCTGCAAATTTTTCTAAAGTCTTTGTCTTTATCTTGCAAACAGCTACTCAGCTTTAACTTGAGCTCATGGGTGGTCTGCAAGCCCCACTCTGAACTGAGTATTGGACAAATACTTAACACGTTGCTATCTTGCTATCCTTGCTAACGATCCTGACAAGATAGACAGACTCTTAATGGTTGCCACGCCTTACAGGGAAGGACTCCTTTGTCCTGGCCCCACCTGCACTTGCACAACACTGACATCCTGGTTTTTAAAAGTTGGAAGATTAAAGTTTTAAAACAAATTAACTCCAGATCAACACTGCAGAACAAACAAAACATTGTGTGGTCCAGAACCATTGGTGAGCTGCTAGTTGACAATCTCTAATTTAGGTTCTTGGAGAGAAAGCCCTTGCTTCAAATGCCATGTTTACCATAAAACATAAGGGCTTGAGAATTGTTTGCCTCATCTCTTGATTTTCCAGGAATCATAGTTCAAGATGAACTAACAATTGTGTACAACATTATCCTGCAGCGCAAACCACATGATTGGTTCAGGGATAGGCACAAAACCACATTGAGCTAATAAGTGTATTCACCAGGATCCTGAAACTGAAGGAAATGTCAGAAGCTGTTGAAAGTTAAGCTCTAGCCTTTAGTCCAGAAAGGCCAAAGAGATCACTAAGCAAGAGACGAGAGGAGAATGAGAGGAATACAGTTAAGTACAAAGGCAAGTATGGAGAAAAAGGATCTTTTTTACTTCAATTTCTATCCCAATAATGGAACTTAAGTGGATAGGAAACACATATATATGAAGAAATAGTATGTGAGATAACAGATCTAAAATTCCAAGTGCACTATTTTTATATTATTTCAGCACAATTTTCTCTCTTGTCTTCTCATAAAACAAAAACAGAAACAAAAACAAAAGCATCCATTCTGAATGCTTTTGGCATGGCTAGCACTGCCCCTCCACTGCTGGTCATAGGAGAAAGCACATGATCCAGGCCAAGTTAATGAGATTTTATCTACCTGTAAATAGTAATTTTGACTAAGGAATTGGTTCCTGGTTAAGAATTGTTACAGGATACAAACTGAGCCAAGGAGAATCAGATTGTTCACTGAGATTTATTACATGAATAAAGAGCAATAAGATATAGGTATAGAACTACTAGTAATTAATTAATTAATTAATTAATCTTTATCTGCATATAGAGTCAGTCTGAGAATTAAGCCAATACTATGTGAAACTGTACAAAATAATGGAAAAAGAAACATTTTCATTTGAATCTCTGAATTTAGCTCTTTCTAAAGCTAGATTTGTTATCTGGCATGAATCAATGCTGAAAAAAGCTCATTGACTAATAGGTTGAATTAATACATCTTCATGAAGAAGCTGGCATGTGAATTTACCATGATGAGTCTAAAATCTTTTTATTAAAGGAGATTTTGGCAGAGTAATCTGATATAAATATTTGTTCTGAAGTTGTGTTTTCATGGCAAGTCTTTTTTTTTTTTTAACCTAGAATGCATGTCGCTGGAGTGCTACATGAAGTGGTAACACTGATGTTTAAAATATCTTGAACTAGTACTTTTTTTTATAAAAGTAATGGCTGAAAAAATTTAAAACATTAGCATTATTTTATCTGGGTGCTTTTCTTAGAGTCAAAGAGGAGTAATTATTGAATATTAAGCAACATTTGTATATAGCTTTCTATGTTTCTTGAAAGAATTTATGTATAATAAGGTCTCATTGCAAATTACAGAGACCTGACTCATCCTAGTTTAAGTTGAGAGAGAAAAGTAAAGGAATGGAAAAAGACATTTTATGTAAATGGAAAGAAACAAACAAATAGCTAAGATAGCAATACTTTGTCTAATATAACAAAATAGATTTTAAAACAAAGGCATAATAAGAAACAAAGAAAGAAATTTTATAATGATAAAGGGATCAGTCCAACAGGAGGAAATAGCCCTAGTATGCACCCAACATAGGAGCACCCAAATAAATACAGCAAATATTAACTAACATAAAGGAAGAGATTGACAGTAATACAGTCATAGTAGGGGGCTTTAACACTCCTTTGATATCAAAAGATAGATCTTCCAGACAAAAAATCAAGAAACAAACAGCAGACGTAAATGACACATTAGAACAGATGGATTTAATTGATATTTTTAGAGTATTTTACCTGATAGCAGCAAGAAATACATTCTTCTCAAGTGCACATGGAATATTTTCCAAAATAGACCACAAGTTAGGCCACAAAATAAAGTCTCAGTAAATTAAGGAGACAGAAACCATATACCTTATGAACATTGATGCACATATCCTCAACAAAATATTAGCAAACTGAATTGAGCAATACATTAAAAAGATAATACACCACAATTAAGTGGGATTTATTCCTGGAATGAAAGGTTGGTCCAATATCTGAAAATCAATTAATGTGATACATCAGATAAACAAAATGAAGGATAAAAATCAGATGGCCATATCGTTGATGCAGAAAAGGCATCTGACAAAATCTAACATTTATGATAAAAATTCTCAGCAAAGTGAAAATAAAGGGAACATACTTCAATAAGATAAAGTCATATATGAAAAACCCACAACTAACATTATACTCAATGGTGAAAGCTAAAAGCGGTTTTCTTAAGATCAGGAACAAACCAAAATGTCCACTTTAGCCACTTTTATTCAACATTGTATTGGAAGTCCTAGACACAATAATCAGTCAAGAAAAAGAAATAAAAGGCATCCAAATTGGAAAGGAAGAAGTATCGTCATTATTTATAGATGACATAATACTATATAGAGAACCCCTAAAGATTTCACAAAAAAAATATTAGACCTGATAAATGAAGTCAGTAAAGTAGCGAGATACAAAATTAATATTCAGAAATTGATTTGCATTTTTATATACCAATAAGAAACTATCGGAAGGAGAAATTTCCTTAGAGGCAATATTTTAAGAAACATACATTTTTAAAGCACATTTTATCTTAATATTGAAACAATATAAGACAACCGCTGAGGGAATTAAATGGCAATTAGTATGTGGTGCACGGGTCCACAACCAGTTCCCTACCGCGGTTTGTGGATTTCCTGATTAGGGCTATTAATGACCCTGTGTCACAGGCAGTTTCTGCTTCTCCCAAGAGAAGTAGAAGAGTTTCTTGCATGCAGCAAGAATGCCAGGAAGCGTCGGTAAGCCTAGTCCGAGGCCAAGAAAAGAAGAAATTTCCCCTCTAAGATGCAGTGACAGGGAAATGTATGCCCCAGAACATGCCACCTATTTGATTTCTTCATATGGCAACCTTACTTTGTCAAATTATGTCAGAATAGGTTCTCTTTGCTAATCGAGTATCAGTGTGCAGTCTTAAAAGTTGTGACTGTACTGTTTGGGGGACATTCTCAGTGCACCTGTCAGAAAGCTCCGCCTGTTTCATGCTACACAGGCACTGTCCAGTTCCCGCTCGGCTCCCCGCAGCCGCTTTCTTCTTGCCTGCCCTGCACTCTCTCTCACGCACCTGAAATCCACATTGCTCTGATGATTTCTTTACACTGTCTTCACCTGATCGTGTAGCTTCTTTACTTGCTTATTTTAAAATTATCTTTTAAAAGTCTCATTTGATTCAGAATAGTCTCATTAAAAAATTTAAGACAATTTTCTAAATGTGTTTTATGGAAAGGAATAGGAAATAATATACATATTAGCTTTGACACATAATGCATTAGTACTCTGTTATTGCATGCTTCGCTAGTATATGGAGCCCAAAAAGCTATAAGCAAAAACATAAATTATATATATATAACAAAATCCTAATATAAAATGGCATGAAAGTAGGTATTAGCCTTTTTCCCAGAAGCTATGTAAAGAGGTTGAACTGTCTATAAATATGATAGAGTTATAACCATGAGCAGTTGTCATTGTCTGAGATAAGAAATACAGAGTTCTTTTTTTTTGCTTTGCCACTGACAGATCATATACAAGTCAATTAACCTCTGTGAAACATCACTTGCTACCTTTCTAATGCACAGTAGAGTTTTGAAAATTTGGATGGATTTGAATTAGTGTAGCTTTGTTTACTAAGTGGCTGTGATCCAAGAAATGGAGAATAGAAAATACAACAGCACAAGCCCAGGTGTGAAAATCAAATATATTGCATTATTGGTAGTTTTTAAAAGGCATTTATTGATTGCAGAATTTCTTTTAGTTGTTAGGTGGGGTTTTTTGTTATTTATTAGAGCAATTCTTTTAAAAAATAACTATATTCTTTTATTAACATACTAAATGCTAAAATTGTATGTTGAATTTGAATACTATAGCAAGAAAATAAATTTTTACCTCAAAAGAACAAGCAATGATTTATACTTATAGTTAAAAACACCTACTGATGTAAATTGCTTGGCAAGAAACATGTTGTTTTTAAAACTGATCTTACAATTGGAAATTTGAGCACATCTACCCAGAGCCTTTTATCTAGGTTAACTTTTATTCTTCAAAGTTGTAAATGGTTTATTTCAAAACTTACATTCAAGGTTACTGAATGCAAGAGTAAGACATCAGTGTTACATTTTCTTCTACACTTGAATAAATAGGGGGTAGGGGAAAGATATTTATTTTAAGATATAAAACTTTAATTAAAGGTGGCCATGAAAGCCTGACTTGGAAGTATTTGCAGAACATTATTCAATGTTGCCCCCTTCAGGACAAATTTTAAAACAGCAGTGAAAGGTAGGATTAAAGATATTCTTTCCATGATTAAATAAATATTCAGTCTTTATCAATGATGCAAGGTTAACTTATTATAATGGACCTAGAGAGTATTGTGCTCAGTGGAGTAAGTCAGAAAGAAAAAGACAAATGCTATATGATTTTACGTATATGTGGATTTCAAAGAACAAAATAAACAAAGAAACAAACAAAAAAATAGAAACAAACTCATAGATACAGAGAACATTCTAAGGGTTTCCAGATGAGAAGGGTGTTGGGGGTTGGGACAGTGTAAAAGAAGGAAGAGAATAAGATATACAAATTGGTAGTTACAAAATAGTCATGGAGATAGAAAGTACAACATAAGGAATATAGCCAATAATATTGTAATAACTATGTATAGTGTCAGAGGGGCACTAGATTTATTGGAGTGATCACTTTGTGAGTTATGTAGATGTCTAATCACTATGTTGTACACCTTAAACTAATATAATATTTCATGGCAACTATAATTGAAAAATAAAAAAATATATATATTATTTAAAGAAAATAAAGTGAACAAGAAAAGAATTCTGAAAACTAGAACAATTATTATGTCTACTGATATGTACATAAAATGGAAATTATGTTCACTGAAATAAGTTATTTCATAACATACAGATATTTTCTTACTTTTTTATTCCTGCTGCTAGCCTTTAACAAATTTCCAACAGAGTCTTCTTCATGGAGCAATCCTGGAGAAAAAAATATATATATATTGTCATTTCTTCTGCTCTTATTCTAAATCTGGACAATACAACTGAACTACAAGTACTGGGTTATTGATTGGCAGATACTGTCTTTCTCAAATGCTCTATAAACAGCAAAAATCCTCCTAAAATGCAGTATTTGTCAATATTTCTTTCCACCCTGGGAGAGATTTTTGTTCTAATAAAAATCAGTAGAAATTTTTCATTTTTATCATCTCACTTTTTCACATAAATGGCCTTTTAACGGCTCTTACCTTTAAGGTAAATGTGTTACTATTGTCGTATGTATGTATATATAAGAAGTGTCTATAAGGCAATAAAATTATGTGGCATATGAAACCAGTCTGTTGTCTGTTCTCCCTGAAAATTTGCTATATCTCCATTACTCAAGAAGGAGTTTGATCTGCTCTTGACTGTAATAATTTCTCAAGAATATCATAGCAGGATTTTAAAATAAAAATTATCATTATCATTACCACTATTGAAAATAAAATTATTTTAATCAGAGAAGATGGAAATAGGAAAGTTGAATGAAGAAATTAAATAGATAAGAATTTATTATAAAAAACAAACAGCTCAAATCAAAGAAATCTCTACAAAAGTTTGAATCTGAAAGAGAAAGAAAAAACAAGATAGAATGCTACATTACATCTTTTATTATAATTTTTGTAGAATAAGAGAAAAAAATCCAAATCGGAATAACATAATTCATATTTTTGCTGATTAAATATCCCCTAAGTATGCTAGTTGAAGTACAAGAGGTGGTTATTTTTCAATGTTACTTTAAAAAAAAAAACAACAAAAACTTCTGTTTAAGTTCTAACACACTAATTAAAAACACATGTCAGTGAGCCATATGCCTCTTGAGGTATCACCTCTAAATTAAGATTATGTATTGGTGTCTTTTTTTCTCCTGGTTTTAGCTTGTCTTCTGTGTGGCCATATCTCTCCTTCCAGAAACCTTCACTACAGAGGTGGTTTGTGCTCTAGTTATTATATGACAAATTTTGTAAACAATTGACCTTAAGAGTCAGTGCATACTGTACCAGAGGTTACCCAAAGAAACGTAAAAAAAAAAAAAAGTTAAAAAAAGTTGGAGATATGTTATCTTTAATTAAGGATATTACCTGAAATGAGATAAATTAAGCTTTATTTAAAATTCACTACTTTCTTTTAATCTTCTACTCATTTCACCACAGATTAGCAAAAAGTTTCTTACAGATAGTTTCTGGTCTGTGTCAGACCCAGATTATCCCAACTCTAATTCCTCTCTGGTGAAGGTTCATTCAGTATTTCTGCTTTAAGGTCACTTTTGTTTATCATTACTGCTAATTTTAACTTATGGAAGATGTTTAATTTTTTTTTTAATAACAGCATAAAGTTATTCTAACTATGTTCCATATCTGCTATCAAGAAGATTTAGTTCAAGTCTCAGTTGAAGGCTCAATTGTTTAAGTTAAAATCTCCAAACTTCAGTTTGTCTATTCAAAAAATAGAAATAAGAATCATTATTCATTCAGAAACAAGAAGATAGAGATACAGATATAGAGTGAAATGACATAATTTCTACCTCAAGATTACAGTTTAATGAGGAAGACAAGAAAATTGCAATAACATCTCAGAGTTTATATAGATTAAATCTGATGAGATTTAGGAAGCACTTTGCAGACTATCAGTTCTGATTTAAAATTATATAATCGACATTGCTCAAAACATACATAATAATATGGACAATTTATATCGCTATATGCTTCTAAGCTCAGTTACCAGTTAAAGCCAAGCAAGCATCTCTTTTCTTTCCCTATAGCTCAGTTCACTGTGGTGACATGCTATCGAGGTATCTTATACACACAGTCACCACTCAGTTCTTGGGCTTTCAGAGAGGCTGACAGCATATCCTGATATTCACACAAAGCTCCTGTTTCCATATTGGCCCACCAGAGCCCCACTGCGTTCTCACCAAGTGAAGTGAGACGCCCCTGTCAGGTCCTCCTTAAAGGCAGTGACTTGGGCTGCTTTCTCCTCAACCAAAGTCTTCAGAACTTTGACAAAGCAGCTCATTCCAATACTTATTTATATAGTATTACATAGTCATAATATTACACATTCAGAAAGGTGTGCATGGCCTATATGAGCAGTTGAAAAATTAAGATAAAATATATACCGTTCTCATGCTAGCCATTTTCTAGCTCTGGAAACTTCTCTAGAAGTTACTCTGGGCCTGCTCTGACTTCGTCCCTCCCCATCATGAGAAAAAGGGTTCCTGGGGCCAAGGGAACATCCTTGCCTAAAACCTAAGTGCCCAGGCCCTCAAAGTTCTCTGCCCAAGTGTCCTGGAACTTGCTTTTAAGGCCTGATCCAACTCTTCCCCAGGCCAGACACCACTGGGATGTGTTACTCTAAATTCCAGGGGTGTTCAAGAGGTAGTTAGTAGAGGTGTGGGCAAAGCTTGAATAGACATGTTGTGAGACTCTTGCAGTACACAGGCCTAGTGAGGGAACCAGACGGGGATGGGCCAGAAGTCATGGGTCTATGGCCAGCAGTGACTCTCTCTGTAGCATTATGTTCTACTACAGAATCCCTAAATTCAAACATGCCTGTTAATTCATGGAGAAGATGTATTTTTCAAGTTAAAAACATAGAATCTATTTTGCTTAACAGTTCGTTATCTTGATACTTTTAATCAATAAAAAAGCATGCATTATGGATACATGCTGAAACAGGGACAGGTCTCAATAGTTATGATGATTAGAAATGCTAGAATAAAAAATGAATACATGCTCTATAATTCCATTAATTTAAACTCTTAGGATCAATGGGCTTTCATTGTTCTTGAGTAAATACCTAGGAGTAGAACGGCTGAGTCATATGTAATATATGTGTTGACTTTTTGAGAAATTGCCATATTGTTTCCCAAAGTAGTTGCATCATTTTACATCCCCACTGGCCATGTAAGGAGACTTTGGTGCCAGTTCTTCCATTTCCTTGACAACATTCGGCATGATTAGTTATTTTATTTTAGTTATTTTACTAGTTGTGCAATGAAATCTCACTGTGGTCAGTTTAAATTTCTCTGGTAACTAATGATGTTGAGCATCTTTGCACGTGCAACAATACTGAGAAAAAGTGGTGAATTATTTTACATTTGTTGAGATTTTTATTATGGCCCAGAATAAAATTTACTTCAGTAAATGTTCTGTTCTGTGTCTTCATGAAAAAACCATGTATTATGCTGTTGCTGTGTAGAGTGTTCTATAATGTCATATCAGATCAAGTTGGTTAATAGCGTTGTTCAAACCTTCTATAACCTTAGTGATTTTTGATATCCATGTTCTATCATTATTGATAAAGGGGAATTGAAATATATGTTCATAATTATAGATTTGTTTATGTTTGCAGTATTATTAGCTTTAGTTTTGTATGTTTTTAAGCTTTTTTCTTTCCCCCATAGAAGTTCAGAATTGTTCAAACTTCCTTATGAATTCATCCCTTTATCATTGTTGAATGATCTTTATCCCTGGTAATATTCTTTGCTCTGAAATATAGTTTGCTCGATATTAATTTACTTACTAAAGCTTTATTATCTGATAAGAGTTATTTTATCCTTTCACTTATAATATATTTATTTCTTTTTATTTGAAGTAAGTTTCTTGTAAGCAACTTTTAAAATCCAGTGTGACAACCTCTGTCTCTTAATTGGGATATATAGATCATTACATTTAGTATGTTATTGATATGGTTAGATTTAAATCTATTATATTGCTCTTTGTTTTCTATTTATGCCATATGATTTTTTATTTCCCTTTTTTTCTACCTGCATTAGGAATAATTAAACAGTTTTATTAATGTATTTTATTTCTGTTGGTTTATATTCTAGTATGTTTGTTTTGTTATTTAGTGGATGCTTTCAGGTTTATAGTCTACATAATTAATTGAGCATTGTCTAGTGATATTAACCACTTGACATATAGTATAAGAACCTTAAAATTTTATACTTCTATGTCCATTATGTTCTGGATGATTACTGCTCAAATGCTGTAAATGGCATATAAAAATTTTAGAGATAAATTAAGGCTGTGGATGATAATTCTTCACGAGAGGATTTAGAGCATACCTACTTAATCTAAACTAAGATTGAGCTATTACAAGTTAATCTTTAGGTCTGTTTTGGTCTATTTCTGTTTTGCTCTTACTTAGAGTATAAGTCAATTAACACTCTTCCATCTATATTTTATAGATTTGAATTTTTTTCCTGTTATCTCTGTTCCTATGATTCTATCCTTGTTGATCTATGTCTTTTTTTAAAAAAAAAAACTGTCTTCACTGTAGTTTAAGTGAAGTTTCAAGAGGGAGAAAAATTTGATGTGCACTCAGTCTATGACCTTAATTTGCAAATGTCCTTTTTATTTTCACTGCTGAACCTATTTTTCAAGATCTGGATATGAATTTGAGAGAGATAGAAAAGACAGCAAACTGACTAAGAGACAAAGTAGATTTCTTTATTTAAATATTCATGACCCTCTGACCTTGAGGCATTTCCTTTGGACCCATTAGAATGAGTCTTTTCCCACATATAAACCTGACATCCTGTTTAAGAATTTCTTTTGTGGGTGTACTCCATACATCCTCTAGACTTATAAGAGACTAGGATAAACACAACTTAGGCTAGAGAAAAGACCCCTCCTTATTTTAACTGAGTGCTGTTATACTCATAATCAGGTGATTTTCCCACAGAAAATCATTAATTCAGCAAGTATTTACTTAGGGTTTTCTACATGGAAAACATTGCATTGGTCTTCATATATTAGCAAAGTGAACAAATTACCATACAGCTAAGAATTAATTGGAGACAGTTGCATCTAAGCATTAGAGCCAGAGGGATCTCAGGGACTGTGAGTCTTTATTCTGCAGGTGAGAAAACAGAAACACTGAATGGTTTAATGATTCAGAAAGATGCCCCTTATTGAGGATTAATGAAGTGTTCTAAGGTATTTCTAGTCTGTTCAACCCAAATTGGGAGTCAATGGAGTAATTGGGAGAATTTCTGCATTAAACTAGAAAATCAATTATTGATGGTGTATTAGCAAGCATCTTGGGTAAAATATAATCCTTATGTTCAAGTGAGCTATCAAATAAATTTTGAACCCACCCCAAGTGCCGTGGACTCTAAGCTCCTGCAGTCAGTACTGTAATAGCACAACTCCCACTGTATTAGCCAAAGTGTAAATGCCCACTTTAAAATTATTCATTCTTGGTGACAAAGGCTAAATGTTGAAAGTTATGTTATGCATTACACGAACACAGACTTTTACTGCAAATTGGTCTCATTGAAGATTTAGGTAAGACCATTTATCTTGCTTTCCTCTTGAAATTCCCGAGTCAATAAGTTTCACACTATGCAATATTCATCTATCTTCTTAAGGTCTCCTTCTGGTGCTAGGTACATTATGGGATGGCTATGTGGTCAAAGGCATGCCACCATTCAGAAAAATGTTCCAGTGCCACAAACAGTAACTTCTTCATTAATGTACAGACAAATGCATATCGTCATGCAGAAGTATTGTGCAGGATACACTGGCACTGAGTAGTGAATTTGAATTAGATAATTCCTAGATCACTTCTAACTTTGTTATAAGTTTCTCAGAGAGCATTATAGCATAAACCAATATTTTCAAGTTGATACTTCATTGAAATGTCTTTATAGGTATATTATTTTAGCCCTCATTTCTTTTATTTTATATTATGTCATCATAATAAATTTATATTTTATCTATACAACCAATTATATACTGTATAGTTACACAACATAATTATACTCGATAGTAAAGTGACTTTAAAAGAAAATGTTGTCTGTGCATGCAAACATATATTCCATACGTCATAGTCACGCAAGGTGAAACAAGTTCTTATGCAAATGGTTAATAAATAAAAGTGATGATGCTTTGAGGGAATAGAAATATCCCAGAGACTGCGTCCTCCATTCTTGGCTACTTTGGCACAGAATGAGGAGGCTTTCATTTCTTTGTAAATGAAAAATCACTAGTTGTAAAGTAAAGACCATTCCACACTAAGAAGTCGACACCTCGAGTGCACTGCGCAAAGCCAAACCTTCATGGTTGCAGTCGGTGAGTCCAAGTAAGTCAGTGTGATGCAGGCGCTTAGTGACCTCAGTTCCACAGACACAAAGGACTTCCACCTGGTTTCCTTACTCCATGGCTTTCAGAAATTAATGCTTGAGTACCCTGCCTTGTGCCACAGCTGCAACCAAAACCATCATCTGCTCTAGGACACAGTTTTAGGTTGATTGAACAGATAGTAAAAATGACCCAAATGTTTCCATTGTGACAGCTGAGAAACAGTTAGCAAGTGCTCTTTTCTATTGCTTTTGTGCTGCACTGAAAATTTTGAGATATTTGCTCTTATAAAACATCTACAGAAAAAATAAAGTATCATATTTCAGTCTATGAAGTGCAAAACAATTGGTCAATAAATTTTGAGTGAATTAATTAATTGATTATCATGTATAAATTGTCAAGGTAGGCTTATGACAGGATAGAGTGCTGCTTAAGAAACATGGACAAAGGAAAATAGAATTAATATCACAGGGCAATAAACTCATTAAATGAATGGTAATTGCTCAGTGAAAGAAGTTGGGAAAAAGGCAGTTTAGTAGATTGAGCAAGATGAAGGAGCTGATGGTGCTTTCCATAGAGAAGGAATATCACTAACGAAGGACACAGAGGTGAAAACATACAAAGGGCTTTTTGATGATCAGAGATGGGAGGAAAGGTAAAATGCACATTTTAAATGACCACATACTATACACAGTGTTCTGAATCTTACTTTTTGTTAACACTTTGTTAACAGTATATCTTAGACAGTTTTCCATTATCATTATATAAATATTGATGTCATTTTTTTCTAAGAGCTGCATAGTATTACATTGTATAGATGAGCAAAAACTAATTTAACAATATCAGATTTTTTTGGAGTGTTAAAAAAAGGTTTCAACAAAACAACATTTATAAATATAACTTTATACATGCAATACTATATTAATAATTGGAATTAACTAATTAATGGAATAGAAATTAATACATTGATTGACCAGTTGAATTTCTGGGTCTGAGAGAATATAATTAAGTTCTGCTATATATTTCCAAATTGTTGTTTGCATTGGTTTACTCCTTTGTATTCTCACATACAAAATACACAAATGTCCATTTTCTCTCATCTTGGCCCACACAATGTGTAATTTTCTCTTTTTTAAATCTTGTAGTTTTAATTTATACTTTCCTTAACATGAGTTACATAGATCATATTTTCATTTTTTTAAGACATGTTTGTATCTCTCCTCTGTGACATCTCTGTATCTTTTGCAGGGCTGGATAAACAATAAGAAGAATATAAAGGGGTAAACTGATCCAGGTGGTAATTTTATGTAGTATCTTTGGTAAGTTTTTTTTTTTTTTTTAAGTGGAGAGAGATAGAGATGAAAGAGAAAAGAGAAAATGTAAAATATCTTGAATAATTTTTCCCAAGGTAAGAAAAACAGGAATAATTGATGATTTCCAGTCTAAGTCTCACACTTTCTGTCTAACCTTTTTGATACAAACCAGGGAGAACATCTGTATCGAAGTTTTATAAGGGGTGGGGAGAATTTATGCCCATTATTATTTGTAATTCAGAAGAGTCCAGGCTTTATTTAAAAAAGTAAAATCCCATAAAAATAAAGACTATTAGAAGTATTAAGCAGGCCTCACTGAAACTGTAGCTATCCAAGAGATACTTGGACATTTTGTTCAGCAAAATGTTCATTCCAGAGAGTTCCTGTCAAACACTCTATGACTGGTGACAACCCAGTGTAATTCTGAACTTATTGAAACCATAAAAGTGGAAATGTTCAAGTTCTTTCATTAACTCTGGGGCAGCACTAGGGATTAGCTCTTGACAAGTATAATTGTTCAAGACAAGAGAGTATAATTTTTATCTTCCTGACATTTATTTATTTATTTATTTAGTTAGTTAGTTATCAAACTGGCTCTTATTGTATTAGATGAAATATATTCTATTATATTAAGAAATAAAAATTCTGAAAACAAGCAAAAGTTAACATCTACATGGCTAAACCAAAACCTGAAATAATTATGCATGCTATTTTGACATAGGAAAATCCCCCACTGAGAAAATGAATTTGTGTTTCTAAATAATTTAGAAGAGCTGTCTACACTAGTTGAATTCACTAATGATTGTGCAACTTCCTTGTTTGTGTTAATAGAGCAAAAATAATCCTTTCAGTGAAGAGCAATGCTTTGAGGGAAAAAGAAATCTGTATTTGAAATCAGAACATCTAGGTCCCTAATTTCTAGACATGTAAACTTAAGCAAGTAAAATAACATTAAACTGAGTCTCCCTTCCTCTGAAAAACATAAGTAACAATGACATTTCACTCTTGTAACATCATTAGTATGAGTCTAATAAGAATTACAAGAACCTTGAAAACAGCAACTTATTTTTAAATGTAAAGCATGTTATTACTTCCATATAAAATATGATTATAAATGTGCAAAAATAATTTTTTTACTTCTTTTTATTTGGTCTTTAGGATGTCATGATAGTCTTTAAAATTATTTAAAATGTAGCAATGTCCCAAGAAAACAAATAGAACTCATTCTTCTCAGAGAAGAGCACTGGGTAGATGAGTGTCAGGATCGTAGGAACAAAGTCTGAATTATTGACATCATATACCTAATGCCTACATCCTAGTATATGATAAACTCATGTAGAAAATTAATAAATCACATAATATATACTTAGCACTTTAGTGATCATGAATGTATTATCATCTTGTCATGCATTTCTTTAAAGGGATTGACAAAGAAAATTTTCTGCCTGAATAGGAGTGCGTTGAAGAAGATAGAGCCATATCCACACTCCTTTCCCTCATTTATTTATTTACCAAATTATTTATTGTGTTCTTCCTTATTGATAGACATGTGGCAGCCCTAATATATCGCTCCATTTTAAAAAATAATGGAAATGTGGAGAAAGGTAGAAAGCACATTTATATGTATTTGTTCATTCGTCCAATAAAATTATACCCAAGACCATTCTGGGCAAAGAAGACACAGAAACAAATAAGATAATCATTACATTTGTCGACACAGAACTTACAAAATGATTATTAAACAAATTTTTTACAATAAAGAAGGCTGATTAATATGATCAGAAAATGCAGAACAGTATGGGAAATAAACTAAACTTAGAGTCAGTGAAATCAAAGAGAGGAACTGATATGTAAATTGACATCTGTGAGTGATAAAGTGGGAAGAGTGTTCTAGGAAGAGGACACTCCTAGTGCAAATCCATGCAGACAAGGTGAAAGTGTCTCCCTCCTCCTTCCACCTGAAGTTTCTTCATTAAACACCACCACAGCTCCCTGTACTTCTATCACATCTTCATATTTGTAATTATTTTAATACCTAGCTTATCAATCATTTTATAATCTTTGTGAGGACAGGAAAACTGCCTCATTCATTACTGGATATCACCTCTTAGTGCCAGGACTGTTATTTAAAAGGAGTTCAATAAATACAGGCTAAATAAAAAAGGAGTTAATGAAAGACATTTAGTGAAACTGGATCTGCGAGAGATAATAGCTTAAAGTGAAATAAGATAGAAAAGATGGCCAGAGGCCAGACTTTTATTCTAATGTATGAAAAAGCCATTGAACTATTTTATGGGAAATGCTAAGCTGATTAGAATTGTGGGGTTTGGATGATCACTATGGCTGGTAAATAAAGAAGAGTTTAGAGAAGATCTCCAGGAGAAAGAGATACCAGTTAAGAAACTGTTGGAATAATCCTCATGATTGATAATAGTCTAAGGTGTAGTGGTAAATATGAAGAGTAGTGGATGGACTCAGGAAATACTTAAAAAGCTAAAAAAAAAAAAAAAGCAGGAGAGACAAATATCCTTAATTCAATTCTGCCTTGGTCACAGACATAATAACAAATTATAATACCATAGTTTGAAGGCTGTAACAGAGTTAAATAAACAAAACAAAACACTGAATCATAAGGAAACTGTTTTGTTCATTTGTTCAAATATTTATTGATACATATCATGTTCCAAGTATCATGTTATACCTGTCTTCAAGAAACTTACAGTACCATGGGAAACTCAGATAGGTATAGTAGTTAAATGGTTAAAAACAGCAAGCATTTACTGAGTGTGTACTAAAAGTCAGTCACAGGGCTAAAATTCATTTCTTGCTTTATTTTGTTGAACCCTCTTGACAAACCTATGATGATGATTGTTCTTTTCATTGATTTTTCTTCTTCTCTCCTACTGCTTAATGTTAAAATGTGTTAGGAATCCATCTTCGGTCCTTTTCTCCTCTTCATCTATACTTACACTCAATGCAATCTTATTCTCTTTAGTGACTAAACATTTCCACATGCTGTGACTCTCAAATACATACCTACTGCCCAGACCTCTTACCCAAATTTAAACTTCTACATCAGGTACCTGCTGGGCATCTCACATGGCCAAAATGAAGCGTTAATGCTCTTCCAAACCTGCTTCATTAATAATAGTCTTTTCCACTTCAGCGGGTGGCGCTCTCCCCTAACAGTGGCTCAGGTCAAAACTTGGGGTCATCTTTGACTCTCCTCTTGCTCTCAAATGCTATATCCAATCCTGTCAGGAAATATTGTTGGTTTTCTCTTCAAAAGATAACCAGAATCTGACTCTTTCTCACCCTGTGCCTGGCCATCACCTTGTTCTAAACTACCATCATTTCTTACTTTGAATACAACTAATAGCTTCCTAATTGGAAGCATCACCTTTACCTACCATAGTCCCCATTAGAGTCCAGTCTCACTAGAAAACCCAAACATTGCCTTTAAAAAGAAAAGTTATACCATGTTACTTGTCTGCTCAAAATCCTACTGTAGCTCACTTTCCTCAGAATAAGAACCAGAGTCCTCTGAATGGCTTATGTACTGGATTAAATAGTGTCCTTCAAAATGTTTGTCTATTCAGAACCACAGAACGTGAGCTTGCTTGAAAATGTCTTTGCAGGTGAAATCAAGTTAAGGGCATGAAATCAAGTATAAGGTGAATTAGAGTGGGTCTTAATCCAAGGTTTAGTATCATAAGAAAAAAAAATTGAACAGAAAGACACACAGGGAGAACACCATGTAACTATGGATGCAGAGACTGGAGTAATGTAGTCATAAAACAGGACTTATGTGGATTATTAGCAACCACCGGAAGCTAGGAACAGGCAAGAAAGAATTCTTCTGTACAACCTTAAGAGAAAGCATGGTGCTATTAACATGTTGATTTTACACTTCTAGCCTCCATAACTTTGAGAGATCAAATTTTGTGTTGTGTTAAGCCATCCAGTTTGTGATAATTCATTATGGCAGCCCCAGGGAAACTGAGGTAGCTTAGAAAGCCCTGTGTGATCTGTACTGCTCATCCCCCAATTTTATTTAACTCTTGCTGCTTTTCCTCTTGCTTACTCTATTTTAGTCACAGCCTCCCTGCTATTTCTCCTACATAACTGGCATGATTACATCTTAGGCCAGTTGCGCTGCCTGACACATCTTCTTAGAATGCTTTTCTCTTAGCTGTCTGCACAGTAAACTTCCTTAACCCTTTCGAGCTGTTGACCAATTAGAAGGGTCTTGATGAAGCTTATACCGATCAGACTATTTTTATTGGTGGCTATTCCTAAGTCACAAAAGATTAAAAAGCTAATTATCAAATATCACTGATACCTTTGGTTTATCACATTAGTCAAAAAGTATTGATTAAACACCTTCTAAGAGATTAACCTACAAATGGTGAGCTATGTCTTTAAGGAATATAAAGACACCACAGAGTACACACACACACACACACACACACACACACACACACACACACACACAAAATTCAAAGCTTAAGTTCTAAAGCAAATAATGTTTTTTCCCCTGATAAATAAAAATTCACAGAAAGGAAGAGCTCAGCAGGAGGAGGACGAAGTCAAAAGGTTGTTGAAATTGTGGACTTTGATGGGTTGTTCAGCTTCTCTGAATATAGGTTTCTCACATTGAGAATAAAAAGGCGGAACCAGATGCTCTCTCTAAAAGTACCCACCCCAACAATTTACTACCAACTTTTTACCTTATTAAAAAATAAACAAACAAAACCCCAAAATTTTGCTGGTAGTAAAAATTGTACTTTCTCTAGTAGCTGACATTTAAATTTTTATAGTTAAATACTAATCATAAATCCTTTTCAATCATTACCTTAAGAGTTTAATTCCCTGATAACTAGACATTGTTCTAAATGCTACCTTCACAACACAATATGAAAACCACAAATCTCTTAACTGCTTTAAAAAATCCTCACCATTCTTGACAAGATTATGGAAGTTTATCAGCAACATTTTTGTCTTATCATCCCCAATTCAATTATGAAACTTCCAAGAAGAGATAGTGAGACGTGAAGTAGTTAAGATTACAATATTCCACTGGGAAAAATAAAGTATAGTTTTTGGATGGAAGGGAGAAGATATTGAAGGAATGTTCAAATACTGAACAAAGTAACCATTACAATATATCAAATAGTAATTTATTTTATTAAATGAGAAAACTAGAGAAAGCATATATCAATAAGATTTAAAAGTGGGAGTTGGAGTAACAGTCTTAGGGGAAGAAAAAGCCACTGGAAAACCTGAAATAACAACAGGGATCCTGACAGAGAAGTAATTTAAAATAAAAAATGTATAGTTTTTCTACCTCAGATCCATTTTATCCTTCAATTAATTGCATGCTCTTCAAAATATTAAAATAATGATCTCAGAGTGCACAAATAATTGAGTGCTCTTGAATTATGTGGAATAAGGCCACATTCTTTGTTCTTTTACCCTCTTTTGAAATTGGTGTAATGCTTGTAGAAAGATATTTACTTGACAGCTCTGAACATGTAAGCCCTCCATTAACCCAGAAAGCAAGTAAGGAATGCAAAGAAGATTCCAACAGCCTCACATCAGCTGTGCGCATGCAAAACACAGCTCCTGTTGGACTACTTGTAAACCAAGAGTCTCACATGGTTCGCAGGCCTTTCAGCTCTTTCTCCATTGTTGGTATATTCAAGAATGAAGCTAATTAACCATAGTTTTATAAAATTACTTCAGCTCAGAGAGAATCTCCAGAGATATGTTCCTTGGTATAATGGTGAATTTGTTTCAATTTGTTGAGGCTGGCTAAGGAATATTAACTCACTTCACCCAAGTTAATAAAATAAATGGATTATTTATCTATCCAATCTTCTCATATTATCTTAAATGACATATCTCTATTTCCATGATACATGACTTCATTATTTCTATAGTCTATGCATAACCTAAAAATATAGTGTGGAAGAAGAGGCATACTAACCTGAAAGCTGCTGTTCAAGTAACAGGCATTTTTTTTTTAATACATTTTAAAAGCTTTGCACTCAGCATTTATTAGCTACCATTGAGACATGCAAAATGCAAGAACTGTTTGACAATGATATCAAATAAAAATATTGTACTTTATAAACCTCATTTTCAAAATACTAGTTAATGTGAGAAAAAAAAAAACAGCTTAAAAAAGCTAAGCACCAAATCCATTATGCATTAATATTTCCCAGAAATAAGCAATGTTCCCAGGTACTAAAACATGTCCTTGAAATACAGTCCATACTGCTGTCAATAAGGCACAGACTGAGGGCGATTTTGTAAAACTTGAGGAAGAAGATTCACAGATAAGAAAAAAAGTTCCACCGTCAGCCTCCACTTGTCACTTAATCCATGCCAGCTTTCCAAAATTTATGACCCAGAGTCCTTAAAATCAAGAAGAAAATACCCATCAGTGTATAATATATAGAGGTATTAAGAAAAGGTATACAAAATTTGAAAATAAAAAGAGACTATAGCACTCTCTTTCAATGTCATATTGTGGGATTATTTATTTAAGAAAATTTACTTGTGTTTGATGTTTTTTTACTCTTCAGTTAACATGCGCATAAGCATGCAGAAGTAATATTAACTGTGAATTCATGTCTAATAGAAAAAATTTTCCCAAAGATTTTGTTTTTATTGCCATATAGAAAATAAATTATTTAAACTTGCAATCTTATTTTAACATTATTTATTCAAAATGTCTAAAGATTGGCAGCTTCTCAATGTGATTTTGTCCTAAGTTTTGATATTAACTGTTATTTTATGAATTAATGAATTGACATGTGCTAATTTTTTTAAGAGCTACATTTTTAACTACTTGAAAAATATATTTTGACAATGAAATAAAATTTTCATAAGAGAGAAATTTGAGTTTATATCCTTTCCAAGTTATCTGTTTTCTGAATCTCACTTTTCTCATCAACAAAACTCAATTAACTTTAAAAAGATAGATTTTATTGTAAATTATCTTAATGAAGCCAACTTAAAAAATGTAAAACAAACTTTCAGACTTTTTCTACAAACCAGGAAGTCTTATTTGAATAAAAACTATCATAAGAACAACTCAAAATTGCCTAAAGTCTGGGAAATTTTAGAAAGCTATGAGAGTTAATTTCAAAGTAGAAAAAAAAATTGCTTTTTCTCTACACAAAACTGCATACCAAGAAACAGCAAGTTGAAAAAATCACTTTTAAAAACAATGGGTGGAATGTGAGAATCCAGTCTAGGCAAATAAAATACAGCTTTAATTTTAATCAAATATCAGCATGTCCTGGAACTTCTCCTTCTTATTGAACACACACTTTATGTGAAATGTGATGGTGAAAGATTGTCAAAAGGCATCAAGGAGAGTGACAATGTTAATGCTTTGACCTCTGCAGTGGCACTAAAGATTTTAATCTGAAACTACAGCTTTCACATATAAACCTGAATTTAGCAACAGGATGAATTAAATAATTTAGTAAATGGAATGCTTTTTCAATCAGCTTTTCCCAAAAGCAGCACCAATGGCTTTGTTAGAAGACACCATCAAATGGTAAAAATATGCTCTTTCCACAAGCGCATCTTCCCTCAACCCAGTGGATATTCATAGCACAGATTTTTTTTCAGAGATATTTTATTGTTTTTCTACTTTTCATTAGAGTTGTGTTGCCATGGTAATAAAGTAAGCTATCTTGCTGGATTTCACCTTTGCTGTCTTGCTTCATATGGTTCTCTCTCCTCCGAGCAAACATGGTGGATGCTGCACACATACAGATGTCTAATTTCACATTTCCTTCTTGAGTGTGCTTGGCAGCTACTCTCCCGGGACAGCTGAAGCAGCACTTCACAAACTGGCACTCATCCCTTTCTCTAATGGCCACCATCATATGTCTCACTTCTTTTGTGATCTCTCTTTTTAGAAGGATGCAGCTCCTCTTGAAAGATTTCTTTTTCCCATTGAAAACACAGGACTTTTAACATTTCAATTAACTTGGTTGTCAGATAGACTCTAAATACATGCCCTGTTTAAAGTCACCCATTATTAAGGTGTAAAAAAAAAATCAAAAAGAGCATATAGGCTTATCACAAATACAGGTAAACTGATTTACTTAGTGCATAAACACTTTTACTTTCAGTCACTTATTATATGTAGCAATTACCAATTCTTTTGTCTAAACATAAAATGTGATTCCTGACAAAGAACACAGCATTTTTAAATTGTATTTTCCTCCTGCCAAAAACAAATACTTTTTCTTTCCATATTTTCCACCTATTTCTGATTTCCCAAGTTGAATTGTACCATATTTATTTGCATTTGGTAGCCAGTGGTATCCAATAGTGTTTGCTCATCAGGTTATTTTGTTTTAGAATTCGATTTAAAGAAAATTTGTTAATCCTTTTACTTAAAGTTCTAAATGTGATTTTTATACATCACCCATAGTAGAGATTTATATTTATGCAAGCAAACTTTGCAAGGTAAAATCTTGGCAATATTTTTTTAAGATCTCATTTTCTGATTATATTTAATTATATGACTATAGTCAGTATTGTCTAGGTAATAATTTCTACATTATTATTATTATGGGTCTCACACTTTAAATGTTTTTCTATCTTTCACAAATTGATAACATTTCATTTAAGTAACCATTTTTTTTCTCATTCCAGTGCACAGAATGTTCTTTCCATAATTTTAGATAATCAGCGTTGCATATTGTGAAACTAAAGGACTTTTTTCCTGTCTGCTGTGATTTTCTTATCCTCCTTTGTGTGTCATTTCTTTGCAGAATGCCTCTACTCCCTCTACTTGTTTCTGCAGTATCTCTCCTTTATGGTACCCATCCGAACTCTAGGAAGAGTCCCATGACCCAGGTTGGCCAAAGATCATATCCCCTTAGTCTGGTCCCAGTGATTGTTTCATAGATGAGCACATCACTCCTTCAAAGCTAGGAAGTTCTTAGAGGAGAGAACTCTTTCTACATAGTGAATATACACATATATAAAGCAGCTAGCAGCTACCTTGCTCGCAACATGAAACACTTCTCTATAAAATAATGCCAAATAGAAACAAATTGAGCCAAAAAAGAAAGACACAAAGATAGCTCTATATGTATCTGAAACCATTTATACATAAGTATTTCAGGTTATATGTCCAGATATATGCTATTTTTTCTTGTCAGCTTGAGGCCTTACCTGCCTACAATAACTAAAGTAATATTTTAAGATCCCATTAGTTGCTTTCACTGCATACTTTCATAAGGATAACAGTCTAAATTTACTTATTTACTTATTTCATTGTTTCTAGTATCTTTCCTCCCAAAGAATATAAACTCCATGATGGCAGAACCTATTTGTGTTGTTTACTGTTGGAGCCCCAGATCCTAACGCTGTGTCTGGCTTTCAATCAATATGTGCTGAACACATGAAAATATAAACATATGGATGAATGAAACCTGTTTGAGGAGAATTTTTGTCTCTAGAAACTGAGAGAACCTGACTAATGCATACTTTATTTTTCCAGGTTATAGAAACGACATAAAAATCTAGATATAGATGATTCTATTTTCTTAACTTTTTTTATTACTATCATTTTATTCATTTCTTCACATCATAGCCTCTGTCTTACGTTATGCTCTTAAATGGGTTTTTAAAATAGTCTTCTAACAAGATTTCTTGTTCCTTAGCCTAAACCTTTGTTCCAGTACTCACACTGTCACCAGACTGATATTTAGGAGAAAAAGATTAGATAAGTGCACACTATGAGTATCAACAAATCCTCCACTTTCAAAGTGCCTCAGACAAAACCCCTCCCTTTAGCTTCTGCATGTCCATGGGCAGGAATGAAGAGAACTCCAAGAGCTCCATATACTGTAAATAAGACCTTCCCTCTTGCAAATTCTTCCTGCCCATTGGCAAAAGAGAACAAGAGACCATGGGACTCTATGATCCTTTAAAGACTCACCCCTTTTACCCAATACTCACAGCCTCATCTCCACCTTATTTAAGATCAGCATTTAATTTTGTAATTTTAATTTTGTAATTTTATTTTGTAATCCCTTTCAAGTCAGGCATCACAAGATATAGTTCATTCTTCATTATCTGTATTCTAAACAACATGATGTATAACTGGACAGGGGGCAACTCTCCTGTCCATTTGATATCACTCCCAACATTATATGAATCAATTTCCTGCTTTATTTTTCTTCTTAGTATCTATGCCTATCATATATTCTCTTTCCCTCTGAAAATGAATATGAAGGTCCTTTTTATCTCTTCTTAATTTCAATAATCCTGCCACTGTTCTGCTATAGCAGGTACTGATGCCAGTATGAGACTTGCCAAATGTGGTACTTTATCTTCTTTCCGTTAACAGATGGCCATGTATAATGGACTCTCAAAAACATCTATTTCCTAATTTCTGGAGCCTGTGAATATGTTGTTATGTGGAACAAGGGAACAAAAGTAGCAGATGAAATTGTTTGATAATACACTGATCTAAAGATACAGGGATTATTCTAGATTATCCAGATGGGCCCAGGATAGTCCCAAGGGTTTCTAAACTTTGGTGAAGGAGGCAGAGGAGTCCAATGCGGTTTGAGAAAAAATGGACTGACTATTGCTGGCTTTGAAGGTGAATGAAGGGGCCATGCACAAAGGAATGCAGGCAGCCTCTGGAAACTGGACAAGCTCTTAGAGCATCTGGAAAAGAATGCAGTCCTACTGATTTTTAATTCTAGGCCACAGACACCCATTCTGAACTTCTGACCTCCAGAATTGTAAGTAATACATTTGTGTTGTTTTAAGTCACTATGTTTGTGATTATTTATTAAAGCAACAACAGGAAACTAATACACCAGAATTCCTTTAATATATTTATGTTAATAATGGGAGAGAAGGGGAAAAAAACTCTGTTCAGAAAGATCCCAAGACACAGGAACCTTGTAAAGCCATCAGAAGGCTTCTTTCCACCACATGAAGAGAATCACAGAGAAGAAATTAAGAATTACAAGAATCCAATCAACACAAGAAGACTCATCTAAAAGTGCAAATTCTGATAGCGTTACTTGTACCCTGAACTTTTCAGTTATGTGAGTCAATGCATCCTTTTCTATTTTAAGCTTGTTTGAGTTAGATTTTGTCACCTTTAGCATAAAGAACACAATGAATACCATCTTATAGTTCCTTGACTATGCCTTTACCTCCTGAAAAATGTCTCTACATACTGAGAGGTTTAGATCAACACTCCTCTTTTGTTAAGCTTTCTCCGACTCTCACAGGTAGAATGTTTGCCACTGTGCACCTATTGTTAAGCAACATTAGTAAACTTGTTATGTCTTCCAATTATTTGAGTGAAAAGATGGGCTAAGATTTGTGTGAAACAATGATGAATCTCAGAACATCAAATGTGATTACCTGAATTTTGTTTCCCCTCAAAAATAATTATACCTTGAGAGTTTACTCTCTAGTACCTCAGCATGTGGCTACATTTGGATGTAGGGCTTTTAAGTAATTAAGTTAAAATGAGGCTAGAAGTGCAAAATCGAAGTCATAGTAGGTTTGGTTTCTGCTGAGAGCTTACTTCCTGGCTTGCAGAAAGCAACCTTCTCACTATGTCTTCACATGTCCTCTCTGTGCACATATACTCCTTGTGTCTCTTCCTCTTAAAATTGAATTTATAAAGACACAAGTCTTATTGGATTATGGCCCTACCCTATGGCCCAATTTAATCTTATTACATAGTTAAAGGCCCTCTTTCCAAGCACAGTCATATTGAGGACCGGGGCTTCAACATATAAATTGGGAAGAACACAATTCAGTCTAGAATAAGCTTCAATAAAAAATAAGTTGAAGCTAAAACACTGCTTTTAATCATGAAATTTTTAAAAAGGTCATAAATGTCAGCTTTCAATCAACATTCAACACATACCTCTAACTGCGAAGCATTTCTTCATTTGCTCATTTTTGGCTGTGATGAGTAAAAAAGTGTGCTAGCCACTTTTGGTTAAAGCTTGGAAATAAAATTAGAAAATTAAATTTATGAAGATTTTCAGAAACTAAAATGTTTCACAAGCAGGTCCAGGTGATAAAAATTAGCAAATGTAAAGCTGAAACTAGGACTATTTATCATGTGTGAAAATGCCTGAAAGAAAAGGGGAAATTTTGAAGGCAAGTTTAATGTCTTTTTCTGATGAATGAGCAAGGACAACTCTGCTGAGTTAGGTTTTTCCCTTTTTTCAAAACCAAATGAGAAATAATGATAGATTCATATTCATACATATATCATAGTCGGTGACAATCAAAAAGGTCTTTTGAAGAAGGAATCATAAGTAATTCTGTTCCCATCTACAAAAATGACAAGCAATGATCCTGTAAGTAGTGCATTAAAACAAAATTTATATATCACTTCCTACAAAATTGGTACTCAATTATGTTGATTTGCATTAATCAATAGACTTATATAATTATCAATGCAAAGTTCTATTGATTGTATAAGTTGCATATTGATATCTATAGACTGAATTTTGCCTAAGAGAATGTAAGCACCAAGAGAACAAGAATATTTCTGTTTTAATTTAATTTTATTTGTTTCATTGCTGTTTTTGTAGCACGTAGAGTAGTAGGTAAGATGGAGGTAGTGGTTGGGAAAACAACCTAATGTGATAGATCTCTCCCCAAGACAGCTCTTGGGGCTTGTTTTAGTCATTGGTCTACATCTTGATGAAAATTTTATAAGATTTTGTTCTAGAACAAATTGAAAAATGACATGATTCACATATAGCCATTTTCCTAAAGTGTAATGTCTAGAGGGAAAGTAGTAAGAAGTATTGCTAAAGAAATGAGGGAAAAGACACACTTCTTTTGATAAGGTTTAACTAAATAATACAATCAATGCAATCTATCTGGCATTCATTTAGTTATTTATTACATTAATTTTAAATTTAATGTTACATTGCTCATTTATGTTTTATTATCTAAGGCAATAGGCATATTTGTCTTATGTTGGTATTATAGTTATTATTAATAATCAAAATATGTCACACTTTTTAATAGTATTTCCACTTGGGACTTTTCTATCTTTTGAGATTTCTTAAAGCAGAGCTTACCTATATAATTGAAACTATTTAATGTTGTTAGTATCTAACTAGCTTTTTTCTACTGAAATGTTGTTTTATATTTGGTGGAGCACTAGCTCTTTAAGAATTTTCTCCAAGGAAGTCCTGAAATCTAGAAGATTAAAAAATATTTTGATAATATTCCATTTTCTAAAGAGTCACAATACACATTAGCATATTTTCAAAAATTAAAGGAACCTAGACTAAGAAAATATTTAATATTGTTTATCCCAATATTTCCAATTGTATCCACATTTTAAAAATTATTTATTAAAACTCTTGGGTAATATTTTCTTAAAGATACAATAACAAATATATGTTTTCATTTAAAGATAAAAAGGAAGAATAGTTTCCCATGTAAAATGTAATTCTATAAAGCCATTTAGCTTTACTGTCAATTAGATACACTGGAAGAAAAAAAAAAGATGCCCTTTAACATGTTTTTTATTGAAAACTTCAGAAACTTAAAAATAATAAAAATTAAAACACACAAAAAACCACTTAGATTCTACATAAGAAAAAATTTCATTTGTAGAATATGCTTTAAGTTTCTTAAATTAAATACAGTACTCATCCACAAGGGTTAAGTTCTAAAATGTCCCCCTCTCTCCTCAGCTAGTTCCTGCTGGATGCCTGAAACCACAGATAGTACTGAACCCTAGATATACTGTTTTTTTCATATATATATATATATATGTATATATATATATATATGTATATGTATATGTATATATGTATGTATGTATATATATATATACACACACACACTTTACAGCCTCCCTTTGGCATATACAAATTGCCAGCATCACTACTCTTTTTCTTTGATGCCATTATTAAGTAAAATAAAGGTTACTTGAACACAAGAACTGCAATACCTTGAAAATCTTTGGTGACTAAAATGACTTCTAAGTAACTAATGAGCAGGTAGTATAGACAGTGTGGATACACTGGACAAAGATGATTTATGTCCCAGGCAAGACAGAGTGGGATGGCACAAGATTTCATCACACTACTCAGAGAGGCATGAAATTTAAAACAGGAGTTGTTTATTTCTGAATTTTCCATTGAATGTTTTAGGACCATAGTTGATGGCTGGTAACAAACTCAAAAAGCAAACCTACAGATAAGGGGGACTACAGTATAGCTACTTATTTTCGAATGGCAATAAATATAACTTTTCTATTAAGGCTTCATGTGATGAATGATTTATAGATACAAAATAGTCATTACTCTGCTTTTAGAATCATATTTTCTCCTCCTTATCTAAAATGACATGATGTGAGGTGACCACATAAGTTAAATTACCAAAGGCACTATATACCATAAGTGGAACTGAGTATTATTAAACAAATCTAAGAGGATATTTTCTTTCCTCTGCTGTCTCATGCCAGCTCCATCATCTTTCTGCTCTTCTCCTTTTCAGCCCTTTTTGAATAAATTTATTTCTATGCAAATGCTTCTATCTCTGTATGGAGGATATAAGAAACTAGACTTTTTCTATAGACAGGCTGCTTGTTGAGTAATTCGTTCATCATTTACCCAAACAGAAAATTGATGACTACCATCATTTATTCACTCACAAGGGTGTTTCCCCAAATGAGAGACAGCATTATTTTAATTTTGCTTTAGAACCTGTGGGCTATTCGGAGTAGCCCTACTTTTCATATTATGTTCCAGGGGCAATCTCCCTTCTGAGTCTTCTAAATTTTCTTTCATCACAGAATGTCATTCATCTGTGTTCTCTGATTTACCCAGTCCTAGCTATCTTCTTGATGATGATGCCTCCTCTGCTGTTGCAACCTTTCTTCAGTCTGTTAATCTATATCATACAAACTAGCACCTAAATGGTTCACCTGTTTTTCAATATCCCTGAAACAGATGATGAACACCTTGAACACAAACACTACCTCTAATTTGTATTCTGTTCTTAGCACTACAATATTCTTAGCCCATAACAGATATTGGTTAAAGATTTGCTGAATTAGGATAGTAAGGTTACTAAAATGTATAAATTACAGTGGAAGGAGGGTTACTTTAGTGAAAGAGCCAAAGTAAAATAGAGAAGACGTGTTAAGTTTACAAAGTTACTTTATCTCATAAATGTATGTCTTCAAAGAGTGTGAGTTTGTGGTCATACATTCTATTAGGAGCCTACAAAGTTGCTACATGAGAGGCTCAGATGATAGTAAGTTATGTTGCCTTTCATCCCACAATTTTATGCCTTACAAAAAATATCATTGTTTTGCTTTTGTTTCTTTCTTTGTTTTTATTTTGTTTTGCATCTCTATGCTTACTATGCTTTACTTTGTTTTGCATACTATGCTTAATGCTGCTTTTAAATCAAATTTTAAATGTATACAACCTTATTCTTCAAATGTCCAAAACAGAGTATCACTTTTATTCAGTTGGTAATGGCATATTTTTAAATGGCATACTTAAAAATCTTTTCGGTGTATCATCAAGCTTTGTTTATAAAGATAAATTAATTTCTTACAAATCCAATTAAGTGAGCAAGCATTATCATTTATTCCTTCTTCACATATTGAGCTGGGCACAGGGTATGAAGAAGTGAACACAGAGATATGGTCCTTTCCTTCTAGAGATCATAATTCTGTGGAGATACGTATAATAAAGAACAATCAAAAAAGAAGAAAAGCAAAAAGGAATATATAAAAAGAACAAGAAGAAAATACTAACCAATCCAAAACATAATTAAAAACTATAATAAATCCAATGACAGGAGAGTGAGGTGCTGAGGGATTAAATAGGGAGAACCTACTATGGATGTTTATAGAGACTTATTGTAGGAGGTGATATTTAAGCTAAGACTTAGTTGAGAGAGAACCACTTTGTGAATGAAATAACGTCCAGTTAGAAGTGGGGAAAATTTGAAAAAGAACTTAAGTCAGGAAAGGATTTTTAATATATGAAGCCAAGGGAAATAGTGAACAGGATGAGGATGGAGAAATTGGCAGGGGGCCAATTGTAAGAATCTAATGGAAGCCGTATAGTGAAAGCCGTTAAAGACTTTCAAACAGGAAGTAACAATATTAGTTTAAGTCTTAAGAAGATAACAAGCTGCTATGTGGAAAATATTAGAAGGGAATAAGTTTGGAACATACTTTGTTTCCTAAAGGTTTTTGCCACCTGATGAGGGAGGTGCCCAGTGACAGTCATTACCTCAAACTCAGCATCCATAAATCAAATTTCAAAGAAGAGCCTATTAACCCCTTCCAGTTCCACCTCTGCTATAGCACCCAATCGACACCTCCATCAAAAAATTGTTGATTTTTTTCCACTTAATTTTATTCTTTCCTGATTTTCATAATATAAATCATCCCTTATTCAATTCTCTTTATAATTCTAAATATCCCTATTCGTTTTCTCTTAGTGTCCTTTGCTGACACCTTAAATATTGATGTTTTTTTTCACCACAACCCACTTCTCTCATGCTCATTTTTAGTGTTTCTCTGAGTATGCACATCTATTTTCACATCTTTAAATTTTCTCACACTTAGTCAACTGGGTACCACCAAGTACTAGGCATTATTCTAGCACTCTGGATACAATTAACAAAATATTTATTTAAATCCCTCTGTCATCTACCTATCAGTCATTAATCTATCTCACCTTTCTATCTGCTGATGCTTCTCAAATCTGGATCTCTAGACCAAAACTCTCATAAGAAGTTCTGTCTACTAGACTTCTGACTCATATATATTCAACTTCTTGCTATGCATGTCTACCTAAACATCTCATAGACACTGCTTAACTCAAGATACCCAAACCCAAATGAAAATTCTCTTTTTTCTTAAACTTGTTCTTTCTCATCATTTTCTACTTCAGCAGTTGGTACAACTGTCCATTCAGGTACCAAGGAGACATTTTTCTTCTCCCCATCTTTTCCATTTTCCACCCTCAATCAGTCACTAAGATTTTGAATCCAAATCAATTTTTGAGTTACATCAAGTCCTCGTCATCTCTTACTGGTCTATTGCTATAATTTTCAGATTTGTCTCTCTGATCCAATTTTCTTTTCTTCAAATCGACTTTCCAAATCACCACCAACCAGATGGCTCCACCTAAAAGGCAAATCAGGTCACACTACTTCCTTTCTTATAACCATTATCTCATACAGCAATTTAAGCAACTTATCATGACATCGGTCATCTGACCACTGTTTCCCCCTCCATTCCACTCCTGGCATCATTTTTGACAATTCCCCTCAAATATTTTATGTTCAATATTTTCTCTTGACGTTGCCTGGGCTTGAGATTTCTTACTTTTCATTGCTCCTTTAACTGAGGAACAACGTATCAACCTTTAAGACATCCTTCTGAATGGCTTTTTTGGAACTCCAAGTTTGAATTCAATGCTTCTCCTCTGTGCACGCATTTAATTATTTGCTCATTCATTCATTCAGTTATAACATCTTTTGCTTATACCTTCTATCTGTACTTGATGCATGCCTGTGTTTTATTTTTCTTAATACGACTTGTGTACTATGAGAAGGAGGAAATCACATCCTATTATCTTCCTTTCTCCAGCACTAATTTTGTGTCTTATACAACAGACATTTATTGTGTGAATAGTTTATTTCTTAACTTTCAAGCTTAAATATTTTAAACAATTGTCCATACATATCCTTTATAATAATGATAAGGTGTATTTGAATAGCACCTTTAAATTTACTAAATGATTTCACATTTATTTTTATATTTGATCCAAATCATTCTTTAAGAACGCATTAATAGACTTTGATATTCCCATTTTTAACAACAGGGAAAGCTGAGGTTCAGAGATTTATTTAAGGTCAAACAGCTAGTGGTGGACTGTAACTCTGGACATAACGCTTTCCAACAGACCACACTGCCTAGTCACTGGAATGGGGGACCCAGGCTCATTGACCCTTCTTTCTGAAACATGCCAGACACATTTCCTAACCCAGGAGAGCCTAACCTAATAAAAACAGACACCTCTGCTCCAATAAGCCCGACCTTTTCCCCATGAGCTCCAGACTTGTATTTCTAGCTACCTGCTTAATATAGCTCTCCTTGGATTTGGCACACCATTTCAAAAGCAACATGTCTAAAATAAAATGTATCCTTGCTCTGCTCCCATACCCTCTGGCTCCCAACCAAACTAGTTTGTCCTCCAAATTTTATGATTTCTGTCAATGCTATTTTGTCTTGAGGATTTGGAAATTAATGTTACAGCTGTATCTAGCTATTCATCTCTTGAAAATAAACCTCTTTACTGATAAATTGTCATTATTTATTGAAAACCTGTCAGGCTATCATTCAACCCTTTAGGGCCTTACATAACAAAGACATTTTAGAGAGTTAAATATGGCATACTAAAAATAGCATTCCCCCTTGCATAATTAGATTTAAATATAAAAATATTTCAGTGACAACCAAAGCTGATAGAAGGTGAAAATCTCTAACAATGAAGAGATTATTTTTATTACTTCAATGACTTTTTTGATGAAAAGTATGTTACTATTATCTTTCATCTTGTGTTTGTTTCAGTTAATTTTCTTTATAATGAGGAGGGCAATGATGCCATCTGTTTTATGTCTATTTTTTCTGTTTTTTTTTCCCCCCTATGCTTGTTAGTCATTTAGTTGCACTGATAAAACCAGGGCAAAAGATTTCTTTTTGTAACAACCAAGCTTTGTGGTGGTGAGATTAGCTCTTCTTGCATTTTACCAACTGCTCGTTATTTTAATACCTGCTTGAAACCATTCACTAGATTAGAATGTAACTGTTAAAACAAAATTATCTTTAAAGGATTCAAAAAAGTTCAAAATATAAATTAAGTAACCACTCAGTAAACCACACCTAAAATATATCACTGTGCAGGTTAAGACCTACTATTAATCAAATTGTTGTTCTTAATTGGTCTTCAAATTAGATTTTAGAATAGAATTCAGAAAATTACCTCAGTGACTAAAATTGAAGGGAGAAAGTTTCCTAGGTTCCTTCAGAGATTTCCTCAGCTTCCTGTGGCATACATCTACCACTTCCTGGGCAGCTCTTACTCTGTGACTATCAATACAGTCCAACTCCTGACAACTCGGAAGGGCATGTTAGCTCCTGAGTGTGATTGCTCCCATATGATTGTGACTGCCTGAGGCTTTGTTAGTCTGCAGCTCAGCTTCTCCCCCTGCCCAATCTTACATCCTTACCCTTCTTTCCTTAGGTATTGCTTTCTCACAAATACCCTGCATGCTAAACTGTCTTAGAGTAGGTTTCCCCATTCCAATCCAACCTGGAATACAAAGCCTCAATGAATCTGTGACTCCTCTAAATTTTCATGCATGTTTTTATTTTATAAGTATATGTGCATGTGTATTTTCCTGGTAGAGGATTTTCCTAGGTGACCTTTGTATCAAAACAATACAAGTACCACTGGTCTAGTGTGTTCAAGACCATCTGATTCCTAAGAGAAGATAAAATGTAGTTAACTTTAGTCTTTGAACTAATTCTAACAAATACTACACAACTAATGCATACATATCAACCATTCAATATCTTTCACATTATGAATGGGCAAAAATAAAACTAAATCAATGAATGCATGAAAGGCAAAGAGCACCCTGCTAAGGTAAAAAGAAAAATATAAACCCTGAAAAAAAAAAAAAACAGATGACTATTCTTTGTGTCCAGGAGACTGTTTCAGGCCATCTTTTTTATTTTTATAATTTTTAAAAGGGCACATGAAAACGCAGCAAGGTAATGATAGCCCCTGAAAAAAAAAATTGTTAAAGGATTGTAATGTACTTTTGAAACTGTGTGCATGAGTTCTTGCCTAGAGCCCCGCTGAATCTTTTTTTGAATTCATAAAAAAATGTCCCTCTGGATATTTCACAGTGTGAAGACACACAGCCTCCTTTCCTGACAGGTCATTATTGCATATCATGCTGGGATTGAGTACAGGACTGGTGAGTGGCTTCTCTCCCTGCTTCTTCTGTAAATGTATGTGGGACTCAAGCTTTGGAATCTTAAATGTCTACAAGAGCTCAAAGGGTACCTGATGATTGATTTGCACTACAGGACAGGGCTGTCACAAGAATTACAGTTGAATCCAGCAGGACTGCAATCATAGTCCTTGGCCAAAGTCACATTGCATGGGGTTGACCATCATGTGGCTCTGACCACCTGCTGCAATATTTCATGGCTCAGAGCTAGCGAAGGTTTTGTTGTTGTTGCTGTTTTCCCTGTTAAATTTTGTAATTAAAAGTGATTTTTCAAAAGGAAAAACTTAACAGCAAAAGAATATGTCTACCAAATTCTGAGTGAAGAATGGAAACCAAGGCTGGTTATGTGAGACCATAGGGAGGCACATGCTGCCTAATTAGTCTATAACCTTCTAAGTTGAGATACACCACAGAAAAGATTGTGCTTGGAGCAAAGTCCTTTCCTTCCTTTAATAATAATATACTTTCAGTCATTAAAACGTTAAAGTCCTAGAAAATGTTACACCACAGAATTTATGGTTCACCTTATATAATTAAGTCTGGGGGAAAAAAGCAGAGTTATCTCAAATTATTTTTTGTTTGTTTAATATGCAGCAAACATATGTGATCAAAGACAGTTGCATTGGAGAACTGATCGAAGCTGAGGTCAAAAGCTAATTCTAACCAGGTAACATTAATGATTCTAAGGGCTTTAGCATAAACATTCATATTCAAACCCAAAAATTATTGACATTTTAGCCACATTAGAAGTTTATTAAGATCTTCATGAACATTTTTACATGCACTAGTTCTTGCGAAGTTTTGATTCCTGATATGTCTTGACTCTGAGCACATGTCCAAAGACTTCAAGTCTTGGAAAGTGACACCCCAAATCCTTACGCTATTCCAGTGGCTATGTGCTTTATTCCTAATATTAAAGGGTTATGTGGGAGGTTTATGTTTGTTTTGTTTTTGTTTTGTTTTTGTCTTTTTCCCTTAGGGATATTTTTTATTTAGAAGTGCATATTCAGAAGTTTACTCAGCTCTTTAAAAATATTCAACTAATTAAAATTAATTATAAAAACAGTTCATTTTTAAGTCTTTAAGTTTACTTTATCCTATTTCTAAGTCTAGCAAATTATCAAATTATTTTAAATGACTTGCAATGATTTCTAGTCCCATTTACAAGATTTGTTGCACACATTTAAACATCTTAAACCAAAGATTAAAAAATGTTTAAATTTATTTTCTTATATTTTCCAGTTTTCTGACTACCACTTTCCAACTGTTAAATATTTCTTATAAAGCCAATAAATTACATTTATAAAACAAAACTAGAATTTTCTTATATATTATAGAAAGTAGATTTCAACAACAAAAAAAAAAGCATAAACTTAAAATGGTTGCATAATTACATGTCTTAATTTGAAACTACAGAAATTTTAAAATAGAATAACATAGTTTACCCCTAGGCTTCTGGTGATTCTCTCCAACATTAAAGGGACCTGTAACAAATATGTACCTCTTACTAAAAAATATCAATGTTATGAGTTTAAATCTCCTAAATATTTCTATATTCAATTTAAAATTTTTCTGAGATTAAAAAATTCTTTGACCTCTTCCACTGAGAAATGATTTTACCATTTCTCAAATTTGGAGGGTTAACTTTCCAAATTTAACATGTTTATAAATCAACTATGTTTCATCTAAGTCCCTGGATTTACCAACATTTGCATTTCCCACCCAGCTTGATCTCTTGATTAGATCTTGCATTTCTTTTGCTTCTAGAGGGTGGCATGTGGGCCTTGGCTTTTGGAGTCATGAGATGCTAAATGAAACCAAGTTGGGTAGCACATCTAGTCCTGTTACTAGGCCCACCCCAAACCAAAGAAATGGACTTGAAAGCCTACCAGAGTCTTGTGGGGAGTTTGTCAGGAAGTGGAAGGTGAAGAGTCCAACCCTGGTGGGGGATGCCAGCTCCCAGTCTCACCTTGTAGTTGTCATTCACTCTGGGACCACCTCCTGTTCACATCCAACATAGTGGTAGGGAGGAAGGAAACTTACCTCTGTAGATAAGTATTTCTTGCTCCTGTCAAAGACTTTTCTATTTGAATAGAAACTGCATTAATTCATATACTTCCTAAGATTACATAACCCTTTGGGATATTAAAATGATATTGGCTTAATTTGAGACTGACCTACCATATTAGGTCCAACATGCAATGTTTTTTCTCAAAAACTAATATTTCCTATTTCTCTGATGTTGATGTTGTAGGAAGAGAGATAACAAAAGTTGACTATCAGGATAGCATTATTCAGAACAGTCCAAGCTGTCTCTTTCCTGCTTGCATAAACTAAGAATTGAACACAGGTAGCTTCAGGTAGTGAGGCAGACTCAAAGAGGATAATAACTTAGTTTTTTGAGGTAGGATTTGATATTCTCAGGTAGCTAATTTTTGGTAGCTAACTTTTTCATCCTGCATTGCAATAAATTGTCCTGAGCGTTGGATGCAGTATTGATGGGGCACCAACAGCAGCAGAAAGCATAAAACTAGGGTAAAACAGCTTTTGGAAAGCCTCCTATTACCATCATCTTTCTATATAACATCTCACTCTTATATTAAACAGAAAAATAGTCTATTTAATATAAGAAAATATGCTTCCCATTTTTTTTAAAACATAAGGCTTTTTCAGTATATCTTTCATTTGTCTATTTTTGATAGAGTACAGCAAAATATCTTTTTTTCTACCAGAATGAGAAGAAAAGGCAAAACCCATGTTTGATGAAAAATGGCAACTGACAATCCACCTCAGAATAAGGGAAACAATTGCACTGTGTGGGATTTGGACTAATTGGGAAAGTACACATCTCTTTCAACAAAGGTGTCACCATGGAACTCTAGACAACTTCTATAAGGCTGAAATGTAGACTTGATATTACCAGAAATTTTGGTTTTCATGTGACATTGTCCTATTTTAAATTATTAGTCAAATTTTTTAAAGAACATTGCTTAAGCTATACCAAACACACTAATAAGATTTATTCAGGCCCCAGGCAGTTAGTTTGCCATTGAATATCCTTTAATTCAACATGCCACACCCTTTCTAAAATACATATCCATTCATCCATCAATGGACATTGAGGGTGTTCCCACACCTTGGCTAGTGAGAAGAGAGCTTCAACAAACATTGGAGTGCTAAATACCTCCTCAAAATCCTGACTTTTTTGGGTAAATACCCAGATGTGGAATTGCTGGATCATATGCTAGTTTCATTTTTGTTTTTCTGAAGAATCTCCATATTGTTTTCCATTGTGGCTACACCATTTTGCCTTGCCACCAAGAGTGCACAGGATTTTGATTTCTCCACATACTTGCCAGTACTTGCCTTCTGTGTGTTTTTCTGTCTGTTTGTTTTTGTAATAGCCATCTTAACAGGTGTGAGGTGATACATTATTGTGGTTTTGTTTTGCATTCTTCTGATGGTTAGTGTTGAACATCTTTTCACATACTTGTTGGCCATTTGTTATCTTCTTTGGAGAAATGACTATTCAAGTTTTTAGTCAGTTTTTAAATGAGGTTATTTACATTTGTTTTTTGTTTATTTGGTTGTTTTGTTTGTTTGTTTGTTTGTTTTTGCTATTGTGTGGTAAGAGTTCTTTATATATTGGAAATAAATCCATTATCTGATACACACTTTGTGAATGTTTTCTCCCATTCAGTAGGTTATCTTTTCACTTTGCTGATTGTTTTATGTGTAGAAGCTTCTTAGTTTAATAAAATTCTTCTTGTTTTTTCTTCTATTGCCTGTATTTTAGTGTCATATCTACAAAATCATTGCCAAGACCAATACCAATCAAACTTCTTCCTTATATTTTCTTCTAGGAGTTTTAGTCTTTAACCCATTTTGAATTTATTTTTGTGTATGATGTTAGATAATGGTAAGATTTCATTCTTTTGCATATGAATATTCAGTTTTCCCAGCACTATTTGAAGAAAAGTCTATCATTTCTCCATCATGTATTCTTGTCACTTTCATCAAAGATTAATTGACCATACATACAGGGATTGCTTTCTCAGCTCTTGATTTTATTCCATCAGTCTATATGTCTGTTTCTATGCCAGCACTATACTATCTTGGTTATTGTATCTTTGTGATATAGTTTTAAATCAGGAAGTGTGATGCCTTCAGTTTTGTTTTTCTTTCTCAAGACTTTTTTGGCTATTCGAAGTTTTTTGTGGTTCCATATGAATTTTGGGCTTTTGATAGGGGTTGCATTGAATCTGGATCACTTAGGGTAGTATAAACATCTTTAAAATATTAATTTTTATAATCTATGAATTCAGAATGTCTTCTTATTTGTTTGTACCTTCTTTAATTTCTTTCGTCAGTGTTCATAGTTCTCAGTGTACAAACCTTTCACCTTATTTCAGTTTATTTCTAAGTATTTTATTCTTATTGCTGCTATTGTAAATGGATTGTTTTCCTAGTTTCCTCTTCAGATAATTTATTTTTACTGTATAGAAATCTAACTGATTATAGTATGTTGAGTTCGTATCCTGCAACTTTGCCAAATTAGTTCATTAGTTGTAACAATATTTTTTTTGCATGGTATTTAGGTTATTTTTTGTATAAGATCATGTCATCTGCAAACATGTACAATTTTATTTCTTCCATGCTAATATGGAAGGCTTTACAAGTTTCTTTTTTCTTTTTTCTTGCCTAATTACTCTGGCTAGGACTTCTAGTCTTATATTGACTAGAAATGCCGAGATTGGTCATCCTTGCCTTGTTCTTGATCTTAGAAGAGTTTTCAGTTTTTCACTGTTCAGTATGATATTAGCTCTGGGATTTTCATATATGGTCTTTATTGGTAGAGCATCATTAAAGTACACTTGATTAATACTCAAACAGAGTAAAAACCTGAGATTCTCTTAAATTATTTTCTGATTATTATGCTTACAAAAAACTTCTATATATTTTTAATCTAAAAATCAAATCAGTCCTTTGTTTTTCCCCCCAAAGCTAAAGTAAAAAGAAAAAAAAAAAGAAAAGAAAAGTCTTCATCTTCAATTTAACCAGAGATAGAATAAAAATTAAAAAATGTGTTCTGGGAAAGGTCTTAGATCATAAAGTTACTAATTGGAGAGCAAATTGAGATGAAGCAGGCAGAGTTTTCTGGCATTGATTTCAATTCACTACTATATTAGTTAAATATTCTTTCTAAAATCTTTTAAGTAGCATTCTATTATTTTAAACATTAATGCTTACATTAGTTTTCTATGGCTGTATGATATAGTGCTACACATTTAGCCATTTGTTATCTCACTGTTTCCATGGGTCAGGAGTCTGGGCTCAGTTCAACAGGGTCCTCTGCTCAGGCTCTGACGAAGCCATAATCCAGGTATAAGGTGGGCTGCAGTGTCCTTAGAGGCCTGTAAGTCTTAGTTTTCCAATGTATCTACAAAAATTAATTCGTGTTACTTTTGATTGGTTAAAGTTTATAAAGAATTTCTAAAATTTTTCCATAAATTTATACTACTATAATTATTATCATTAATGAGAAAGGAAGTTAACAAAACTATCCTGTTCAAAATTACCTAACTTTAAATTTGTGTTTCTTTCTTTCTTTCTTTTATCATCTTCTTCTTTGATCATGAAAGTAAAGTTTTGCCACCACTTTAAGGTCTCAGTCTAATTTCCTACTCTACTTTGAAATTATTTAGGAGACAAAGTATCCACTACTTCTTGGGACAAAAATTTGTCATTGTAATAGACTTCACACTGGAGAATATTTTCTTCTTTATTCTATCTGGTTTTACCTTTGCTTTGTCTCATCTCATTAGTTCTAATATTACATTGCAGACTTTTATCTAATTTTCAATACACTGTCCCCTGCTAGGTTTTGTTTGTTACTTTTGCTGTGTTTTAAGTAGTTCTTTCCCATAGAATCACTTTCCTTTGGAAACTGTGTGCCAAATATATGATACTAACTTGCAGTGCTGTCAGATGAATCTCATTTAATTTTCTTTTAAAACTTGCTTTAAATTTAAAGAACAGCACATGTTTAAAATGCATCGAACAGCAGGAGTAAAATACTTTTTTTTTTTTTTGCAGAGAAAAGTGGTAAAGTACATATATAGCCTATTTTATTTATACCTAAACATAGTGCTGCTCTTCTACAGGTGGTTGTCTGCAGGTAATTACCAACAAGAAGACACTAGATGGCAATGAAAATTAGTGTACCAAGCACAGCAGGAAACATTTAGCCTTTTAGATATACTTTAGGTAAGTCCCTCAATGGACGGGTTTGCAACACGTGATTCTAAATGGCAAAGCAAAAGCCAACATCACAGATATTGAGTCAATCTCCCACTTTATACATACAAATAATTAAAATCTAACAGACATAACTCTAACTCTTAAAACCCCCAAATTCCTTTTATAAATTTCTAAACTATAGAAAAGAATATTTTCTGGAAGAATCTTTTTGTTTTCCACTAAAACTTATTTTATCCACTTTTAGTCCTTCAAAAGTTTTATGCATACATAAATGTTGAATAATTTTGAAAAATTTTAACTTACTAAATAACTATCTGATATAGTTCTTTTTTGTTTAAACCTGGATATTTTTAAATTTGACAATAAAAAAAATTAAATCATATCTTATTTGTTATAAAGGCAAGAGTTCAAATATAATATGCCAAAAACCAAGGAGAAGTCAAATTGGAACAAATATAATAGATATATAGTATCCAATTTTTTTCTCCAGTGCTTGATACTAATTGTATATTCAAAAACATTATGATCACTTCAATTAGGAATATATTACGATAAAATGGAATCTAATAAATTTTCATCCAAGAAAATAAATTATCCCAATCATGACTTTGGCAAGTTTATTCAGATCTACTTAAATATTTCCAGTGACTCAGATTCCCTTATTCCATAATACTGTTTCCCACAGTTGGATTGTTTTAATCTTACATCTTATTAAATTTTTATTTTGATAAAGAATAAACCTACTTCCTTAGACTAGCCATTCATTGACCCTAGTTTCACCTTGGAAATACCCATTTAAATCTGTTTCTTACACATATTAACCCCCTGTAAATGTTTAAAAATAATTTCAAATAAAGACATGTTCATGTTAAATGTTTAAATTTTTTTCAGTCATTCTCAATATGCTTTTCTGCACACAATCTGGTTGGCCATTACCCTGCTTATATTTTTTTGGTATAAAGCTCTTAAGATAGGTCTTTTGAATTCTGACATTTATATTTGACATTTTTAAATAAACTTTGTGCTGAATTTATTTAATTATTTGACGTGTAACTGCTAGTGCCAAGCAGTGCCTGGTACAATGCTGAGCATGGACACTCTGATAACAATGACCACAGAGGCTCTAGAGTCAGGCAGGCATCAAATAATCCCAACAGAAATGTGTAATTACAAACTGAGATAAATACTCTAAAGGGAAAAAAAAGTTTATTACATACATTTATATTTATTATAATTAAATTTTATCTTGTTAGCTTTATCCTATGCTTCTACCTTGGGGATGTTTTTGAATCTGTGTTACTTTATCCAACATGTTAGTTATTTATCCCTCTTAGGTTTGTGTCATCTGAAATAGCAATAAGCATAAGCATTACCATATGTTCTTAGGCAAATCACTTATTCCTTCGAATATCAGTTTCCATATATCATTAAATAAAGGTAATCACAGTGTCCCAGCCTTCAGCATAAGACTATGATAAAGATCAAACGACATACTTTACCTGAAAGCTTTTTGTGAGCTGTAAAATGTTATGCAGTGTCAGGAATTGCTACTCATCTGAATTAATAGATCAAAAACCAAAGATACTTGTTCATTAAAGTTTTCATTAGCCCATTAATCAACAACCATTAGGTAAAAGTTGTTTAATCTGTTAAATATACCCAACTGTGTTAGTATCTGGCCCAAGTTTCTCCATTTTGTTTATAAAGATGTGGTGGACAGTCAAGCGGCTTGCTAACATAAATGACATAAAACGTACATATTTCCCTCATTTTTTATCATTCATTCAATTAGCCACTTAATCAAAACAAATAAACATTGTTCGGGTCCTCTTTTTCTCACCCTTCTCACTAGTGTCATAACTACTTGTCAAAGAATTGATGGGAAAATGCTTGCCAGCCTTTTACTTATTCCACCTTCTCTTTTCATCTTTCTGTACTTTATCTAATATTTTTAAATTTGTTATGCAAATGGATAAGCACCAGTATGTGTTTTTCCTTTTTCATTGTTTAAATTTTGTTTCCAATTTCAAAGAGAACTCTTCTTTTTAGTTTCATTTAGCACTGACTGCAGGTGGAATCTTCTTAACAAGCAAGAAGTGCAGTATCACACTGAGAAGAGATGAGAACTGAACAAAGCTTTTAAATAAATTTTTACATTTCTAGATTTTTCTTTTGGAAACAGTGAGTTATAAAACAGATTTTAGTAATTACTCAGTTTTAAATTTTTTTAAATGAAAATTTATTATGTCTGATAGCTCCCATAGCACCTATCACAATAATTAACTCTCAAAATTAACATTTTTTGCTAATTATCATCTTTTAAACAGCAACAGATTAAAAAAAACAAAACTAACATGCATTTTTAAAAATGCCAGAGTTCTACTTTTCACTGTCTCCTTCAAAACTACACCAAAACCATAGTCTTGCTTATGACCATACATATACAGATTTTTAACAGAGAATATTTTTCTAAGTTGCTACATTTAATAGAACCAAAAACCTAAAAGAAAAAACCTGCATATAAAAACAGTGTAGACATTTCAGCAAATAATGCTGAAACAATTTGATATCCATAGCCCAAAAATGTGAACTTTGACCCATACATCTCATCATAGAAAAAACTTTATTAAAAATGTATCATAGAACAAAATGTAAAACCTAAAACTAAACAATTCCTAGAAGAAAACACAAGATAAAATCTTTGTGACCTTGCCTTGGACAAAGATTTTTTATTGAGGTAAAAAATACATAACATAAAATATACTGTCTTAATTATTTTTAATGAATAGCGATTAGACCAATGGCTGAATAAAGTCTATACAGCTAAATGTAGAAGACAATTAAATTATAGACAATTATATATTTGCAAAAGTAGTGTGAGCAACTCTAAATTTTAATGTTTAAGGGAAAATGTATGCATTTCTCATTTCATTCTTTTCTCTGTTGCATTGCCTGGAATGTGAGTGTGCTGATGATATATTTGGGACCATATAAGATAAGGTCAATTTTCTATTGCTAAGCAACAACAGAAAATTTTGGGGTCCCCAGAAAATTTAATAGAAAATGTTGAGTCCCCAGAAAACTTAATGAAACATATCTGCCAAACCAGCCTTTAGCTTCTATTTTCATTTCATTACATGACAAGATTTTAGTCACTGTTATTTGCTGTTACACACATATAATATATCCCAGTTAATACAAAGATTCACTGAGGATGCTTCTAGTTGGCAGTAGTCATTGACACTAGGTAAAGAATCCAATAAGGACAACATGCAAAATGAATACAGAAAGAAATGGATAATGAGGACTTGGGAAGAAAAATTATACATACTATATGATGTAACCTCTACCTTCCCACTTAACATTTAGTAATATCTAAACAGTTTACTAGCATTATAGAAATCATAATCACCATTTAGAAGTACAAAAACTATTGAATTCTGATACAATCATGTTATAGGTTGAATGAAAACATATGCTCCCTAAAGAAGTTCAGTCATATCTGAATTACATATTATGTCATACACAAAATACAATTGTAAACAAGATAACAAACCTTTTTCCTCCATGATATCACAATCTAGAAAGTGATAGCAAAAAGTGAAAAAAATGATATAATCAGACTGCTACATAGAGAGTGGTATGACAGTGCAGAGGATAAAGGGACTAAACCCTAGTGATGGAGTAGGGAAAGAGGAAATGTCAAATTATTTCAGAAGGAAATACTTTTCATGGATGCAGGTTGGACTTCTTCATAGAGTGAAGGGAAAAGAACCTCAGGTAAAGGAAATAACAACTATGTACAAATGTAAAGAGATATGAGTCAGCATGTTACCTCAGCAGTGTGCAAGAGGTTTGGAATAGTGAGGGTCCAGAATATTTCAAAAGGATTAAAAGGAGGTGCATTGGAAGATTTATGCACTCAAGCCATCTCAAGAACTTTATTATTATTATTATCATTCTGCTGCAGAATTAAAATAGCAGATTCACTTATGCACTAAACAAAGTATTTTCAAGCATTTATTTGTGCTAAGTACTCATTAAGACACATTAACATATGAAGGGAGCAATCTTATATCCAAATGGGAGGAGAAAAAATTTTGACATATAAAGAATATGTAAAAAATACATGAAAATCATATATAGGACAACCAGGTGCATTGTTTCTCGAGAAAAAGAAATTAATGCTATAGAGAATATGGTGAGTAAGGGGAGGAGAGAGGGATTTCCTCTAGTTGAAGTAGTCATGAAATGCTTCTCTGAGAAGGTGACATTGTTAGGACCTGAATAAGGAGATTGAGAGCCATGTAAATATTTGCTGAAAGAAGTTTCTAAGCAGAATGAATAGCAAGGGCACAGAAATGGAAATAAGCTTGAATGTTTGAGGGGTGGAAAGCCAGTGTTATACACTAAATGATTGTGTCCCCCAAAATTCATATATAGAAAGAAATTTAATCCCCAATGTGATAATATTTGGAGGTGAAGACTTTGGGAGGTGATTAAATCATGAACTGGATTAGCATTCTTATAAAAGAGACTCCAGAAATCCTTTGTTCCTTCCATCATATGAGAACAACCATCTATAAAAAGAAAGGGGGTCCTCATCAGACAGAATCTGTAGGCACCTTGATCTTGGGATTCTTAGCCTCTAATACTATAAGAAATAAATTTCAGTTGTTTACAAGCTACCCAGTTTATGGTATTCTGTAATAGCAGCCTGAGTGGACTAAGACAGCCAGTATGGGATGAATATAGTGAATAAGGAAGAAGAATGAGTTTGGAGAGAGGGTAGAAGCCAAATTATGTAGAAATGTATAAACTCAGTCAATTAATATGGGTGTTTAATTTTGATAGAAATCCATTGGAAGACTCTATGTATGAAATGCCATAATTGGGTTTACATTTTAAATACATACTTCTGGCTTCTGTATGGAGAATAGACTGAACTTATGCAAGAATGAATGAATAATTCTGCATTTAAGCAAGAATGAATAAAGGGTTCTATTTAAATTGGAGACTATTTCAGAATCTCAGACAAGAGTATTATGGAAATACAGTGAAAATAATGAGAAATGTTTGGATTTGCAATATATTTTGGCAGAAGAGATGTGGCAAGCTATATACAAGGAATAGTTGTGAGATACAAGGAGATATGACTCATACTTCTGGTCCGAGCAACAGGGCAGATAATAATGCCAATCCCTGGGATGGGGAAGGTTTGAGAGGAATGCATTTGAGCAGGAGCAGACTGAGGGAAAATGAGAATTATTCATTGTGTTATGGCCCTGTTAGCTTTCGTGTATCTATTAAACCGAGAGTGGATATGTTGAATAAGCAGTGGTCCATAGGAGCCTGGAGCCCAGGGGAGATCTGGTCTAGAAACATAAACTTAAGTGTGTCATCAGCATGTGGTTGATAGTTTAGTCACGAAACTGGAAAAGATCATCTTGGGAGAAGATTAGATGAGAAAAGACAGGGGCTAAAGACAAAGAGCTGGAGTCCTTCAGCACTTAGGTATCTGTCAAGGAGATGAAGTTATTGAAGGAGACTTCAAAGGAGCCCCTGGGGAGTTAGAGAGGGAAAAGAGAAAAACACTCAAATGTTATGTCACTGTGGACTTAGGAGAAATATTTCAAGAATGGAGCCAGTGATCAACTGTCAAATACTATTGAGAAGTCAAATAAGATAATTACAATAAAAAATTGGCTGTGGCAAGATGCAGGTCATCACTGCCTTTGAATAGAGCCAATTTATTAGGTAGATTGTTGGAGACTAAAGTATGATTGGAGTGGCTTGAAAAAAAATGGGGGTGAAGGAAGTGAATTAAGCTCACGTATAGAAAACTACTTTAAGGGAGGTTGCCATAAAGTGAGCAGAGAAAGGTTTGATAAATGAAAAAGTTAAGGGTCAGGGTAGGGTTTTAAATTTAGGTTTTATTTTTATTTTAATTCTAGTTATATATTCACATTAAGTTTATAAAAATTTATATAAACCAAAAAGGCTTTTATATAAATGTAACTGCCCCCTGCATATATCAACCTCTCCTCCATTTCTCAATCCTCTGAAGCCCTAGAATCAATTATTTTAGCTGAGTCTTTCTGTTTCCTCTTGCCTTTTGCATCTGTATTTGCCTCCTTTGTCTACATTAAACTTTTCCTCACCATTATTTTTTTCCATTTTCATGATTCCCCTTTTCTTTATTTTATCTTTCTTTCCAAGTCTCTTTTAATCATAGTCTCATGCTATCCTTTTCTAACTTATCTCTACCTTATTCTCTCCTTCTTTCTCTATCTTATCTCTCTCCTCTTTCTCTCTCACATATAACTATTGAGAATATTAAAATGTCATATTTTTGGTACTTCTTGAATAAATATGTTCAAGCCATGATCTTAAATTTGAGTCATTAGCTAAACAACTGCAGTTCTCTTTCTAAAAAGAAAAAATAGTTTTTTTTCTAATGTGGTATTAACCTTACTTTGTTTTTCTTTGTTCTTTTTTTCAGCATCAGTGTGAGTCAATAAAAATAATAAATAAATTACACATATGGAATATATTTTAAATAAGTTTAAAATTTTCTGAGAGTAGGTCTTTTTGTTTAATTGGTATTTTCTTAAGGTCAACTATAACTCTGCCTTATTCATCTATAACTCTAGCATCTAATACTGTTCCTGGTAATTAATAGCTATTCAAAATTTTTTATATGAGTGTATTAGTTATCTTCCCAGTGAACAGAGCACAGTGCTAGCACATTGACAAACTCTGGATGTGTCAACTTAAAAAAACATGATTATAACATTATAGCATGGCTTTTTTTCTTTTTTGCTTTGGCTATCTTCCATGTTAAACCTTGACCTTCAAAGTAAAATTTAATTTAACTAAAACCCAATACTACCATTAAACTATATGACAGATGTTGTTTATATACTCAGTTGCCTACTTAATATGACATTCACATTTACTCAGTAAAATATGTGCCAGATCCTAATGCTGTACTCAAGAGCTAGAAGGAGTGGTTACAAAAGAGTGTGATGAATGCTATGGGACAGTAGTTAAAAACAAAGGAGAAGGCCGCTGATTTTCTTTGGGGAACCCTGGCAGGTTTCAGAGAAGTGGTAACTTTTGATCTCGGTCTGAAAGTATGAGTGCTGAGAGCCATTTCAATGAGCAATGACATCTAACACAATCTTTATAACAGTCACAAAATGCAGTGTTAGGTTTTAATGAAATAAGTCATATTTTTTCCAAAAAACGCTTTCTGCTTTCTTTGAGTATGCATTGTGAAGAAGTATGGACAGCGGGAAACATGCCATCTAGAGACAAGAGCAATTTAAACTGAGCCCACTCAGTGTGAGAGCATTTAATTCAGAATCTTCACATAATTTCCTTTTATTTAAACCATTATTAAGAAATATCCTCCAGCTTATCATGTGTGAATTCTAAGCCTCAAAGGCATTAGCTTTGACACAGACAGAGCATTTCTAGGATTATATTAATTTAGGCAGTAGTACCTGTTAGTGAGCATTTGATTGCCCACAATGCAGAGGATTTACTTATGTTATTGATTTGTTGGCAAATATATTGGGTAAAAATCCCCTGATATTTCTAGTAGCTGTGCATTCCAAATTTTATTGGATTTCTGAGCGATTTTTCTCTGTGTTTAAACTCATGATATCTTTCTATAAATAGAAAAACCCAGGTGTGTACTGCAAAAAAAAACCAAAAAACAAAAAACATTTACTGTTATGCAAGTGTACCCTAGGCTTGTGTCTCTGATGTTTAGTTATAACAAGTGCTTTGATTTCTTTTCAATTTTAATTTTGTTTTGTCTTTTCCAAATCATTCCAGTTATCTAAGTAGAAGCAACCCCTTCACCTCCTGAAGACTAAAATAACTAAATGATATGCTTGAATATTTTTAGGTAAATTATAAAATTTCCTTTCCAAATCAATTGCCCTAGATTTGTCTTTGAAAACAAGGCAATTGCATTAAAATTTATATGTTTACTTTCAAACAAATATATATATATATATATGTGTGTGTGTGTGTGTGTGTGTGTATATATATATATATATATATATATATATATATATATATATATGTATATATGTATACTTACTGAGTATATATACAAAGTGTATCTATATATTTCATATGCCATAGTATATTTCGGTCAATTCTACTTCTAAAATTAGACAAAATACTCATAAAACCTGTCTGACAAATCCCATGTTGTATCTGATATTTCAAAGTAGTGATAGAACCTTTATTCAAAATTAAGGGCCCAAAGCTATCAAAACCTAAAGCTACTAGCATTGACAATTTAATGATCACAATATCAGAAATAGAATTTACTTAACCTTTCAAGTGTCTTTAGACATATAGACTAAGTTCACAGAAATGTCAATCTCTGGACCTCGTAAGAGAAGATTATCTTTCAGGGCAAAACAGTAACAGGGAAAACTAAAGAAAAGAAAACATAACCACAGCACAATAACAAAAAGTTGCCTCTTAGTCTTTCAAAGAGGAGAATTATATATATACATATTACATTAGGCTACTACTGGCATGTTTTAATAGCTATTATGGTGGTAATTTTCCCCCAGCCCAGATTTCTTATCCTATTTCACTGCTTTTTCCCTTAGGCATTAGAAGACAGAAACTTGGGAATGGGAGAACTATCAAGCAGAGAAGATTACTCTGGAGATCATTTGGAAAGTAAGAACTTGAGTATTTGAGGCCATGGACTCAGAAAATTAAGCACACAATAAGGAAAGGCAAGAAATGAGATTTAACTATAACTTTACACCTGCGTATATTATTCAAGTGCCTTTCTAAACACACATAGCAAAATTTTTTATTTAAATGGTATAGATGCAATTAATGTTTCTCAGATTGTGTTTAAGATAAAAGAAAGCATGAGATTAGATTCTTGTCCCAGTTCTACCACCAGATAGCTAGGTAAGTTTTGACGACAAGTAATTAAACCTTTCTGACCCTCAGGTTAGGCTCAATTCAACTTGGTGAATATGGGTTGCACTCATATTAGTGCCAGTACTTGTGATCAGTCCTAGGAAGTGCAAAGATAAGAATTACTTCTCTAGTTACTGCAACTCCCATTTCTAATCTCACCTCACAAAATATCTTCTAAACTGTCCACACTGCTCCAGAGTTATCTCTTTGTAATGGAAATCTTCTCAAAGGTAAGTACTTTAGTAATATACTGTGGTCCTCATAAAAAAAATCTTTAATTTCTAGAAAGTTATACCTGATACTTTATGGTCAGTCTCTCTTTATCTATTTTTCACCTCACTAACCCTCATCCATAATAATCCTCATGCTGTCTCAGCAATGCTCTCTGCTCTCTTTTATTCTTTGTAGTATGTGTACTTCTTTCCACCCAAAACTGTATCCTTTATCACTTCTGCTTATCTTTAACTTCTGTTAATCCTTTGTATCTCAGTAACTAAGTCTCTCTTCCTTCAGACATGTACCTCCTTTTATCCTGCTGATATATTGTGGAACTTATCAAGCAGCATCTCTTTGTGGATAGGTTCACCAACTGTGTTAGAGATCCCTGAGTATTGATTAACAGCATGAATTACTGAATCAGATTACCTAGGTTCAAATTCAGCCTACAATACTGTGTAATCTCAGGCAAATTATTTAACCTCTTTCATCCTCAGTTGTTTTACATGTTAAATGAGAATTAATAATTAGTACCTACCTTTTGAGAATGTTATGAAACAAACAAAGGTTAGAAACAAACAAATGTAAAACTAATCAAAAATGAAAATCAAATCAGTGCAAGCAAAATGCTATAAATGGAGCCTGACACATAATAAATACTTAATAAATATGATTTATCATTTTATTATTGCTAAGAGTAACTCATCTCTGTATCTCTAGTACCTTACACATTACCCAATATAGCACATTTACTAATTCATTAAGTGTATATTTATTCTGCATCAAGTAGTATGCAATTACAAATATAACATACAAATATAGAATAGGTATGATAAATGAATAAAGAAATTAATGAAAAATGAACAAATATGAATTCTACTCTTATTTATAAGCATTATTATCTAGGAGAGGTAAGAACATACAAGCGAAAAATATAACAAAGAGTATGTATCAGTTTTGTCAGTGCAGGAAGCAAAATCTTTTCAAAGTATGTAAAGCAGAAAGAAATTCTAATTCAGGGAATATGATAGTGGATTCATCTATTTCTCTTTGCTGTTCTATTAGTTTTTGCTTCACATAGTTTGAGTGTTCTATTTTTTAAACTTGTTTTAAGTGTGTTTTTAGTTGCTTGTTTAAGCATTTTTGTCATGGCTGCTTTAAAATTTTGTCAGATATTTCTAAAATCTCTGTCATCTCACTGTTGACATTTCTGGACACCTTTTTTCTTAAGTTTAGATCTTTCTTAGTTTTGGTATGATGCCTGATATTCTATTGAAACCTGGACATTTTTGTGTTATGTTATGAGATTCTGGATTTTATTTAACCCACTGTTGTAACTGGCTTTCCCTGATATCACTTTAATAGAGATTCTGCATGGTTATAAGCAGGTGGAAAGAGTTTGGGTTGATCATCTTTGAAGCCGAGTAATGGTATAAAAGGGTTCATTATATTATTTTCTCTATTTTTGTGTACCTTTGACATTTCCGTACTAAAAATTAAAGAAATAAAGAGAAATAATGTCTACATTTGAAGTCTTTTTTTTCATCAGAGCCTAACATATTCACTGTACATTCAATAAGTAACAATCAAATAACACAAAATGCTTACACCCAAAAAATTATTAATATTGGGATTTCACGGTAAAAACTCTATAAATTTTTAGGCTATGTTGGGAACATTAAGGCTATAAAGAAACTTTAGTAGATAAGTTTAAAATGGATAAACTGGAGATTTCAACGTATAAAATAGCAATGAGAAACAAATTCTTGGTTTTTGCATAGAAATTTTCTTGTTTTTTAGTTTAATTTACTTTTCTATCATGTCTATGGGTGGGGAATGTCAGTATGACAACACAGTTAAAATGTATTTAATGTAAAATAAAATTGTCTGGTTTGGGTTCCTTCTCTTATTAAAATTTTATATTAATGGCCTGTCACCTTAAAATATACACTTAAAAATGACACTCTGTAGTCTTGACCTTTGGATAAACTCATATTACAGGACATGTTATTTTTTATTCATAGTTTCTCCTGCCCTTCCAAAGTAACAAAATTTTTACAGACATACCTAGGGACTTTGAAAGAGGTATATATTAGGAACCGGAAGATACCTTAGCAATCATGTATTTAAAAGACTTTTTGTTTTACAGATAAAATCATTTAGTCCTCATAAAGGATGAACATGTGATTGTTTGCACAACATAATTTTCCCCCAGCTTTCCTAGGAACTACACTTCACTCATCCTATCCACATGATTTCTGCTTCCTTATTCTTCGATTATTTCATTTTACCCCTGGCCACAGTTCATTATTCCAGAAGTTGGTAGCTTGATGAAGATTGGTTTATTTTGATATACTCTAACTTATAAAACTACCGGCATTTAGTTTTAGTAAAAAAAAAAAATCAAAAACAAATAAAAAAATCAGCAAAAAGAAAGAAGGATAAAGTTGATGGAAATGGAGATGAGAGCATCAGGACTCAAGTCTCTGAACCCCAAGTCCTGAACCCCCGCCCTATGCTTGTTTATTCAACTAGAGATTCCAACATTCTTCAAAAAATGTCTTCTTTTGCTTTGTCTCATCTAAGTTTAGTCTATGTCATTGCAATACAAAGAACCTTAATTAACACAGGCTATGTTAAGCAATTTACCCAAGAATTAAAAACCAGTTCAAACATTATTTTGGAAGCCAGATATTCTACCAGCTCATTATACAATTTTCTCTTTTTTTATGAATGTTGGAAATTTTATTTTTAAAAATTATTAGAAAAAGTATATCACAATATCTAGCACACTTGAGTTATCACTAAACACCAGCTATCTTTAGCTCCCATAGCTTAATTTGGGGGAAAAACAGGGAAGAATAGAAGTAGCCAAAAGAGGAATAGAAGAATAGAAGTAGCTAAACCTAGATACATTTGTTTTCTGAACTGTGAGTGATAGTAGGAATTTTAAAGCTCAGATCTCTTAACAACTATTTCCCAATTCTATTTGCTTTTCCATTCTCTTTCACCATTTGAATATTTTACCAGTTGGCAATTTCCATGACACATTATTATTGTATTTTATTGCAATTTCACTTTTAACTCATACTTTTATAGGTACAAGAAAAGTTTATCCAGGAAGCTTTTCCTAATAAAACTTTTCCTGATTCAGGCTCAACTACATACTCCTCCTCAATTTCCATACCAGCCCGTGTCCACCTCTATCATTACAGGTACCACATTGTACTTATTTGCTTATTAGTTGTCTCCCATATTTGTCTTGCTTATCTTTTTCAAGATCATGGTACAGTGCTAGGCACATAATAGATGGCCGAATATATAAATGGATAGATGATGGTGTAAGCCACACTTATCAAGCTGTGTACTCTATTATGGGCCGTGCCTCAGTAATATATAAAACCACAGGAAAGAACAGCAATCTAGAGCATCATCTTCTGAGAGTAAAACGGTTAGAACATTATTTTTATTTTAAATAAAACATGGATATATTATGAAGTAAACTATAAAATGTATAAACAAATTTAAGGCAGCTTATTTCAAGCTATATCCCTAATCTCCATACATAGAAGTATCTAGAGAAAACGTTGGGAAGCTCGGCTCCAGCTTAGACCTTCGCTGACGCTCTCTGCTTCTCTCTATCCATACATTTCTGTACTCGCCCTCTTGGCAGTACTCTGGCTGTGGCACTCAGCCAGCTGCCCTGGGAGGCAAGCATGCCCAGTTTGAGAAGTTTGAGTAGGCTAAAATATTATTATGAAAATGCTATAATCTCCACTAAGAAGACTATTGAATGTTTGTGTGTTTAAGGCTGAGATCAGACAAATAGGCTGAATTTACGAAGTTAATGCCCCTTGGTGGCCACAGCTCAAATATTCTGATTCCTCAAACTGCTACATATTTCTTATATGTTATATGTTACAGATCAATTACAGAAAAATAACATTGGACATTCAAAAGTTTTGGACAGGTAAAGCCAAATTTCAGGCCTTGTCTAATAGTAGCTCCCAAAATTCATGTTTAATAGATATTTAATATGGGTTCCTTATTATGATGAAAATAGAGCAATCACATCTCTATGTCCTTGATGAAAATTCATTTACTTAGTGAACAAACATTCACTGAGACACTTAACATGTGTTGAATGGCTGAGACACTGAGGATGCGGCAGTGAACAAAACAATTCTGTCCCCATGCAGTTTATGGTCTAGTGAGGGAGACAGACAACACACCAGTCCATATTCGCCATGTCAGGGCACTGAGTAGAGTGAGTAGCAGTCAAGGAAGGGGATCCCTGGTAAGGTGACATCAGTGCAGGAATCTCTAACTGGAGGGTTTTGTTTTTCACTTAAAACTATTTAGGTTTCTCTTCTTTCTTCCGCTTCCTTGTTCTCACTTCCAAGTAACTAATAAGAATATTCAGAGGACTGGCTCATTACAGAAGGTATACCTACAAGACTGGCAACCTGTCCAGGGATGCAAGCATGAGTGAATCATGTGTTAAATCTGAAGACAAGCACACAAGCTATTAGCATATGGCAAGCAGGTTCATTCAGGGTTAGAGATCCAACTTAATTATTCCTTAAGAATATACAATTTGCTAAGCTTGAAAGCTGTTATGATATTCTTTCTAAAACTATTTTTAAACGAATACTATCTCAGTAACTTGAGGCAAGAAGGTTGTTTTTGGTAATATTCTTTTCTCTTTACACTTGTGAAGGTGACTCTTTGCCTTTAGCAAACTTTTATCCTTATTAATGTTTCTAGCCTGCTTAATAAGCATCACCTCTCACCTTTTGGCTTTTGTAGTTCAGATACTTTATTCTGATAGTACTGATTTCATGTAAAAAATGATATTTTGTAATTATAACCATAGCTATAGAAACCATGACTATATGTACAATAAAAATAAGCCTAAATACATATTTCTCACAGAGAATATAAGAGTGTGTGATGTTATTTTATCTTGGTTTTCATTTCAACTTTGTGCATTTGAAATGTATGTCATTGTATAGTAAGTCTTATGGCACTGCCTTCTCTCCAAATACCAATTTGGATTACTAATTCTTTTCTCTTTTCTAAAAAAAATAGTAATCATTAACTTAATGAATAAAAGTTAATTGTCCCACCCTAATAATGACATTTATTAAAATGGAATCAATTATTTTTTAACAAGTTAATAAAGAAATGAAAGTCAAAAATAGAAGTATTATGGCCTAAAATAGGTCTGTCTGCTTATTTTTCCCTAAGGGCATTAAATTAGATTTGTATATCTAAATTCAGTTAAAGCAGGATGTTTGAGACCTGGAACTTCAAAGACTTTGATTAAAAAAAAAAAAAACTGTAAAAATTGTAGCCAAGAAGTAATACTAATTGTGAATGCCTCTATTTAAAAGTTTATTGGAGATTTAAAATTTTTATAATAGGATGACATATTTTCAAAATATTTTAAAGATTTTGAAAGGATACCCCCCAAAACAAGAAATGTTAGGTATAGTCTTATATTTAAAACAGCAGTGCCACCTTGTGACAAGATTTCAATATAATTCACTCTTTCATTATTCTCAACCAATTCTGTTGATCTATAAAATATAAAGATATAATTTAAAAAGCAATGTACTTTAATTTCTTTAGGGGACTTTAAAATAACATTAAAGAAAAAATATAAATTTTTTATATTTATTAACCATTAGACTGACAATCATCAACAGTTTGAAGCAGTCACTATATTTAAAACATTTTCCTAGGCCATACAAAAATTTGTAAAAGAAATAGTCATTAGTTCTGACTACTGCTCTTCAGAAAAAAAATCAAATAGAAAGACTCACAGAACCGGATTCAAGAAACAAACATTTGGCAAATAAATAAATAGCCAAGAATAGCATTTTTTAGAGGACCTCAAACCAGAAACATATCCTGGAGAAGAGATAACATTTCTGTTTTTTCACAATTCCTTGTTAGAATGGAACAAATATTTTAACAGAGGCTAGTTGGGGAGGACATTTCCTTTATCTTATTCTCATGCTTTGGCTTTTCTCTGTATTCCTACTCCATTTTCCTAGATATAAAAGATGCACTTTTTAAAACTTAAATTTCTATTAAAAAATTTTTTAAAAGTCCAGTATGGTGGAATTCAATTTGTGCTGGAGGCCTACACTAATGAATGCTTGAACACTTTTTAAATGTTTTTCAGTGCATTTTTTCTCCCAGCACTCATGTGCTATATTAAGAGGGAGACTGTTTAATCTACTGAGTAATTAAATTATTATATAATATGATCTATAACGATCTAAAAACTACAATGAGTTTTAGTGCATATGGTTTGATTCAAATCACAATTAGTATTGAATGCCTACTAGATTAATAAAAGAAATAAGTACATTTATCTTCCTGATGTGCATGTTACTTTGACTTAACTCTCACTAATAGAAAGATAAATTGGCCATTCCCCATCCTGAAATTCATCTCTATTACTCTCTTATCTGTGGGGTGAGACTACACTATTAGCTGGACTATAGAGCCCTAAGTTGGAACACTCAAGGAAGAAAAATACCAATAAAAACGTTAGCTAATTCTTTTCTTTCTTACCCCAGTCAATAGTATTGTAATTTAATCTTCTTCTACAATGTCTAATTTGGCAACCAAATTATCATTATAAGCAATCAACAAGAGTAAAAGATAAGAAAATTGGGCAAAAATTTATTTTTCTTTAAATGTTAACCTTCTTGAAAACTGATCATCTTGCTTCTCATGACCCTGTGTAGATTTTAACAATGATAGATACTCATTGAATTAAATTTTTAAAATTCTTTTATCAATACTCTTAATCCCAGTATATTGTTAAATTCTTAGAGCCCTTTATTACACTAGCAATAAGAAATTTAAGTACAATTAGTTCTAAAGATAATTGGGTTTCATCCTCTAAATAATTCTTTTACAGCAAATACATATTTTTCAGACATTGCACTGTCCTGTAATTCTTATCTAATCACATTTAAAAAAAAATAATCTGAGAGGATATTTCCTTTGTAAAAACTGCTAAATATAAACTCCTTCCCTAAATCCATTGATATTTTAACACAGAAAGTTAAAGAGAAGTATGTATTTCCCCTAGACTAGATTAAGTGAAAACTCAGGTTAAAGAAGAAATTCCTCATGACATAGGTTGTGAGAAAATAAAATATTTTACCCCCAGAAATTTGTATGTTGATGATCATTTTCCTTTCTGACAAAAAAGACATAAGTTGGAAACAGCAAAATATATATATATATATATATATATATATATATATATATATATATATATATATATAAACTAAGACTGTAAGAATGAACCTGAAGGATGAAGAATTAGGATTGGTTGTAATCATTTCAACTTGGATGTCCCATTATTATAATTTGTTGATTTTTATTGTCTTTCAGTTATATCATAAAATATAACATTTATTTTTTATCTCTATTTATAAAATATAAAAATTCCAATTTTTAAAATTCAAAAATTTAAGGCTAAAATGAACTAAAGCTTGTTTCTATATCTATTTTAAGAATAGGAAGTGGAGAAATATTCAGAATTAAAAATTTTAGATTTCTATTTCAAAATTTAGCAAAAAGCAATCAGATGTATTCACATGTAATCCTTAATATATTTTTAAAGGTGAAAATCATATCAAATGTAGCAACAGAAATTAAGAGAACTACTGGACAAAGCAATACAGCAATGTTCTTTACTTTTAAATCTTTTCTCTTTTATGGCTAATAAAAGAATATTGAACATATATATCACATATGATAGGGTTATATAAATATATTCAATGGAAGATTAATAAAAATAAAATTAAAGTGAATAATTCTGGACATAATACTTATAATGCCAAAGTAATATGAAGGTAAAAGCATTATGTAACAATGATATAGCATAAATGAACTTTTCATTATTCAATTAGTTTTTTATGAAAAATGTTATTATGTGACATAAAATAGGATGTATTGAAATTAGCAGAGTTAAATAATAAGACTGAATCTCATGTATGTCTGAGTTATATGCATGCTGGAATTCTTCTGGTTAATTCAGTGCTCTGTTTACACATTGGTTTACACATCTGCTCTGTCATCTAAAGAGATCTGTTATGAAATATAATCAAAGGAATGTAATCAAAGGTAGCTTATCTTCTGCTCCTTGTTCTTTCTGAATGTTGACATACTTAAACCAGCCAAAAAAAAGGTGAATACCCCCACTTACTTAACCTCTAAGACATGTTAATCGAATTATATTTTAGATGGATGGCAGCATATTAAATACTTTTTATAATTAAAAGTAGTCATTTATAAATTTCCTACATCGTCTACCAGAAAATAAAAGCCGTTTGCTAAGTAACATTGTAAAAATGTTGTTGAATAAAGATTATAAGTATACTTTAAAACATGAAAAATCTATATTAAAGTGTGTGAACATATTTATACTTATATAAATATATGTATATAAACTATATATTTATCATTTACAGGGAGAAACAATGAGGGTAAATTATTTGGAGAAAATGCTTTTTTTTGTAAGGTAAAGAGAACATGTGGAGGAAGGTGTGACTAATCTGAGGATGAAATAAATGTTGCCCCTATGCAAGAATCAGTATTTTTTAATATGGACAAAAAGTCCATGTACCTTTTCATTAGATTTGTCAATTTTTTTAGAAATTAACAAATTTTAACTTAAAATTTTATAAATTAATCAATAATTTAAACCCAAATATTAAATATTGAATATTGTTATATTAATCACATTGATATAATGACAAAACCCTGCATCAACCATTTTATGGTAATATATTTCCTCATTTGAATGGCCTAAACCTTACTTTGTCTTACTTTACATATTTAAAATATGTCGTTTAATGCTAATGGTTGAGAAAAGCACCATAAAAGCTTTGTTTCAATGTTACTTTCTCTTTTTTGCCCATTATATATCACACTTCATATCATTCTTTTCACTTTCTCATTGATTTATTCACTTATTTTCTTGATCTGATAAATACCTACTATGAAATACTTTTAATTTACAACAGAGTTTTTAGGTTTGAAAGGTACGTCCAACTTACCGAGAAGCCAAAACTAAATAATTAATTACACAACTAATTATTTACTACTATAGAGAGAGAAGAGAAGGGAGAATGAGATGAGTGGGAGGGCATGTGAAGAGCACACTCTGCAGAGGGAGAAACTAGTGTGAAGGTCTTGAACTAGAAAAAAAATATGATTTTTTAAGAAAGTAAATTAAAGCCGATGTGACTGAAGTAAAAATTGACAGTGTGTCATGAAATAAAAATTGAAAAGTAATCTGGTCAAGATTATCAAGAGCTTAACAGTTGTGCTATAAATTTGTGTCTTTATTGTAACAAGAGGAAATCATTGAAGACTTTCAAGCAGTGAATGATATGGCAGATTTGCTTTTTTGAAACATAGAATTATGTCTTAATAAAGCCAGCAGTCATTCACTACTTAATCATTAGACTGAAAATATTGACATCAATATATAAATAGTTGCCAATTTGATGTTTACCAGACATGAACTCAAGGTAGGATAAGTTAAAATTGTATGATTATAGGTTGAATGCATTACTCAAAAACAAAAAACAGCACAAAATAACATTTAAAAGATACTTAAAAAAAGATAGAATTAAAAGGAAATGTCCTTGTCTCCCATTTTCTTATTATCTACATTTATTAAGGGCATACTAAATCACCTAGAACAAGACTGAAGGAGGGAGAAATGGCTCATTTTTCCTGCACCCGCCTCACCCAAACTACGGATGACTGGAAGAACATCATCCCCTGTGCATTCCCTGTGGTAGCATCCCTTGTGGCAGCATCCCTTGTGGCAAGGGGATGCTCTTGTGGTTCCTAGTAACCACCAAAAAGTTTCTTCTTGGCCACATTGGTAGGCAGCTCTCGAATTTGCTGTGAGTAGCCTCCAGTACGTCTCATCACTGCCATGGCGGAATCAAGATGGGAGGTGTGTATTTGTAGTGACTGCACCATCTTTCTCCTCAGAGGAATGTATCTCAGCTTTCTAAGAAGGGAGAAATGGGAATGGGTCTTCGGAAATCTGAGTTTATTCAAGGTTAAAATCCCTCTCAGTCCTAGGATCGTCAACAGACTTCTGTAGTTGATAAACTATTACATTTACAGCTCACTTTGATTCCTCTCAGTAGTTAATCATTTTTTACTTAGTTACCTATTCATTAAATTCACTCTGTTGAAATTGCTTGCATGTCCCCTGACTAGAGCTTGACTGATACAGGTGCAAAGCATAATAAAAGCAATAGATAGTGTTTGAAGAGAGTTTCAAAGTTGAAAAATAAGAGGGAAAAAAGCATCAATATTAACAAGTAAAATCATAGGTTATTTTTAACTTTTCTTTTAATTTTTCTTTATCTTCTCATACATACATTTATATATATATATATAAATAGAGAGATATATATGACATATATATATGTCATCTGTTTCATGCTTATTGTAGAATTATCTTTCCCAAAGTCATTATACATTTCTTTGAATTCATTTTTTTTAATGACTGCATAGCAGGTGATTATAAAAGTAGTTTTCAATGATTTAACCATCTTCTTCTTGTTCTTTGAAATTTAGTCTGTTTTCAACTCTCTTAATCTTTAAACTGAAATTTTAAGATAGCAAGTATCTTTATAACTAATTTATTCTTGGCTTATTCTTCCTTCATTTGGCAACAAGCATTTTAATGAGTAATATGAAATTTTATATGGGAGAATGAACTCCATGAACACTGACAACTATTTTTAGTAAGGGATAACATTAAATACTTTTCTTAATTTTATGACCTGAAGTATTTAAAATATTATAAAATCTGAGTGATTCTAGAGTAAGAATTGGTATTCTTCAACTAGTTCCTAGCATGTTACCCTGTAGCTAATGCAGTTGCTTCTGTTACAGCTTTGCAATTTTTCCATTGTATTTATCTGCTTTCATTTTACATCCCAATTCCCCTTATTTACATCCCAATTCCCCAGGATATGGGCTCATCACCCATATCCTGTAGTGATCCAGTGATGGGAAGCTAACATCTATTTGTTCCAAGTCTTCTACTGAAGCATTCCATTTAGACCCTCTTTCTTAGAATCTTTGTTTTCCTTGAACCTTTTTAAGCTATAATTCTTCACCTGAAAAACAGGAGTTTGGGGCTAACAAGATGATAGCCAAATATGTTCCGACTCTAATATTCTATAATTCTTGATTCTGCCCTCCTATTGCAATCAATTTTTCACTAAAATTATACATGAAATCATCTAAAATTCAAAAGATAATATTGAAAGCTGTAATTGACCTCTCTGCCACTTAATAAAAATATCTGGCTTTGTAATAAAAATTTGATTCTAAAAACTCAATATTTTCTTTTTAATTAAGTTTCATATGTACTAAATAGATGCTGCAATTTTTACTTTGTTGTACAGAGGGTTTTTTAATATATCAAATGTTTAAATATATATAAGCATCCTATATCTAGGCAAACCATTTCCTTCTACACTAACTTGACCAGGTAATAGCAAAAACTAATTTTAAAGTCATATTTAGTATAATTAGATGTATCCATAGCACAGCTGCAAATCTCTTAAAGTTGTACTAAACCATGAAAAATTACTTTTTTTGTGATGGTTTGTTGAGTGTTTAAATGGAAATCAGAGAACCTAAAGCTATCTATTTCAATTCAGCTAGCAATTCAGCAAAGCTTAAAAATCTAAATGCCATAGTACTGTGAAAACACAAACTATGGCAAAATTATACAATTAAATTAAAATCTATAAAAAGTACATTGTTTTCAAACCTCTACTAATCTCCTTGTAAACATACATTTCTTTTACAAAATCTTTTTAAGCTCTATAATGCCCATATTATGCATATTGTCTTCAAATTACCCTGATGTGCTGATTGAATTTAAGCTTTGGATTTCTAAACATGGTTATTTAAAATTGTTTATCTTTCCCGATAATTCTCAATTAGAAGGTTTCCAGCAGCACCACTCTACTCATACTGCCAAAATCACCAATGTCAAAGTTACCAGTTGTCTATACAACCTTTCTGCTCCCTAGGTCTCCTACGCTTTCTTCCTTACTTTAGTTCCACTGTTTCTTTTACATCAAGTCCTGATCTCCACAGCCATTTCTTACCTCCTTTATTAGCTCCTTTCTCCAATCTTTCACTGTTTCCACTCCCATCTTTTCTACAACCCTTTCTTCTCTTCCTCTCCTCTTTCACTCTGCAAACACCAAGAAAACTCCACTTAAGGCCTCAATATACCATTTACATATTTTAAACTTAAATATGTGTATTAAAACCAAATACATATATACAGCAAAGAGTTTTCTTATAAAGGCTCGATCTATATATTCAACTGCCCTCTGAACATCACTACCTAGAAACTCCTGTGTTCAAATCTGAGTGAATGGTCATCTTTATCCTATTTCATTCATCTTCAATTATTTATTCCTTATTCAATTCTTTATTCTCCAATTCTTCTTCACTTGTATTTACCATGTTCCCCATTTTAGTGATGATACCACCTATCTCTTAAAGTAATAAGAAATTTAGAGATCATTCTTAAATTATTCTTCATCATTTATATTCCATCAATCAGAAAGTGCTCTTAATTCTTTTCCTGCATATTTTTAAGATAACTTCCTTATTTCTATCCTCACAACACTGTCTATATTCAGATTCTTCTCATTTTTCACTAGGAACACCCTGATTAGTTTCCCAAACTCATCAAAATCATCTACGTCACTAAAAACATACTGAAAGTAATGCTTTCTTTCTCTTTCTTTTTTACAATGGTTTCCTGTTATCTCCCTTAACAAGTCTGAGAAACAGTGAATATAAAGAAATATAGTAGTCTCTCCAGAACAAACACAGATAAAGTAATCTCCTCTTCTTCCCACTCACATATTGCCAAACATTAGACAAGTGAGTCTTTATACTACTAACCAGATGTCATGAAATTAGTGGCAGAAACTCAAACACTGGTTTCTCTGGGAGCATGTCTGATTTCTAACACTGATTTCTAAATCTTCTATATATATCCTTCACTTTCTTACTCCTAAGCATTCCACTACTACATCATTTCAGTGGCATTTTTACAAACATCCCTAGTTATTAGTTGCATGTAATCTCTCTAGATTTCAATACTCAACTATGTTATAGTAGCACAATGTGGGTGGAGCATGATGGGGACTTTAACCCATCAAATAAATGTTCTAAAGTACCCTTGAGAAAAATCTCCAACACATTAAGAAACCATGTATTACACATGAATTTTGGGACTGTATTTCTATTTCTGTGAAACATGTCATTTTGATAAGGGTTATATCCAATCTATAGACTGTTTTGGGTAGTATGTATATTTTAACAATTTTAATTGTTTCAATCCATAAACATGGGGTATCTTTCCATTTATTTGTGTCTTCTTCAGTTCTTTTACCAATGTCTTATAGTTTTCAGGTCTTTCACTTCCTTGTTTAAATTTATTCCTAGGTATTTTATTGTTTTCCATGTTGTCATAAATGAGATTGCTTTTTAAATTTCTCTTTCAGATACTTCAATGTTAGTTTCTAAATGCAACTAACTTTTGTATGTTGCTTTTGTGTCTTGCAAGTTTACTGAATTGATCAGTTCAGTCAGTTCTGCAAGAAGAGACAATTATACTTCTTTCTGATTTGAGTGCCATTTATTTCTTTTTTCCCCTAATTGCTCTGGCTAGGACTTTCAATATTCTGTTGAATAGAAGTGATAAAACTAGTCATCCTTGTTTTGTTTCTGGTCTTAAAGAAAAAACATTCGGCTTTTCACCATTGACTATGATCTTAGCTGTGGGCTTGTCATATGTAACCTTTATTATATTGAGGTACATTCCTTCTATATCAAATTTGTTGAGATTTTTTTATCATAAAAGTATATTAAATTTTGTCATGTTTTTATGCATCTATTGAAATGATCACAGCTTTTATCCTTCATTCTGTTAGTATAGTGTATAACATTTATTGATTTGTTATGTTCAACCACCTTTGCATCCCAAATATAAATCCCGTTTGATCATAGTGTATGATTCTTTTTAATGTGCTATTAATCAAGTTTACTAGTATTTGGTGGAGGTCTTTTGCATCTATGTTCATCAGAGCTATTGGCCTGTAATTTTTTTTTCTTGCAGTGTCATTGTCTGGCTTTGGTATCAGAGTAATGCTAGCCTTGAAATATGAGTTTGGAACTGTTTCCCACTCTGCAATCTTTAAGAAGAGTTTAAGAAGAATTAGTGTTAATTTTTCTTTTAGTAGTTAACAATTCATCATCTGGTCTTAAGCTTATTTGTGTTGGAAAAATTTTAATTACTGCGTCAATCTTGTTATTAATCTGTTCAGATTTTCTATTTCTTCATGATTTAGTCTTGATTGGTTATATTTTTCTAGAAATTTATTAATTTCTTCTAGGTTATCTAATTTATGGACAGATGATTGTTCATAGTAGTCTCTTATGAGTCTTTGTATTTTGTGATATTAGTTGTAATGTCTTCTCTTTCATTGCTGCTTTTATTTGTGTCTTCTCTCTTTTTTCTTAGTCTAGCTGAAGTATGACATTTTGTTTATCTTTTCAGGAAACAAGCTTAGTTTCATTGACTTAGTTTTATTGTTTTTCTAGTTTATATTTTATTTATACTCTGATCTTTGTTGTTCTCTTCCTAACTTTTGGTTTAGTTTTACCTTGCTCTAGTTCCTTAGGGTGTGAAGTTATATTGTTTACTTGAGATCTTTTTTTTCTTAATGTAGATGTTTATCACTATACTTCCTCCCTCGAAATTGCTTTTGCTGCATCTTGTAAGTTTCATTATGTTGTGTTTCAATTTTCATTTGTTTCAAGATATTTTTAATATCCCTTTGATTTCTTCTTTGACCCATTGGTATGGTATAAAACTACAAAGATCCCAAAGTAGCTGACCCAGTCTTGAGAAAGTAGAATGAATTTGGAGGCATCACATTTCATAATTTCAAACTATTTTGCAAAGCTATTAAAGTAATTAAAACAGTATGGCACTGGCATAAAAATAGGTACATAGACCATTGGAATACAGTAGAAAACTTAGACATAAACACACACATAGATGGCCAACTAATTTTTGATGAGGATGTCAAGAATGCACAATAGGAAAAGGATATTCTCTTCAATAGATGGCATTGGGAAAACCAGATATTCATATCCAAACAATGAAACTAGACCACTATCTTACTGCATTCACAAAAATTAATTTGAAATGGATTAAAGATTTAAATGTAAAATGAGAAACCATAAAAATTATAGAGGAAAATGTCCCGACCCGCGGGACTTAGTTATTCGTGGGGGCGAGGAGGATCCAACCTGAGAAAAACGAGCGAGAAAAGGGAGCAGAGGCAAGACAAAGTTCTGATCAAGCCTCAAACTTTATTTTTTGAACAAATGTATTTATACAGCTGAGACAAAGGGGGGCAGGTCTACTTAGGCGGGAGGGTGTTTGGCACAATCTTATTGGTTCTTAGCAGGTGGGGTGAGGAGCGATGAGGGTCGCAGGAAGCGGGGGGCAGGGAGGAGGTAGGTATGCACAGCGATAGCCTATCACCAGAGTACCAGCAGTTATGCGTGGGCGGTGGGGCATTCCTGGAACAACTGAGACTGTACGGGGGCTGGGTGTACTGTTAAGTAAACGGGAGGTTTAAACATGGTTCTGGGCTCCCACAGGAAAATATAGGAAAAATCTCCTTTACAATGATTTTTTAGCTATAACACCAGAAGCAAAAACAACAAAAGCAAAAATTGTGTGACTACATCAAACTAAAAAGCTTCTGCATAGCTGAGGAAGCAGTAAATAAAAGGAAAAATCAACCTGCAGAATGGAAAAAATATTAGTAAACCATATATTGAGAAGGGGTTAATATCTAAAATCTATAAGAAACTGTCAAAACTCTATTATTAAAAGATAATAATAACCTGATATAAAAATAGGCAAAGGACCTTAACAAACATTACTTAAAAAGATATCCAAATGGCCAGTAAGTTTATGGAAAAGTGCAATCAGGAAAATGCAAACCAAATCCACAATGAGGTATCAGACATCAAGTTAGGTGTAAAGATTTAATATATCCTAATGTAAATAGGTATTTAAATAATTATGAAGATTTTTTCCCTCCTAATAACTTTATCTTTTATGAGCTTCTTTTCAAATTATGTATTTATTGAACTAGATAACTTAAAATACTATTGATGCAAAAAAAAAAACTTGGAAAATAGTTTTTTAAGCTGTCAGATACTTTCCCCCTTGGAAACCTTGCCAGCTCATTTAATTTTTTTCCTCCAAAATTTCTCGAATAATGAGAATGCAGCCTTGCCTAACCTGTACGTGGACTCCTCCCAATTATTTTCAACATATTTTCTTAGCTTTTTTGATTGTTCATAACATATTGGTTCATACTTGCACCATGTTCATCTTTGAGTAATAAAATCTAGGACAGGAGAGATAGGAAAACTCACTCTAATTGGCAATATGTCAGCATTTTTCTGGGTGACATGTAAGGATTAAATTGGCAGCAGTAAGAACATGGGCATACCTGACCCAGCAGCATGTAAAGCATTCATGTAACATAGATGATTTAACTCTCTGAACAGCCAGTATTCCAAAAATAATATAAAAATAATATTTTTTTCTCAAAATAAAGTTCAAAATTCATGTATTAAATTAAAATATGTATTCAACTTTAATAATCCACTAAGGATAAGCTAAATGATACAAAACTGTTCCAATATTTAATATGACTTCAGCTAATTTGATGGAAGATAGAAGGTCAAAAACAACAGACACCTATTTTGATTTGTGCCTAAACTTCTAACAGATTTCAGAGAAACTCTTGATTTTGGGAATGGACTAGAACCCACCAGGGCCTCCATATTGGCCTGGGTAGCTCCTTCTACATCAAAGACAAAATGCTTTAGGTTGTTATTTGAGATATGTAAGAGAAAGAGAGAATACAAAATCCTCATAGGGATAATTCTAATATACCTCCAAACACCCGTGTCACCATTTTGTTATATATGGAGAAAGAACAGTTGTCTCACATCTATCCCTCAATGGCTCACTATATAGAGACTCATCTCATTGCTTCTAAGTTTGCTGAAGGCCACTACTCATGCCCCTGCTTGTCATCTTCCAGAATTCGTTTGAAGAATGCTGCTCCTACCACTCAAGTGGCAGGAGAAAGAACTGGCCACACTGACTTTTTTTCTGCTCTGTGCCTTTATCCTTGTCTGTATATTTTAATCATTATTGAAGTTTAGGAAAAATTAGAGTCAAACACAGGAGAGGAGAAATCCAAGACAGCAAACTTAATTTTCTCCATAGTCTGAAAAAAAAAGCACAGGACAGATGAATACCTATTCAGTGTTTCCTCCTGGACACAGCCTATTCCTAAAGTTTAAGCCCTCATCAATCTACCTTTCTGTAGGAATGTCTGTTTGAAGTGCCATAGTGTGGACCTATAGCACTCAGTAAAATCCAACTCTGAAAATGTTGTTGGTCATGCTATAGAACACATGTTTTTCCAAATCTTCAATGCTCAATGGGACACAGATCCCCAGGATTTTTCAGTGTGAGGCTGCATCAGGATTATCTAGGTTTTAACCTGAGATGGATTATACAACAGACAAATTAATCTATACTGTGGCTTCGGAAAAGCTGAACTAGTAAAAAAAATACATTTTAGAAACAAATTATATTTATATTTAAAAAGAAAAAACATTAAAGCATAATAATATAGAACTTATAACTTTGGTTTTCAATAGTTTTATTTATTTTTATTGGCTTAATTTTTTTAAAATATCTGTTGAAATCTTCTCAAAACTTCAACAGTTATCTAAAATGCTTTTTATTCAAATTATTCACATGATCAAACCTGTCAGATAATGTATCAACTTTATTTTATTATTCTAAAATAACCTTTCTCACATATCCCACTAATGTCCTGAACAGTATCTCTAGCCTGCTGGAACCCTTCTGTCCTAGGACTTCCTTTGACATTACATTGAGAATTTTTTGAGTCTCTTTTCTGTATTAAATTCTATCTCAGAAAACTTATTTTCTTCTTTTTGGGTTTACTTACTCATTTTGGTGAAAAAAAAATGTGCACAGGAGTTATATATACATATATATATATCTATATACACATAAATATGTACACACACACACACACACACACACACACACACACACACACACAGGTTTTTACTTGTGCTAAATATCTATTCTTCCCCACAAATCATGACTGAGAGTTTTGCTAGTTACAAAATTCTAAATTCTAAGGATTTTAAAGCTAATCTTCTACTGTGCTCAGGCTTCCAATGTTGTTTGCTGTTAGTAAGTTTTCTAATAACAGCTAACATTAATTTAGCACTTTCTATTTACTAAGTATAGTATTAGTCTGTATTAGACTATTTATTCCTCATAACAAACTTGTGAAAAAAGTAATATCATCCCTAATGACAGATGAGGAAATTGAGATCCAAAGAAATCAAATAGCTTGTTTCAGGTTACTTAGCAAATAAATTGTATAGTCAAAATCTAAATCTGCTCTTTGTCAACTGTCTTGTACAGGCATCTCTGAGACTAATCTCATTTGATCCACCATATGAGAATAAGTCATCCTCTATCTATTAAGTTTTTGGAATCACTTTTTTTTCCTTTCAGTTTTCTGAAATATTAATGATATGCATTGCTATCAGCATTTCAACTTTTAATCAATATACTCATATCTTTGAGCTTCTAATTGCCTCTTCAGCTATCATTACAATTAAATGTCAAAATTCCAAGAATAATTATCCATTCTATTTTATTTTCTGTCTCTTGTCTTTTCCCTCTATTTTCCAAAAAATTTCTTTAATTTCACATTCAAACTTTTATATTGAATTTTTATTTTAGTTATCACATGTTGAACTTCAAGAGTCCCATTTTCATGTATGAATATATTTCCATTTCATTCTTATGTATACTAAAAATTTTCAGTATTTTTTTAATAGCATCAATTTCTAATTTTGGTAGGTTTATTCTTAGGTAATTTACACTTTCATTTTTTATTATAAATTATATTTTAATTACCTTTTTCAATGAGTTTTGGTTTTAAGAATGCTATTGATTTTGTACTGCTGTAAATTTTTATGTCTCTTTTGTATCTTCCTTTCCTTTTTATGTAATTACTTAACATGGGCCATATATAGTTTTCTTTCTGGTTATTACTCATTTTTATTATGAGTAGATCTCTTAATCCAGCTAAAGTTTTGTGTGTATATGTTGGGGTTGAGTTAGCCATGTGAACGGGGACAGCTTTGTTTTGTATATATTGTCCCTGAACACTTTTTTCATCTAACCTTCTGTGTCTGCTCTAAGATCATTTATTTTTTTTTGTAGGACCTTGCTTGTTCCTCAATATGTTTTCAAAATTAGCTGAAAATCAGTACAAATCATTATGAAGCTTCTTACATTATAAACTTCCTTTGTGGTGTTAGGGAATGCATTTTACTACCTCTAGCTAACACATAGACTTAGTCATCAAATCAGACACAAGTGAATCAGAGATCTTATTCCAGCATCAACCTTTACAAATGATTTCAAAGATAGAGTCAATGAATAGGTTCAGGTAAAATAGAAAAAGGCCTGAGATATCAACAGCAGTTCCTTAGGTCCTGTATCCCTACACTAGACAGGAGTATCTTGCTCAGAACTCTATCAATAAGGTCTCTAAATAAGTTTACCTCACACAATAGGAGTATTTATATGATATGAAGCACCTCCATTTTATATCTCAGAAATTTGAATAACTTAAAAGACATGTTCCATGCCATGTAGATTTTAGATTCTATTGAATTATAGGTAATCTTCAGCCAGGGACACTCTACAAAGGGCATTTCAGAGATAATGTTTCTTCCTCCTTGCATATATTAGTAGTCCCTTTTTCCAGAAGTTCAGCTGACAAGGAGATTAGACCAGGGCACCTCCTTCTGCTCTTTCTCCCAGGGTATCTGACAATCGATTGGAGGCTTTAATTACTTCTTTACACCCCCAATTGGACTTTGTACAATTGTCAAGCTCATCATCAAACATATTTCTTGCTTCTATTTGCAACTCTTAATAACTTCTTCTGGAAAAGGTGGTGCACATGTGTATGCATGTGTGTGTGGCTTTTCTGTTCTCACATTGTAGAATAGGATTTGTGCACTGTTCCAAAGTCCACCACATTCCAGTAGCTCACTCACTATTCAAAGAAAGAAATTTTTAATTCTATCTTTATGGCCAAGGACTACCATATTTCAAAGAGGTTTTTGATGTGCACAAAATCTATAGGTGCTATTTCCTCTATAAATCAGTCAAAATTTCACTCTATTGATATTTCTATGCCCTTATTATTTGGGCTGAAAATCTCAGTTTTATTAGAGATAAGAGAATTTTTTTTTCCTATAGGTTTTGTTCTTGTTATTTTTCGCTTTTAGTAAGGAGAGTGTTGGAGTGGAAGTAATTTTGTCATTTCCAAATATAAAATAAAACATTTTTAAAAAGTGCTCTTACTGCTATAACCAATCTCTGTGATTTGAACAAGTTTTTAAAATCATGTGTTTGATTTTTATTCAAGATCAGGTCTTAAATTTTAGAATTAACAGAACCCTATGTAAATTTTGAAAATATGTAAGAAGCTTTTGAAAAGCAAATGATTAAATTTTGTAATAATTATTTTTAATTCTGAAAGTATATAATTGACACAGGTAAATAAAGAAAAAAACAACTTAATTTGCTTTCAACTTTTAAAATCCGTATCTATGGTGACAAATTTTATTTGCAGCAATAAGAAATTTAATGCAATTCAAGGATGCAGTGAAAAAAATCATTTTCTACTATATGGTTCTTCTTTTTTATATATTTTGGATTAGACTTTTTATATATTTTGGATTAATGGGAGAAATAGATGCAAAATTATTAGCGTGTATTGAGAATTACTGGCCAGTTTCCAATAAATGATAAGTCCTCTAGAACAAAAGCCACACCTTGATTATCTAATTACCTTTCAAACCTAGCATTTTACCTTGGTGATGGTAGTCACATTTCAAGTGTGCACATAATTCACTGCTGTCAATAATAAAATAGACATATTTAAACAATATCTTTTTATTATTATTTTCCTGATTACTTAGTACATATCAATTAAAATATCAGCATTTTTTCCAAATGCTCCATCTCATTGATCTCTATGGGCTCTAAATATCCTTTTCAATTAGTTGAAAGAAAAATTATAAGCATACCTCAGAGATATTGGAGATTCAGGTCTAGACCACCACAATAAAGTGAGTATGGCAACAAAGTGAGTCATAATCTTTTTGCTGCAGAACATCTTGCCTTCAATTTGTGAAGAACAATACCTATGAAGTGCAATAAAGCAAAGTGCAATAAAATTAGGTAAGCCTGCAATCTCTATTAGAAGGGGGATAGCAAATCTTCAGCAATATAACCATTGTCAAAGAGAGAGAGAGAGAGAGAGAGAGACAGAGAGAGACAGAGAGAGACAGAGAGAGACAGAGAGAGAGAGAGAGAGAGAGAGAGAGAGAGAGAGAGAGAGAGAGAAGGAAAAACTATCCCAAATTAAATTACAGAGAAGATTGACATTGATAGAATACAAGAGTCTAAGACAGAATTGTGTGCAGAATTCCTAACATAACACCCAGTTCTTATAAAATGTACCACTAGGAAACACTGGTTCCAATTTACATCTCATTGCATCTGAAAAAGCAAACTTCTTTAGCAGAGTCCCAACATCCCTCTTCAATTTCAATGTGACATTTTACTGTGAAGTAAGAGATATTAATAGTATGTACAACCACAGAATATCAGCTACAAGACACAAAATATAGAGAAGGTAATTCTGTAGCCTCTATTCCATTAGGACATTAGCACGTGGCCCAAATCTGAGCAGATATAAGATTTTTATACTTTAATTCATTCAATCAACTATTGCACCATTGATCATCTGAGCAAGACCTTCACTCACAGTGTTTTATATTAACATCTTTCCTAACTTAGTTTCCTTTCACATAGGATCTCATAGGAACAAAATTTTGAAAACTATAGATTTTACCATAGAAAGTAATGTCACTGTGAAAGACTTTGGGTTCAGACAAGTTATTAAATGCCAATAATGATCGTAGTATTGAGTTAAAGTATATTTCAAAATAGAAGCATTGACATATTTAAATATGTCAATAAATATTGTAGTAATTGTATTGATAACCAAATAAGTACATTAGGGTGACTAAGTAAAACAACCAGTCAATTCCCAGTAGAATTATTTATATGTAGCTAGAGTAGCGATCTTGGAGCAGGTACTAAAATCAGTCCAAAGTGACAATCCCAGAGAATGAAATAAGGAAGCAAAAACTAGCTCTGATGATTGAAATAGCTCTCTAATTTCTAATCATAAATAATGGATCCATTGAGAAATCAGAAGTGTTTCTGCTTGCCTGCAGGGTATACACCATTCTATTTTAGTGTTAAATATGAAGTTACATATTTGTTTGTTGTTCTGAAAATAAGATGATATAATAAAATTGTATCTTAAAATTTAGCCTGTAAGTTTAATGCCTATAAGAATCCATGAGGACAATATATCCAATCAGAAATCTATTATTTTTTTGGTAGTAGGATTCTTGCCATGATCAGAAGCTATAATAATGATAGATTCAACTAATGAAGAAAAACTGCAAGGGACAAGACCTCTCTCCCAGGAAATTATGAAAACTTGAGGAAAGAATTCATAGAAATAAAAGGCAAAAATTAATCAAAAGGTTAAGGAAAGGAGTAGTTCTGATTACTATAATGTCACCTCTATCTCTCAGGGTTTTTTTTGACAAGTTCCCACAGATTGATTGTTAAGGCCTGGACAAGGAGACTATGCATACAAACTGAAACTCTTTGTGATACTTTTGAATTAAAAGGCAACACTGATTTGTTGGAGAAAATAGATTCTTCCCAAACACAAGACTTTGGTATATCAATGGTTCCCATTCATCAATAAGTACATAAGCTCTGTTAGCAGATTTGGCACAGAAGTGTGGCTTCAATACAGCATGGTCTTTTTAAAAAAAGAATTAGCTTCAGCAGGGAAGGGGCTGGTGCTCTATACTGGTCAAAAGATGGTTTCACATGGTTGTTAACAAGTATTGGGGAAGCCAGAATATAAAGGAGAAAAAAATAGGTGTCACATATTTCAGAAGAATACCTTCATGTATGAGATGTAATATTAAGTTATTCAGTTAGAGAATTTGGAAGACTTTGGCGGCAAGCTGTCAATGCCACAGTAATAAATGTAGTCTGAGTAAGAAACATGCAATGAATCATGTGAAACTCAGGACACGTTTTAACTGAGATCTGGGAGAGAGACTGTCTATCCGAAGAAATAAAGATATCGGTTAAAGAATCCATTTTATTTAACAAGTCTGCACTTTCAGGAAAAATAACAAATATCTTATTTATGAGTCCAGGAGATGGTGAACAATTAGGATAACATGGAAGTCGATGACCCTTTAAACATGAGGGGACATGTGTGTGCCGGAAAGGTGATATGACAAGTGAGTCCACAGAAAGTGGATTTTGGCAAAAGACTGCAGAATGAAAAAAAACAATAGTATTAATATTAATGTTTTGGATTTCAAGGGACAAACAAAATCAAACTGGCTCAAGCACAATGAAAATTTGTTAGTTTTATAACTTGGAAGTAAGGAATACAGATGGCTTCAGATAAAATGAAAAGATCAAAAGAACCTTAAGTCGTTTTCTCTATCTAGCTCTTGTTTCTGCCTTCCAATGTCTTGGCTCAATTTTCAGGCAGGCTTTTCCCAGGCAGTGGCGAAGCTGTTCATATATAGTTTCAATTTTATTTCCTACCTGATTAGAAATTCAGAGAAAAAAAGTAAACTTTTCTTTCCCAATAGTTCCAACAACTCTTTCCCAACAGTTCAAGCCAAAGACCCAAGGCTGACTTTTAAATTGATCTGGCTTGGTTTATAAGCCTGTCCCTGAACCAAACATTATATCAAAGGAATAGAATGTCCTGAATGTCCCAGCATTGATCACATGTCCAGGCCTGGAGGTGAGCAATGAGGTCAACTGTACCTAGGCAGCATGTCTAAAACTTGGTCTCTGGGTGATTCTTAACAGGAAAGTGATACATTGTTACCAATAAAAGAGAAAAGGATGCTTGGGAGGAATAAACAATAAACATTCATCACATCCATATGTTGAAAACTTCTGGTTCTTATGGGCTTAAAAGATATTATCACCAAAAGTTATTGCTAAGTATAATAATTAATTATAAAGGAAACCATACTATCCCTGAATTATGGTAGTGGAAAGTGTGAACATGCATGCAAGAGTGTTGTCTAATACATTGCTGATTTAGTATACATATTGTCCTGAAGTATCTATGATAAAAGCTGAGTTTGGTTTTTGCTATTATTACTTGCCTTCAGTAGTTTTGGTTTGGATCATTATTCCAAATTCTTTGTCAATTTTTAAAAAATATACGTCTATCTATATGTTTGTTTGTTTTGCCATTTCTTCTATTAAAATATACAGAGTATATTTTCCCACTCAATTTACATTGGGCTTGTCCATGTGTCTTGCTTTGACCAATGGGATGTTTGCACATATAGGCAAGCAGAAGCTTTAAATGTTCTTTCATGATTAGACTTGGTCTCTTGTATTTCTGCCTTGGACCATAAAAAGACATACTTTGAGCAGCCACTTGTTAAAGAAAATGGATCAGACATGACTCAACTTACAGCCTGGAGTGAAGACTAGGTAGATTACAGCATGAAGCAGTGCCACCCCAAATAACCTGGAGACTTAGGAGCAAAACCCCCAAACATTTGTTGTTTTAAATTCCCGAGATTTTAAGTTTGTTGATTATGCAGCATTATTGCAGCAAAATAACAACTAAATATTAAACTTTTTACGTGTGTTATATTCCACTTCTTTTCAATATAATATATTGCATAAAAATGGTGCTGTTAAAAATAGTAAGAAATTTTTGACATATTACAGATTATTTTTAAATATTCTTTAAAACATTTAACTTTTAAACCTTTCACAGGCATTTCCCATGTAAGATATTGAAATTTAAAATAGAGCACTGCAAAGATGTCTTCTTGTATTTAAGTTTCAAAACAACATATCATGCCCCCGGAGTTGCTTTCAAGCTGTCCTGAACAGGGAGGGAGAAGGTGGATGCCGGCAATCCGGCACCTGCCCCCATCCCGCTGCAACTTCAGAGAGAGAAGCCTCATTATTAGATTTTTATACATTGAGAGTTCATGTAAAGTTTCCATGCTTAAAGATGTGGAATGGGGAGGAGGTGACTCTTTTGCCAAGTTAAAAGTTTGAATAAGAGGAGGCAAAATGGCAGAGATGATAGAAGCTTTGTATATCTCCTCTTGTGACCACATCAAAGTTGTGATGGAAACACAGAGCAAACAGGAAGCAGAGTCATCTGGGGTGAAAATGAACAGAAGCCCTACAACTAGGGAGAGAAACAGAAATCACCCTGTAACTGCTGAAGGTAGGACGGGGCGAAGACACGAGAATGCCCGGTCCTAAGCAGCTGAGCGGGGTAGATGCTGCATTAGTGGCAGCTGTGGACATTCCTCTTAAAAGGGCCACATCTTAAAGGGGTCATCTGCCTGGGGGGCACTGGGCACTTACAGGGGGACACTGAGTTGTTGGAGTGAGGGCCAAGGGGAGATTCGCTGGGTACAGAAGTGCTGGTGGTATCCATTGTTCCTCTGTTGAGTTCTCCCACCCTCCTAGTGCGCAGACTCAGTGCTGCCCTAGCTGAAACGTCATCAAACTGCATAACAGAAGCCGTTCTGCCCAGAGGATTCCCTTAAACTCCATCTCCCCCAAGTCACGGCTCCACCTAAGCCACAACCAGTTGTATCCTAAGCATGTCCTGCACCCCTTGCTGAGTAGCTCCAAGCCCCACGCTGGTGGCAGCTGGCCTCAGTTTTGGTGTAGCCTCTTGAGGCAACTACAAGCATAGAATCTGTGGATTGCTTGCTGAATCTTAACAGGTGTTTCCAGAGGAGCACAGGCTGGGTCTAAACTCGGCCTGCAGCTGAACCCCTCTCAGGACTGTGCCACTGTACACCTATTTCACAACGCCATGCTAATGACACTGGGAGGCTTCAGAGCTTTGCTTAGTACATAGAAACACACACAGAAAGGCAGCCAAAATGGGAAATCAAAGAAGCAGAAACCATATGAGAGAATATAACAGAGATTCAGGAATAATGGAGTCAAACAATCTAACAGATGCAGAGTTCAAAACACTGGTTATAAGAATGCTCAATGAACTTAAAGGAAGTATAGATCAACCCAGTGAGAACTTTAACAAAAATAAAAAAAACACAAAAAATAGAAATGGAAATTATAAAAGGGAACCAGTCATAAATGAAGAACACATCATCTGAGATGAAGAGTATATTAGAAGGAATCAACAGAGTGGATGAAGTGGAGGATCATATCACTGATATAGAGGATGGGAAAGTGGAGGAGGACACCCAATCAGAACAGCAAGAGAAAAGAAGTCAAAAATACAATAATAATTTAAGGAACCTATAGGACAAAATTAAATGCAATAGTCACATTATAGTTGTACCAGAAAAAGAAGAAAAAGAGCAAGAAATTGAAAACCTATTTGAAGAAATAATGATGAAAAAACTTCCCTAACCTGGTGAAGAAATAAACATATAATCCCAGGGAGCTCAGAGAGTCTCAAAAAATTAACTCAAAGGGGCCCACACCAAAATTAAAATGCTAAAGGTTAAATATAATGAGAGAATCGTAAATGTAGCAAGAGAAGAGCAGTTACCTACAAGGGAGCACCCATAAGACTGGCAACTGATTTCTCAAAAGAAACTTTGCAGGACATAAAGGCTTGGTACAAAATATCCAAAGTAATGAAAACCCAGGATCTACAACAAAGATTACTTTATCCAGCAAAGTTATCGTTTAGAGTCAAAGGACAGATAAAGAGCTTCCCAGACAAAAATAAGCGAAATGAAATTATCACCACCAAGACAGTATTACAGGAAATGTTGGAGGGACTTCTTTAAGAAGAAAAAAAACATGTATCAAAAATATGACTAAAGAATGGTAATAACTACATATCTATCAAGTACCTTGAATAAATAAGAAAACAAGACCCTTTCATATGCTGCCTACCCGATACTCACTTCAGATTCAAACACACAGACTAAAAGGAAGGGGATGGAAAAAGATATCGCCTTAATAGATATAGATGGTATTGCATTGAATGAAGTCAGTCAGATAGAAGAAGACAAATGCCACAGGATTTCATGTGTATATAAAATCTAAAGAACAAAGTAAACAACAATAACAACAAAAATGGAAATAAACTCATATATACAAAGGACATTTTGGGGGCTACTTGATGGTAGGGAGTTGGGGGGATGGTAAAAAAGGGCTAAGGGATTAAGAAGTACAAATGAATAGTTACAGAATAGTCATGGAGATATAAAGTATAGCATAAGGAAAATAGTCAAAAATGTTGTAATAAATATGTGAGGAACAGGGGTACCAGATTTAGCAGAGTGATCACTTTGTGAGTTACATAGGTCTCTCATCACTATGCTGTACAACTGAAACTAATATATTATTGTATGCCAACTATAATTTAAAAAAAATTGAATTGTATGATGTAAAAAAAAATTTGTAACCTATTTGACTACACAGTCATCTCACCTAGAAAATTACATATTTTCTCCTTACTTCTAAAAGTAATGTATTATATATATGCTAATTAAATCAAATATAAATAACTAAAAAAATAAAAATAATTATACTAAATGATACATCATAAGAGAAATACTCAATTTCTCCATGGCCTATATAATCATATTATAAAAACTAAGTAATTTTTATATCACCCCTTTAACTATGCCTTTACCAGAATTTGCCCCATTTAAAAAATTGTCAGTTTAAAAGGTTTTAGTTCCTTGGGAAAGGTACTCTTGAGAAAAGAAATGAAACATTCTATCATTTGCATTCATAAGGGTCTACACCTGTGGAATGAATATGCTGCTACTAAGTAGAAAATAAAAACACTTTCATGCAAGTTTTTAGCTGAATTTGACATTCAGAGCATTCTTTAACCTTAAATGGAAAATGACATAGAAGGAAGTGACATTCAGTGGTTAGAAGACAACCTAGAGCCTACTTACATTTTTAATGTCAATAATTATTACCACTGTAGTCACATCTCTGAGTTGACATAATATCCAGATTTTTTTTATAATTATTAATTTTGAATTCTGTTAATAGTAACTAAATTAAGCCATGAACATCTATATTAAAGTTTTGAGACAGTGAGACGCATTTTTTTTTTCTCTTTTGGTGCTTACCAAGAAACTGACTCCATAGGTCTGAATGAACTCAGTGGGAGAACAGGTAATGCCAGAGGCTGGGCTCCTAAAGCCATCTTTTCTAACAAAGCCACTCGTTTACTGTTCCCTCCTCATATTTATATCACATTGTGGGAGTGGGTGTCCCCGTCTACTGAAGCACTTCTGTGGTCATTCAGTCCAGGTGTGCTCTCTGTGGAATAATGAAATCTCTGTAGCATTACACATGTTTGTAGATACCACAGTAAACATTCTTTTACAGTTACTATAACGAAGTTAGCATCTCTTTTGAATGACAAACTATCTTTTTTTGATTAAGCAAAAGATTTTATTCTTGTGGGCAATTATCTTAAATAATATTAGATTTTTTCCAGAATACCAGTGCTTTCTTACTCTTTCTTACTGAGGTATAATTGACATATAACATTATATTAGTTCCAGGTATACAACATAATGATTTCATATTTGCATATATTGCAAAATGATCACTACAGTGAATCTAGTTAACATGTCACCATACATAGTTACAAAATTATTTTTCATGTGATAAGAGCTTTAAGATTTCTTTTTTGCCACTTTAAAATATGCAAGAAGGTATTAACTGAAGTCACCATGCTGTACATCCCCATGACTTTTTTATTTTGTAACTGGAAGTTCACACCTTTTGACTTCCTTCATTCAACTTACCCCCAACCCCTGCCTCCGCCTCTGGAAACTACCAATGTTTTCTGTATTTATGAGCTTGTCTGTTTTTTTTTTTTGTCTTTCTCTGTCTAACCTATTTCACTTAACATAATATCCTCAAGCTCCATCCATGATTTTGCAAATGGCACATTTTCTTCTTTATATCGGTGAATAATGTCCCATAAAACACACATACCAAATTTTCTTTATCCATACATTCATCAGCAGACACTTAGGCTGTTTCCATATGTTGGCTATTGTAACTAATGCTACATTAAACATGGGGGTACACATATGTTTTCAAGTGAGTATATTCATTTTCTTTGGATGCATACCAAGAAGTGGAATTGCTGAATCTTATAGTAGTTCTATTTTAACTTTTTGAGGAATATTCATAGTGTTTTCCACAGTGGCTACACCAATTTACATTCCCACCTACAGTGCACAAGGGTCTCCTTTTTTCCACATCCTTGCTAACATTTGCTGATTCTTGTATTTTTGATATAGCCATTCTAATAGGTGTGAGATGATAACTCATTGTGGTTTCAATTTGCAGTTCCCTGATGATTAGTGATGCTGAGCATCTTTTCTTGTACCTGTTGACCAACTGTATGTCTTTTCTTAGAAAAGTGTCTATTTAAATCTTCTGTCCATTTTTCTTGGATTATTTGCTTGTTTTGTTTTGTTTTGTTTTCGCTATTGAGTTGTAAGATTTCTTTGTATGATTTCTAATATATTTTGGGGATTGACCACTTATTAGATATGTTGTTTATAAATATTTTCTTTCATTTAGCCAGTTGCCTTTTCATTTTGTTTGTTTCATTTGCTATACAGAAGCTTTTTAGTTTGATATAGTATACCACTTGTTTATTTTTATTTTTGTTGCCTTTGCTTTGGTGTCAAATCCAAAAAATCATCACCAAGACCAATGCCAAGGAGCTTACTGTTTATGTTTTCTTCTAGTAATTTTATAGTTTCAGGTCTTACATTTAAGTCTTAGTCTTAAGTTAATTTTTGTCTATGATAGTAGTCCAGTTTCATTGTTTTACATGTGGTTGTCTAGTTTTCTCAACAATGTATATTGAAGAGAATGTCCTTTTCTCATTATTCTTGTGTTCCTTTGTTTTAAGTTAATTGACCATTGACCTATGTGTGTGTTTTTATGACAATACCATACTGTTTTACTACTATAGCTTTGTAATATGGTTTTAAATAAGGCAGTGTGATGCCTCCAACTTTGTTCTTCTTTGTCAAGATTTCTTCAGCTGTGTAAGATCTTTTGTGGTTCCAAACAAATTTTAGAATTGTTTGTTCTATTTCTATTTTAAAAAATGCCATTATAATTTTGATTTGGATTGCTTTGAATCTGTAGATCACTTTGGGTAGTATGGGTATTTTAACAATATTAATTCTTCCAATCCATAAGGATGAAATACCTTTCCATTTTTTTGTGTCTTCTTTAATTTCTTTAATTATTGTATTATAGTTTTCAACGTATGCATCTTTTACCTCCGTGGTTAACTGTATTCCTAGGTTGTTTTTTTTTTTTTATGCAATTATAAATGGCACTGTTTGCTTAAGTTCTCTTTTTGCTAGTTTTTATTAGTGCACATAAATACAACAAATATTTGTATACTGAATTAATATCCTACAACTTTACTGAATTCATTAGTTGTAAGTTTTTGGTATAGTCTTTAGGGCTTTCTCTATATGGTAACATACCACTTGCAAATAGTGACAGTTTTATTTCTTTTTCAAGTTAGATTTTTTTTCTTTTTCTTGTCTAATTGCTCTGGCTCAGACTTCCAATACTACATTGCACAAAAGTGGTGGAAAAGCTTTCAGCTTTTAACCATTGAGTATGATGTGCTGTGTGTTTACAAACACATTATTTTGTTAGCTTAGTTGCCAAAAATAAACTAAATTTTAATGTAAGAATTTTGGAGAGTAAAATTGTAAAATTGTGGGATGATCTTGCAGATTCCAGCTGAGAAAATGTTGCATAAGAGTAGGAGGGCTCCAAAAATGAAAAGAAGAGCATCACTGGCCATGGATAGGCAAATTAATAGAGAGAGCTCTGAATTTCTATTAAAATGTCACCGGCAAAGAATAGTGGGAAAAAAATGGACATCATAATTTAGAGGTTATTTTTTCATTCTTCCTTTTTCTTTTAAAATAGTTGATTTTAACACAGAACACTTTCTTATTACCCTTCTAAAACATCAAAAAGCGTGAAGTAAATAATTTTTAATTATCCTTATTCATTGTTCCTTTTCCTAAGGAATAGCTACATTTAGAGAACATTCTGGCTTTTCTTTGCGACTTCACTCATTTAAGGAAGTAGTAACTATCTTTTTGATGAGTTGAAAGGAAATATTGAAAACATACAGCCCAGCTCCTTTCTCTTGGTGGTGATTTATGTTGATAAAAATATGTTTTTTTTCTTCTAGAGAGGTTCTGCTCCTGTCAAGGGGATCTCTACCTGGGTTTAAGCTGTTGAGTGGGAATATCTAATTCTTAGGTTCACTATTGGGAATAACACTTGCCCATTGATACAAATTATATTCTCCTATGTCACTTAATAAAGGTGATATTTTGGTTTCTAACTTCCTTACTTTTTCATTTCCTTTTAAAATTAGTTTTATCCCAGGACTTGGAAAAGTGTATTTTATATATATTGGAAAGTCTCTTAGGTCTGTGCACTAAAAATGTTTTCATATAGGATCTCTAAAATTAAACTGCTATAAAATTGTATTTTTTAAGAACATTCTCAGAAAAATTTCTGCCAAGATATTGGTCATTTTAACTTTTCTTCCTTTTTTTAAATCTGTTTTTGTTAAACACACAAATACAAATTTCTTCATTGGTTTGGTACCTTTAGAATAAAAGGCAGATAATACTTTGTACCAAATAATGATTTTTCTTTCAAATAAAAATTTTAAGTTTATTCTCATTGAAGGAAATTTTGATAAATTCTATATTTTAATTTAAAATACATTAATACTCATTCTAATATAGAAAAACATTTTATATCTGAACTTTCTACTACAAAGTCAGTAGCATTAATAAAACCATCAGTTCCTGGCAGATTGAAAGGCTTTGTTTAGTTTTATAGTATGCAGGTGTCACTTGACTGACAGTTAAATCAAGGTATAGTTCTATTATTTCCATCACCAATTATATAAAAATAGCGAGCAAAAAGCAGGTTGTCATTTAAAATCAATTATTTCAAAATGACAATAGAAGCCTGGAGTAAGAACTGACAAATACAGGTTCATACAAAGATTGGCAGACCTATATGCTAGTGGACTACAGTAGAATTCAGTTTCATTTAAACTACACAGCTGGGGGCTGGTGGGAGGAGGAAAGTGAACCATAAAGATAATGTACACTAAACTTAAACTAATTCTGTATAAATATCAAAAAGGAATGATAATTCTTAGAATTTCTCAGTATAACATAATTGTCTTGCATAGTGGTATCCTTTATATTCAGAAATGCCATTGTTAGTGTCAATATATTAAACCTAATTGACAGAAAATATATTTTTCTATTGTTGCATTCTATTTTCCACTAGTAACGCCTTCTCCAGCATTACTAATCATTGATCTACGAGCCTCCACACAGCCCCTTTCATTCCTTCCTGGCTTTGTCATCATACCTTTGGTTCTTCTGGAATACTCTTTCACTTTCCCCTTCCTTACAAATCCTCTTCATTCCTTTCAAGACCTTCCTTTTCCATAAAGTTTTCTCAGATCATTATCTTCCTCCTTTCTCATCAAACAACTTACAATCCATACTTATGATGCATAACTTTTGACTATTTTTCTCTATTTTCATATAGTTATATTTGGCTTTCTCAACTATACTTTGTACTTAAACATGAATAACATGTTTCAAAGTACATAAAAGAGTGCTGGGCACTTAATAATTCTATGTGGGATCAATTGATGTGTATTTTTATTGCAACACAAAGATATACTTAATCTTTCTTTACTTGTGGCCCCACAGCACACATAAGATGATAATACGCAAAGCTGAGGCTGACATTTCTGATAGAGGCAATCCTACAGATCCTATGACCTAAGACTGCATTAGAAACACCAAATTCAAGAAGGATTTTCCATTAACTAACTTTTAGTTAATGGCACACAGGTTGAACCTGGCAAGATTTCAAATTAGAGTAGAATGTTACTTTCTGCTTCAATTCCAATGCTTTGCGATTTTTCTGCTTTGATTTAGATTTTAGGAATATATCAGATTGTCAACCCTCAGTATTAGGATAAGAGACACATCTTTACTGAGAAAATGAAAAAGTATGGATTTTATCAGAAAGAGTGGTTAGTATGGTATATACAATTTTTCATTTGTAAAATGCTAAAAACTAAAAAAGTAGATATTTTCATTTTACAAACGAGGAAAGTGAGATTCAGAGTGGTATTTCAAAAATGTCCATTGATTGAATTTCTTATGAAAATATGATCATTTCTTGACTGAAAACACATCTTTAAAAGTATCAAAGAAAAAACCGAGTTGGATTTGGCAGATTTGCAATTATAGGGACATAATAAAGATGACCTTTTATTCTAGTGTAAATGGTGCTCTTTGTACCTAAATTCTTTCACCACACCTATTTCTACCTGAAAACAGATTAGGTAAGTGGTTCTGAGCTACACTTCTCTTCCCCGGAGTTTATGTTCAAGGACAAAAAGAGCAAACAGACTGTGTGTATTTGCCTATCTGTTCAATTTACTGTAAAAGACCTTTAATGGTCTTAATATATCACTTTCCCTTGTTTTTATTTTTTAAGTATTGTTTTTATTGGAGTTCTTAAATAATTTCTAAAACCATATGATTTTCTGCAACAAATGGCAAGCTACATCTGATATATCTAGATTTTTCCCCCTTTGGATCTTTTGTTTTTTTGAAAGACACTTGCAAGGGAACACAAAACAAGGAAAAAACTGAGTCCTTTAAACTAGCCCTGAGTTAAAATCCTGAAAAATTTTTTCAGACACTATCAAATTGGAAAAAGGACCTGCTTTGATATCTATAAGAACAAAATGCAAATGTTCAAAAAACTTTGGTTTAAATATAGATTTTTCTATCCTTTGCAAAAACTTTCATTTACCTCTTTATACCACAGAAAGTGATCTCTTTAGAGATAACGTTTACTAACCATAACTGTCTTTTTGAAAGCGTTTATCATGTATTGGTCCAGCATCTAGGTGCACTTTTTTTGGAAGTTGAATGATAATAATAATGACACCAATAAACATAATACAGAGATTACTCTGGAAGGACACTGAGCAAATGTCCTAATCATTCTCTGGGATCAGTCAAGTTTATGATAATGTTTATTGGGTTCAAGTTTTGGCTTGCAAATGAAAGTCTAATCATGAATAATAATAATTTTCAACAAATAGTTATTTTCCCTCCCATGAGGAAATAACCAAGTATTTACAGGCAGAATTACATTTACAGATAGAATGAAACATCTAAAGGAAGACACTCTTAACAAGTTACATATGAGAAAAGTATTGCAAAGCACTAAGAACATAAGTGGATTTCAAATTTATTATGTCCAGATATGTGTGGCATCACCTTCCCTGTTTTAAGAATACCTGATTGATACACTAGGGGCATAGCTTATCAAAAAATTGACTGTTCTTATGGCTTGAAAGTCCTGAAAACATGAAGTTTTGCCAAAGTACTTGACTTCCCCAATATTTTCCCCCAGATTTATTAGGGAATAACTGATAAATAAAATTGTATATATTTAAAATGTACCATGTCATTAATATACATATAAATTGTGAAATTATTACTAAGATCAAGTTGACACTTCTCATAATTAACATTTTTCTTGAGAGCTTAAGATCTTCTCTCAGCAAATTTCAAGTATACCATATTAATAACTATAGTCACTTTACTGTCTCTTAGATCTTCAGAATCTTACTACTGAAAATCTGTACCCCTTGTCCAATCTCTCTCCATTTTGCCATCCCCAGGCTCTGACCACCATTATTTGTACTCTCTGTTCCTCTTAAATTCAACTTTTATTTTTAGATTCCACATAGAAGTGATACCACTGTATGTCTTCATCTGGCTTATCTCACTTAGCATAATGTCTCCAGCTTCAAACATGTTCTCACAAATAGTAGAATTTCCTTCCTTTTTATAGCTAAATAATATTCCATTATATATATTGCACACATTTTCTTTATCCATTTGTTTGTTGACTGACATTTAGGTTGTTACCATATCTTGACTATTGGAGTAATGGTGCAATGAACATGAATGGAGATATCAATTCAAGATGCTGATTTTATTTCCTTGAGATGTATCCCTAGGAGTGAGATTGCTGGATCATATGGTAGTTTTACTCCCAATTTCTGAGAAACATCCATACTGTTCTTCATAATGGCTGTACCAGTGTGCATTGCCACCAACAGTGCACATGGATTTCCTTCTTTCACATCTTCACCAACATATCTCTTATCTTTTTAATAATAAATACCCTAACAGAAGTGAAATATTACTTCATTTCAATTTCAATTTGCATTTCCCAGATGATTAGTAATATTGATCACCTTTTTATGTATCTATGGGCCATCTGTATGTCTTCTCAGAAAAAATGTCTATTAAAATCCTTTGACCATTTTTCAAATTGGTTATTTGGGTTTTGGTATTGAGTCTTGAGAGTTTCTTATATATTTTGGATATTAAACCCTTATCAGATAGGTGATTTCCAAATATTTTTACCCATTCTGAAGCTTCTTATGAAGTTTCCTTTGCTGAACAGAAGTTTTTAAGTTGATATAGTCCTACTTGTTTAAGTTTTGCTTTTTTTGGCCTCTGCTTTTGGCGTCATATCCATAAAATCATTGCCAAGACCTATGTTATAAAGCTTTTCCCTTATGTTTTCTTCTAGAAGCTTTATAGGTTCAGGTTTTACATTTAAGTCTTTAACCTATTTCAGATTAATTTTTGTGAGTTCTGTAAGAACAGAAGTCTAGCTTCATTCTTTTGCATGTGCACATCCAGTTTTTAGCTTCTCACCTTTGAGTATATAAGCTGTGGGCTTGTCACAATGGCCTTTATTATGTTTGAGAAACATTCCTTATATATCTAATTTGTTGAGAGTTTTTATCATAAAATGTTGTTGAATTTTGATCAATGCTTTTGTGCTTCTATTGAGATCCCATGATATTTATGACCTGAGAAATCAAGGTTGACCAGGAATTCATTAAATTTGGGAAGAATCAGAGAAATAATGACAAGACTATCTCTACTCCAAGGCCATATCTTTACTAACAGTTCCCTCTTGAAAAAATGATACTGTTTTCTTTTCTTCCTTCCTTTCATTATCTCAATTTCTTTTACAAATAATCATTGAGCTCTTACATAATATGTGCCAGGCTGTGCTGAGATTAAAGATCTCAGAGTCCCAGGGAGCAAAACAGTATAAATAGATCAGTTGCTTTGGATGCCAGGAAAGAGATAATGGTGACCTAGATGAAGAGATGAAGGATACAAAAGAAGTTCGAGGAATCAAGAGATATTTTGAAGATATAATAATTGCTGAAGTTTATGTGAGGGGTTAGAGAAAGTTGTTGAGAAGGGGGAAAAATTAAGGAAATACCTCAGGTGTAAGTAGGGAGTAGCAAAACTCTTGCTGAAGAAGCAAACTGAAAGTCACATTTGGGATATGTTAAGTAAGAGATGTCTATGAAATACTGAAGTAGAGATGTCAAACATTTATTAAAAATTTGAGGTGAAAGTACAAGAAAAGGTCTGTATTGGAGGACAGATATCCATGCAAAAGTGTTTTAAATTCATAAAAATGACTATATTCACTCAGAGGACAAATTATAGAGAATAGAATTGGATTCAAATGAGATCTTAGGTCAAAGAGAAAATGAGATAGCAAAAATATCTGAAAAAAAAGCAGTCATTGTGAGAGAAAAAAAACAAGGGAGTGTAGAATTACAAAAGCCAAAGGAAGAAAGGAGAAAGCGGCTCACCATATTAAATAGTGTTCTGAAGTAACATAAAACGAGGATAGAGAAGTACATTGGACTAATAACATGTCTTTGACAATGTTGACAAGAGGAGATTCAATGAAATGATGGTGATAGAAACTAGACAGTAAAGCGCTGAAAGTAACTGGTATTGAGGATGTGGACTGTAAAAGGGCTTTTGAATTGTTAAAACCATCCAAATATTATAACCTTGATGAAAACATAAACATTGCTAGAAAGGGGAGCAAAAATATGGGTTGTACCTAGAAGAAAATTTGAGAATCCTGAGTTTTTTATTTGGAAGACTTTAATTGGGAACTAATCAAGTAGAAAGGGAAAGATGTTTAAATCAGAAGAGAAAGATTAATCTAAAAAATAAAGTCCTCAAAAAGATAAAAATGGAATGGTATGGTATTCTTAAAAAGAGTTGAGGGAATGACCTTTGACAGAATGAAGTGCACTTTCTTCATTATGACAGGAGCAAAGAAGATGATAGGGGCAAGGAATAGATTTGTAGGCAAAAAATGAGAGGGAGAGGGAGACAAAAAAAAAATTACTGAGAGTTGTAAAAAGACCTAGATGAAAGGCTTAACAAATTTCAATTTAAAGTCAAGGTAAAAGAGAATGAATAGATAGAGAATCAGAAAGGAACCCTGGAGCATATGGGTTATAAAAGCCCTAAATAAGCACTCAACCATACTGGGGGTTAAAAGGTAATATAAAATGCCATTCAACATCAAGTTAAAGCCATTTGAAAGAAAAAGAAAAAGAGAAAATAGCTTGAGTAGAAAAGCATTCCTATGAGCTCCATATAAGTAAGAATTTTAGACTGGATAATGTAAGGTTATTTTATTTTTTAATCTATTAACTATAAGGGGCTGTCACATTGTTAAAACCACCAAAATGTTACAGCTTTCTACAGGAATCATCATTAAATTAGCTATCCCTAACTAATTTTTAGAAACTCTCTATGCAAGGAATACAGACATATATTAGAGATCCAATAGCTAGGCAATTGGTGTTAATGGCAACAAACATATTTGTTAAGATGCGTATCTGAGTTCTTAGAAATTTCGTTGACAAATAGATTAACGTGAGTCTTCTAAAATATAACAAAATATTAATTACAATTATATTATAATTGTATATATGTATTTTTATGCTTTTCTGAGTTTTCAAGTTGATTACTTATTATAGCTTTTAATAAAAATTTAAAAAATTATAAAAATTAATATGTATATGAAAAGAAACACACTTGGTTATTTCTTTGGATGTATATGTATTTAATTCAAATTTTACAGTTTAGATTCAGCATGAATTGCAACAAATGGATCTTCAGCAGAGTTGCTAATAGAGAAATGAGCATTTCCATCACCAGAAACATAGATTTTAATTCCTGTACAATTGTCACCAATTTTATCTCCAGAAATAACATCACAATATGTGCCAGTAGGAAGACCAGTTTGCAAAGTTAAAGACAGTGGCCTGCAAAATAAAATTTAAGATTTAATTTGAGACCTGAGAACCATATATAAGAGTAGTTGGAAAAAAGATCTAGAAAAAAGTTTTATCAGTACTGAGGCACTATTTTTCCATCATTTAAATAAAAGGTGGGTCTTTATGACATGTTCTTCTAGTGATTTCACAACCTTTATATTAACTGCTCTGTGTATTTTGTGTGAGGTGTATATGTGAGTATATATATTTGCATCGTATCTGCACACAATATACAAGGGTATACAAAAAATAACTACATAAAATATCTCTTAGAAAGAGGAGGTCAAAAGAATAAGAGCCATCATCATTTTTTTTCCTGGCTCTTTTCTAATCTCTAACTATATTTCCAATACAAAATAGTAAATGAGCAGGAAGAGAAAAGAACTAAGAACATATTAGTATAAAATATAATTTCAAATTAATATCTACTTACCAGTCATCATTGTTAAAGACAATGAATCCTCTGTTTCCTCTTCCAAAAGCTACTTGGTTGCTACCATTATCCCACCAGTTTGTAAAAGGTTGTCCATCAACTACATTACGGAACATAACCATGTTCCTAAAAACAACATATCATGTAATTGTGATGAATACTTCAACAGTTTAAAATAAAATGTTAATAAAGTTATAAGATATCTCTAAATAAGTATTCCCACCGTATTTGACGCCATCGATGTTCACAGACCCAGTCATTGCCACAAGTAGTGTCTGCATTAATAGTAACTTCTTTAATTACTCCATTATTATTTGGTGGTCCAATCCAATCATTAACATCCTTAATTAGCAAAAAGAATAAAAAATGCTTAGATTTGTAATATTACATATGTTTGCCTCTTCCTTTTCTAGTATGCCAAACCGAATTTGCCTCATTTAGGTCTCTGCACTGTCTTCATTTGGAATCGAACTCCTTCAGTAGTTCTATAGAACTTTACCAAATTCACATTATCTTCTAACTTCTCATTCTCTAGTGCCATATTTCAAAGATAACATTTTTTTCCCTCTCATTTTCTTTACAAGAAATTGCAATGGCTTTTAACATTGCTGTAGGCAGTGCAATCATTGAAATAGCAAGGAGTTTAGAATCAGAGACAGGATTAAAACAGATTTTATTACTACTAGCTAAGAAAACTTAGTCAATATACATAACTTCTCTGTCTAATTTTCCTATTCTGTAAAGAAGATTGCTTAGTTGTTATAAAAATTAAATAATATATGTGAAAATAACTTAAATAGAATTGCTAAATAAATATTAGTTTCCTTCATTTTTCCTTTTGGATAAGTGTTTAAACCAGATGTTTAAAATTGTGTTTTTCTGATTGGTACTTTTAAAGATAAACATAGAAAAAAAAAGATTCAGTCTGGGAAAGTTATCCATGTTTGTCTTAAAATCATGTCATATGATGAACAGTGGATAAAACTTAAGAGCTTTTAGTATGCAGAAGTTTTAGAAAAGTAGAAATGTTACGGAAAAAAAGAGAAAATGACATGGTCCATGACCCCTGACAGCAGAAATAAGTCAAATTAGTGGAAACTATAGAAGTTGGTTCCTTCCAAATAAGATACTTATAAGATTCTCTCCAATTTAATCTCAGTTCAACCAGATCATTGGCCTTCCATAGAACTTTTATAAAAAAGTACCTAACAAGTATTTACATTGCTTATACTATGAGCAGGTACTGTTTTAAGTTCTTTACAAGTGTTATTTGCAATTCATATACCAACTCTGTGAAGTACGTATTTTTGAGAAATACATATTTTACTCATTGTAATCTTATTTTAAAGTGTTTTGGAAAGTAAGGAGTTATGTTTCTCATATTTCTGAAATAGCTTGCATACTTTTTGACAATAGAGACCATGACTTAATTTTTAATACCCACTGCAGACTGCATTGCTAAAAGTTCTACATCAGGGTTGCACTTAAATATTTAGTAAATAAATAATAACTTTTTAATAGCACCATGTGAAAGTAAAACAAAACTGCCTATCTTTTCTTAAGAAAAAGATATTTTGTACAGCACCAAAACTTACTTTTCCATTTTCAAAATATCTTGGCCAACGGAAGCTTGACATTACTCGTGTAAACCCATAAGGATGAGCGAGCATAAATCCAACTCCCATTTTGTACAGTCTAAAAGTTACAGAAACGATATCATCATAGAAGAAACCAATGTTTTTAGTGTTATTACAAGGTAGGTAAAAAAATAGGGAACTTTGTTTCCTACCTAGGATCCCAGAATGTGAGAATAGATGCTCCTCCAGCTCCATGTCCTCTCTGATTGTCATGGTTATCCACAAAGACAAGAGCTCTATCAGAAGGCATGAAACCCCAGCCTTCTCCCCAGTTCCTATTAAAAAAAATACAAACACACACATTCTTTTACGACAGATTTATAGTAACTTAAATGTGTATTTCTTTTAGTATAGCATCCTCAAATGAAATTCTCTCAAATTAAATGGTTCTTCTTATGATTTTTAAATATGCAAACTATATAGATATTTATCTACAAATACATATTATGCATATATACATGTATGAATTATTTGTATTACATTTATCTTACAGGTAAAAATTTGTTATATAAAAAAAGTCCTTTTATAAGTTTTAGTATACTATAATTTAGATGGACCTTGGAAGGGTCAACATCCATATCATAATACACAGAATGGCAAACTGGGTTAAAATAAGACTTTGATATTATTCTTTTATAATATAAACATTTTAATATTTAAAATTAGTTAGCTGATATAACGTATGTACATTCCACAGCATGTTCACATTGTAGGCACTTTATAAATAATAGAATCATTTTAATAATAAACGGGACTTCACAGGTTATATGCAAATGTTAGTCAAATCTAGTATAGTCATATAGTACATAAATTGAAATCTCTAGATTAAATTTTGAGTTTCAAGACATACTTTCCTGTAATTTACATTATAAAAAAAGGTGATCAATTGGAGTTTGGGGAAATATAACATTTGTTATTAGTAATTGAATCCTTGAAAGATGTCTAAATAACAAGGTCCTAAGAAGATAACTCATGTTAGGATAATATGATTAATAAGTCTGTGAAATAATTCATAGGACAAATCATATTTCATTTACTTTAAGTAAGCCATCTTCTCTCCATTCCATTTGCGCAGAACTGTGCCTAGTTTTGCACCATACTTAAATTCTGTCACACGGCCATTTTCAAAGTACTCACTGCTTTTAATTGGCTCATTACCCAAATCAATTACCTAGAAAAAATATAAGGAAAATATCATTTTAAGTAAGAATTTTAAAGAATTTTAACCAACTAGTAAATACTGTATGAAAATGTCTTTAAACTATTTGTTTTTTTGAAATACCCAAAATGATTTTCCTTATATCAAGATAGTTACTTATTTTTTTGCTAAAGTATATGCTACAATATTAAAAGTAACATGACGACGAGGTGACTTGTTGTTCTGTTAAAAATCTGACACAATTCAGTCTTGCACATAAATCATAATAACAACAGCTCACAATATCATCCAACAACATTTCTAAGTGCTTGCAAAATATTAACTCATCTAACTCTTCACAAAAACAAAGACATAACCAGTATCATTATCTCTTTTCCTCAGATGAAAAAAACATTGCATAGAGAGCTTAATCAATTTGCTTAAAAGAACATGGCTAATAGTGCTATTGACAGGAATTAAACTCGGACAGATTAGCTCAAGACCATAACGGTTATTATGTCTTCTCTAATGGACTCTGAGGAGAAAGTAAATGATGCAAAGATGTTTGCAGCCTAAAAAATTCTCTACATGGGATAAAGAGTTAAAGAAATAAAGAATTGTCTCTGAATAAAGGAAGGTTAAAGAACACAGTTTCATACAAATGGTTCCTGTTCTACATACTGTCCTACATAAATGATTCAGTTATTAACCTACAGAAATTGCATTTTTAGATTAAATCTGCTATTTATTTTTCTAATGAATTATGTTATCTTTTATATACACATATATGTACCTCCTGGTAAATGAAAGGTTTACTTCCTTCAGGGAACCAGGTTTTGTTTAGATTATGCAGTTTGTCCAAAATTGCCTTCATGTCTCCAGGCCACATGTGCTTAGAAGCATCAATTCTGAATCCTGCTACACCAATGTCGATGAGATGGTTCAGATATTCAGCAATCTTGGAACGAACATAATCTTTCTCCAGTGCAAGATCAAGTAGACCAACCAAACGACAATCTCTGACCTATTGAGAAAAAACTTTTGTGACTGATACATAAAATTCATCTTACTTGAGAATCCATTTGATTATTTATTCATTTATTTATTAATATATATTTTTATAATGTCATCTTTGCATTGGGTACTGGAGATATTTATGGTCTAGTATGGACATACCTTTGAAATATTTTTTATTATAAAAATGAAGAATGTAGAAAATAAAGTAAATAAGCTTTTTAATTGGGAAAAATTAAATTGAAGATGTTCTACATATTGATTTGAGATTCTTATTTCTAAATAGTCAGACCTAGAATCCTGTTTACCTAAGGCATTTAAGTTAGTATTTAAATGGAGATCAATAAGCTATATGTGTACAATTAAAGGCATAAACAGATCTTAATTCAGATTACTGTTTATTTTTTATTTTACTTTTTTATTTTTATAACCATTTTTATTTTTTATTTTTTTAATTAATTTTTGAAAATTTTAAAATTAGGTTTATTGGAGTAACATTGGTTAATACAATTATATAATTTTCAGGTGTACATTATTTGACATCTGTATATTCTATTGTGTGTTTATCTCCCAAAGTCCAGTTTCCTTCAGCTACCATATATTTGATCCCTTTTATCCACTTCGCTCTCCCACTAAACCCTATATTTGACCATCTTTACCCTGTCTACCTTCCACTGTTTTTTTTTTTTAATTACCTGATAAGGATCATTGTAGTTCTCAATGTCTCCATTTCCAGTTTTACATTTACCATCATTAAAATCCCAACCAGAGAAAGGGACTGCTGGAAAATCCCTCTTCCCAGGGTTGAAGTAACTTCCACAAGTACTGCTAGTTCCTGCGCCCACAGCATTTCCACACATATGATTAATTACAGCATCCACATAAATACGAACCTGAAAGGCAAGTTTCTATTTGTTTGATTTATAGAGGTAGAAATCTATATTATTATTCCTTAAAGTTTACAATGTTAATGACTCTACAAAATATTTGTTATTTTATAACTTATCGTCCTAGAAGACCAAAAGTAAAGTGGGAAAGGAAATCAAGGTGAACCAAAGATCTGCATGCATCTAGCCACATGTCAAAACAAATACATATCTAGGTATCTAGATATATATTTATTTTCCATATAATGTTCTATATTTACACACACACACGTAATAAAATAATGGAATAAAACCTACCATAACTATGAGAAAATGCAAAGAGTTTCTCTTGGAGGTAAAGTAAAAATAAGTTGAGACAAGAGATATTACTGATTTTTAAATTTTCATGGGTCATCCTAAAAAAACTGCCAGCCTCTATCATCTACGTAGCATCTAAAGAGAGGAAGGTGAACTCTCTCTCATTATGCTCTTTACTACAGAGATTATATCTATTTACCATCAAAATACCTATGGCAAAGAAGACCCAGGAATTATGCGTGGAGATACAAGTCACATAAAAGTGACAGCAAATATGGTAACTGAAATTTTTAATGCCTAACTAGAAAAGTATTTCCAAGAAATGTGTATAGTTATAAAGGTTAAAAGTTAATATTTGTTTTATGAGAAGGATGGCTGTAAACTTTGACTTACAATCTTCTTTAGCAGTAATAGATAAAATGGCACATATATGAAGATTTGCAAAAGTTGAATATAAAACAACAATTAAATTTTAATTATAAAGTAAAATAAAGAATATGAAAAATGTTCTGCCCAAAAGGAGCAAGACAGGAGAAGTTTTTTTGTGTGTAATCTTTTTAAAGGAAACTAATCACTTACACCAACGTTGTTACATCTAGTCACCATGTTTTTGAATTCATCTTCGTTTCCAGATCTTGTACATAACTTGTAGCTAATTGGTTGGTATCTTTCCCACCAAGGTCTTGAAGGGTTGTTAATTACAACATTTTCATTGGGTGGGGAGACCTACAAATAAAGCAATCTTAAGTAACAAATTATGGCTTACTTTATGTTATTGGCTACTCTAGAAAATAATGATCTAAAATTATTTCTGAATCTTTGTTTATATAGCCATATTTCATTACAATCACTTGAAATTATTAACAGTACATTGGAAATATTCTGCCAAAGAAAGAATATATCAGAAACAAAACATAAAGTTGCCAAGAATACCAACTTTTTTCCCTCAGAACAGTTTTACTTATTTGTGAAGTAAAATGTTATCAAAGCTTCACAGATACAGATCATTTATGTAAGCAAAGCAAATACCATTTATGTAAGCAAAGCAAATTGCAATTTATACTACGAACAATACCCACCTGAACCCCTCCAAATCCTTTGGGAGCTAAGTATCGCTCACATTCAAGAGCAATATCAACCCAGCGCCACTCAAACAGATGAACAATAGATGTTTGCCCAGGTTTGGTATTTGGGGCATACTGGGCCCAGCAGAGCCCAATGGCTGCAAGCAATAGAAAGTACTTCATTTTGCTTTGAAGCTGCCAGTATTCTTTCTAGCGACTATTTATATCCCTGTAAGACATGTATTTTACAAAGTCAATGTTAACACAAATACTCAAAGCACAAAATATTTATTCATTATCTAAACAGGATTATCAATAATAGTGTTAACAGGTGAAGAACATTCATAAAACTTCTCAGGAAAACAATCTAAATGATCATTTAGAACTTAATGTTTTCCCTACCAAGGGAATATTAACCTTTTTAAACACCTGGCATTATATATTTATACATAAATATATACGTATGTATGAATGTATATATGTATGCATGCTGTTAGCATTTTTTATTTATTGAGGATTAGAATTTATTTTTAAAGTGTTTCACTAACAGAAAGAAAATAACAAAAAGAGCAAACCGAGTTCATATTCAAAACATTGCCTTAACTATCTATTTGCAAATATCTGTAATGTCTCAACCTCACAAAGAAACAGGATATTCAATTTAGTTCCGTTCTTCACTCAAGCCAAAAGTTTTAGTTACTTAAATTTCTGCAACAAGATTTAAGAAACTGTTTGGGAGTTGAATATCCATGAATTAGGAAAACAGACTTTTCTCCTCCATCAAACCATGGTTCTAGCAATAGTGTATGTGCATGTTTCTCATTATAGCCAAAAATCTCATGTACCTGATAAAATACTAAAGAATTCATGTTTCCTTTCCTTCTTAATATAAGTGAAACTATGTAAAAGAGAATAATACAGGTAGGAAAACTTAATTCATTCATCCAACATATATTAACTGAGTGCTTTTTGCTAAGCACATGGATGGTATTTGGGATGCAAGGATGAACAAGATGGACAAGATTCTTGTTCTCAAGGAGCCTACGTTCTTGTAAAAGGGAAAGAAAATATATGAATAAATAATAATAATAATAATAATAATAATAATAATAATAATAAAACAATTTAAGATAGCAATAAGTATGAAATAATGGGGTAACAAAATAGGAAGTGACTTCATCATCAGAAAAGTAACATGATTAGAGCTTTTAGAGTATATAAAATAGAATGGAAGGTGAAGAGAACTGAGACAGAAACAACTGAAACCTTGTGCAGTAGTAAATAGAGCAATGATGAAAATCTGAACTATGTTAACGCAGTAAAAATAAAAATGAGGAGAGTTTAGTAAATTGTTACCAGTGATTAGAAGAATGACAACGCTATTATCATTCACAGTGCTATCTAGTGGCAGACTTGGTTTGGGGAAGCTGAAAAATTAATATGGATACATTGAGTATACGGTATAAAAAAAACAATGGATATGAAGAAGCAGAGATTTTGGATTTTTTTGGGGGGGAAAGCAATGATAGTTTCAGAAATGATACATGAAATATTTAACAATTGATTTAGCAAAGGCATTGACCAATTAGAGCAGATGATACAAGCAACTAGTATGAACAGACCAATGCACACTGGCTGAATTATCTCAAGCTGGACCCTTGAGAGTTGACAAGGTACCAAGAGATGCTGAATTCAAAGTTAAAACTTTGGGCAAAGCCACCAGTCTCTGACAGGTCAGGTAGGAGGGAGCATATAAAGATGTGTCTTCATAGTAGAGAAAGGAGTTTCATTAACAGAGAAAGGTTTTCAAAACACATAAGAAGGAAAATGTGCAAGGAAGATGAGAGACTAATAAATAGAGATGAGCATTAGAAAGAGAACAGAGGAGAAGCCTGACTAAATAGTGGATGATGGTGATAAAGAGTTGAGAGTTAGAGAAGCATCATTTGAACTTCATACTTGACTCAAGGTTCCAAATGTTGAAATGTAATCGTTAGGAACATGACCTTAGAAGTTAGATAAACTAGTTTAAATTCTAACTTTGCCATTTGACAGCTATGTGACCCTGGAAAGTAATCTAAACTTATCTATAAACTATAAAAAGTAATGTGTACCTCACAGAGTTATAATGATTAGATGAACTAACACAAAGCTGTTATCTCAGTACATGGATACAGTAAGAGCGCAATGTTTGGAGGCTGTAATTTTCTTGTTATTACTGTGTTGTTATTTTTACTGCTGGTACTATTGAAATTGCTTATAAAGTCATGCTCTCTTCCCACTTCCATTTATTATCACTTGGACATTCTCTCTTTTTTTTCTATTTCACTCTTTCCAAATTCTAATAATACCTTCTACTTCTCAGAACTATCTTCATATCCCCTAGAGGATAGATGGCTGTGAGAAACCTGCTATTTTTCCCATACTTTTAAAAAAATCTCTTTAGAGCTTCCAGCAGACCGCATGTTGGTTTTAAAATAACTCTTCATCATCGACTCATCAGTTAACTCTGAACTGTTCTTTTAATAACAAATAAGTGCTTTTCAGAATGCATTTAGGATGACATTAAAATAAAGAATAACTTCCAGACATAATTGGAGGAATTGTACTAGCATCCCAGCATAGGTGGAGATCTCTAAAAATATAACGAGCTTCTGCCAAGGGTCAGGCATTGTCATAGCTTTTCTCATTTAATCTTAATTTTCATCTTAATCAGTCTAAAGAGCTATGAACTCTACAGGACAAGCATTGAAAACTAAAGTATATTTATTCCTGTGAAGTAAAATCTGTAAGCAAATCATTGATTTATTTGGCATCAATAACAAAACAAACAAACAAAAACAAGAACTCTAAATAGTTCTTATATCTACTTCCCTTTAGTTTTTCTAAAATGGTTCATCTCTAAGAAGATATTCACAGTTATTAATATCAGTATTCTGTTGCCCACATCTCGTATTATCTGGATTGCTCTACAAAGAGGAAATTTCTTTTATTTTAAAGCTCTAATCATTACTAGAATACGCCAAATAAGATGCTACAGGAATTCCTTTAAAAATATGAACTGGAGCATATGATAATATCCTAACAACAAAGCAATGCTCCTTAAGGAGTATATTTAAAGTGTCGATAAAACATATACAACGGTAAGAAGAAAAAATTCTGTTCAGACATCTTCACGAAGTTACTAGTTTCTTAAATTCTCAAATATTTTTTCTCAGTGTTATCTAAGAGGCATTTGATACTTAATGCCCACAATATGAATGACATTATAGGGGAATAGCTCTAGTATGAATTCAGGATTTCTCTTAACATGTCAGATATTATACATTTAGTCATTTAGCTTAAAGTCTCAAATCACACCAAAGCCAAAGAGCTCTATTAAAATGTTAAGCAAAAAGCAGTAGTAAAGAAATTTGTAACTATTTCTGTGGCTTCATTTTTATCTATATAAATATTAGTTACCTATATAAGTATCAATTATTTACAAAGTTCTTTTCCTCTATCCAAAGCAGCCTCACATTTCAGGCGGATACTAATAGGTTTTTTAACATGAAAATGAATTAACATTAACCTAGAAGAGAAGTTGTCTACTCTTGTCATTTGTAGTTATTAGTCTAAATGCCTCATATTTAAATATATTTACAGCAAATAACTTAATAAAGTATCATTAAAAATTTTAACGAAATACCATTAGTGTCACATCTGTTTGTTATTTTATCACTTATATTTATCTCCAAGTGTTTTTATTTTTTCTATTTTCCCATTTTTCAATATTCTAGAAGCTTCAAGTAGTATTATTACTATAATATTTTATCAAAGTAGTGGTTCTTACTGAAAAGTCATAATTTGTCCAAATTTTACAGTGAATCTCATGTACAATTTTCTTAATACCCTATCACCTATGAGCACTCCCACCCCAATAAAAAAAAAGAAAAAAAAGAAAAATGAACCTAATAAGTCACACGTGAAAGTTAGAGTAAAGAAGGCAAAGATAATTAAGTTTGCCTACCAGATTTTTGAAGTAAGAGAAACATTTTGAGTGAAGGCTCAGAAACATTTCAAATATAAATACACTCTGTGCTGCTGTACTTCAAATAAAAGTACATTCTGTGCTGCTGAAAACGGAAACTTGAATTGTTAACAAACCTAAAAATAGATTGTGAAATTTGAACTCTATCAAACCACATGACAGAAACCACTTATTTCAAGACAAAAAGTATGTGAGTAGGGGGGAAACTATATATTCAAAAAACATTAACATGACTTACCACATTGAATCATTAAATCAACAGTCTTTCAAATCCACAGTTCAGTCTTCTTTCAATAGTAAAATAACAGCAACAACAAAAAGTTATTGTCTTGCTTTCTCTTTAATTAGGAAAAAAATGCTGATTTTAGGACTTTGTACATTTTCTATATCCTCTTCCTTTCAGTCGGTGCTCTTGTAACTGTTTTAATTCTCCAGATCTAATTTGTGTGTGTAAACTGAGCTCCACAACCACACCAGATCACTCCTGTCTCCTCAGCAAACCAGTCTTCCCCTCCCCCACTCAATTTGCTAACCAGTCAACGTCTTCTAATTACACTGCACCTTTTTAGTTATTTGCTTTCTCTGTTTTCCTTTCTCTTGCTCCATATCTGCTCCCAGTCTCAACTAGTCTTTTTTTTTCCCCTGAATCATTTATATTAATCTACAGGAAATCTTCCAAAGTAACCTTAAAGACACAGATTAGAATTGTGTCAAATTAATTAAATAAGTGTAACTAGAATGTTAGTCGTCTCCAAACCAAAAATCTAATTTTGATTTCAAGCTTTGCCATTTACTGTGAACCTTAAAGAAAACATTAAGTCTACAGGTTGCATTTAGGTCCTTATTTAGAAAATGAGAACAACAGTACTGTTGATAAATATAATAAACATACAAAAATGACTAACAACATGCATTGTTACAATGTGCACTTCCATGTATTCTCACTTTGATTTCTTACACACACATAAAGATATAATTATGATTATATTCAACTTTAAAAAGAAGAAACCAAGACACTGAGAAATTAATCTAATTTGCCCATAGTCAAATCTTAGTAAATGTTGAGACTGAAATTCAAAATCAAGAACTCTAACTACATAATGAGCTCTTAGCTACTGCTCAGTCTTAGTCTGTCACTGGATTGTTATAATAAATCTAATAAAATATCATATGTGAAGATACTTTATAATCTGGAAATTTTTGTTTAGCTAATATTGATATGTTTAGAAGACTACAAAAGTAGTAAAGATTATTATTTCCTGTTTTTTCAAATTTTTACACTAAACAAAATTAATTTTTCTGGTAAAATTTTTATTCCTGATATCATATGCACTCATAAAATGTATTGTTGTTCATAACTTTTTAATATTCCTTCCTGCAGTTGAAATATAAACCCCTCTCCTATTGAATTGGGGAGTTTCCATGTGATTTTCTTTAGCAATGAAATGCAAGCTGAAGTAATATGTTTTAATTTGAGGCCACTGTGATTGCTAATCCATGTGTCAACATGTTCAGTGACAGATTATAAAGTGACTGATATGAAGAATCCCCTTGCTGATCTAAGATGTACAAAAGAAGTAAACTTGGTTATTGTATGCCACTGAAGATCTTTAGTTTTTGTTAATGTGGCATAACCCATTCTATTCTGATGCAACCATTAAGTTCCTTTAAGTTCTTTGATTCATAAGATATTCTATATGACATTTCCTTTCTCTTGTGATGTAGGAAGTCAATCAACAGTAGAATAAATCATTGACTCAGAGAATGTTAACACTGAAAGAGACTATTAGAATAAATTAGTCCAGTGATTTCCAGATTTGAGTTCTAAGTAGTTAAAATTTCAAAAAAATTGTATAAAATAAAAATATTTTTAACACATCATGAAATTTAACTTTGTAAAAAATCCACCATTAATACATTGTTCTTATCTTTTTTTGTTGTTGTTATTTGGAATCACTCATCTAAATTTAGTCTTATTTTATTGATATAGAACACAAGAGCTAAGAACACGAGAAGCAGCATTTACATGAAACAAGTAATCACTCCAAAAAGTAACATAACTGTGATGTCTGCATCATGGTAGCCTGAATCAGTCCTCTTTTCTCTCCTCTTTGCTTTAGAGCTAACTGGACATCCATAACTGAACAAAAATGCATCTACACATTACATGACATCCAGATTTCTACCTACCTGTGCATCTGAAAGTGAATGAATAGACTTTGTAGGGGGCTGTGGATTCAGGGGAGTTGGTGAGGCTACTCTACCCTAAACTTGCCCTTCTAGGGAAAAGAAAAACCTAGAATGTGCACAACTGGGCAAACAATAATGGAAAATGAAGAATTTGTGAGGGTCCTCTTTGGTTTCTTTCTAAGTTTTCTCTCTTTATTGATATTTCCATTTTATTCATACATCTTTTTTATTATTAACTTTCTTTGTCTAGTATGTCTGCCTTAAATCTTCCTCAAGGACAGTTTAATTTTTTTCTTTGAGTCAGCTAGACTTTCCAATTTCTTGGTATGTCTTTTGTTGTCATCATATTGTTGCTGACTACTTGACATTTGAATTTAACAATATGGTAACTCTGGAAATCAGATTCTCTCCTTCCCCTAGTGTTTGCTATTTTTATTTTTTTGTTTTTGTATTGTATGCTGTCTCTGCACTGAGAATCAGGTTAAATTGTAAAATCTAAGGTCTTCCCAGATCTTTTTTGAGCCTTACCCTGAGCATTCATGGTCAACTTCTAATTTTCCTCATATGTGCACTTGTTTTCGAATGTCCTAGTCTTTAATGTCTGGTTTCCAAAAGGGGAAGAAGAAAAAAAGGGGGAAGAAAAGGAGAGGAGCTCACAAGAGGAAGAGGTACAGCAATCATGATCAAAAGCAGCAATTGGCCGGCTTTCAGAGCAGATTCCCAAAATTTGGAGGTTCAAGTCCTTTTTGCCTACCTTGGCTTCCTTCCATCAACTATGTGCAAGTTGCTCCAGGAACACATGCCCAGTTGCCTACCCTATGGCTGAGGTTGAGGAATAAGTAGCTCCTACTATGCTAAGAGCTGAAACTGAATGAAATTAACTGCAATTTACTGTCCAAACATTCCCCTAGAATTTGCAAATCTTCATTAGACTCCAGAGTTCCACAACTGTTGCATCAGCCAGTTTCTACCAGTGCTATCGTTGTTCAGGTGGGAAATGGATTCCTGGTGCTTCTTAGTCCACCATGTTCCCAGAATCCTCTCATGTACAGGTCTGTGTGTATACTTTTTTTATTCTTCTTGGATACTCAGAAGTGTGATGGCTAGGTCACATATAAGTGTGTATGTTTTTTATAACAAACTTCCCCAAACTGTTTTTGCAAAGCAGATGTACAATTTTGTAATTCCATCAGAAATGGATGAGAGCTGTAGTGGCTCCACATTCCTGACAACTCTTGGTATTGTAAGAATTTATTTTAAGCCATTCTAATGTGTGTAGTGCTCTTTTATGATTGTATTTTGTACTTGTTTAATGGCTAATGATGGTATGCATCTTTTTGTATGCTTTGTTGCCATTTGTAAATCTTTGGTAAAGTGTCTTCAAATTTACTTTTTTTTTTTTTTTTGATGGGTGCGTTTTTTCTTTATTGAGTTTTGAAAGTTCTTTATATATTCTGGATAGTCTTGTCAAATATATGCTTTGCAAAGATGTTTCCCAGTATGTGGCTTGCCTTGTTTTCTTCTAAAAAGCAAAAGATTTTTACTTGATGAAGTCTAATTTACCCTTTATTGTTTTAATGGATTAAACTTTTGGTGTTGTATACTCCATGTCTAATCAGTCATGTAGATTTAATCCTATGCTCTTTCTAGAAGTTTTATATTTTAGTTTTACATTTTACATTGAAGTCTATTATCCATTTTAAATACTTTTTTTTTGCATAAAGTTAAAGAAATGCATTGAAGTTCTTGTTCTGTTTTTGCATACCAGATGTCCAATTATTCTAGCATATGTCGAATAACTATCGTTATTCCACAGAATTGCCTTCTCTCCTGTCAAAAATTAATTTACCATAAATGTGTGAGTCTATCTCTGGACCTTTCTGTTCCATTGATCTGTCTATTCTTTTGCCAATACTGCACTATCTTGATTACTCTAGCTTTAAAATAAGTCTTAGAATGAGGTAGTCTAAAAGTGCACTGGCTATTCTAATTCTGTTACTTTTTCAAATAAATATGAATCATTCTGGCAAAACCAACAAAATATATGCTAAGATTTTTTAATGTTAATCAATTTGGGAAGAGCTGACATCTTAATAATCATGAGTCTTTTGACTCATGTACGTTTATCTTTCTCTACTTGTTTCCATTTTTTATTATCAAAAAGTAATGGTTTTCACCATACAGGTTTAGTACATGTTATGATAGATTTATAACTAATTATTTCAGATTTGGTACTATTGCAAATGGTTAAGAAAAAAATTTCAATATCTAGTTGCTTATTGCTAGTATAAAGATGTACAATTGGTTTCTGTATCATTAAACTTGCAACCTTAACTCACTTGGTTGTAGAAACTTTTTTTTTTTGGTATATTCTACATAAACAATCCTGTTATCTCTGAATAGGAACAATTTTATTTCTTCATTTTCAATTGTTTGACTTTTTTTTTGTTTGTTTCTATGCACTGGCTATCTGTGAGATGTTGAATAGGACCAGTGAGTGTGTACTTCCTTGCATGTTCTCAGTCTTGGGTGGAAAACATTTCGCTTTTAACCATTAAGTACTAGGATAGCTATAGTTTTGTAGACACTCTTTACCAAATTAAGAAAGCTCTATTCCTAGTTTATTGTTTTTAGGAATATTTAATTTTCATGAGTTCCCTTTATTTATGTTTCTCTTCAGTCTGTTGATATTTGATTTTCAGGTTGAACTAGCCTAAATTTCCCAAGATGAAGTTCACTTGACCATAATGCATAATTCTTTCTACCCATTTCTTGATTAATTTAACATTTAGAATTTTTGCATTTGTCTAATGGTTACTCATGAAAAATAGTAATATACTTTTCTTGTACTTTGTTTGGTTTTAGTATCAGGGTAATGCAAGATTCAAAATAAATTTGGAAGTGTTCTCTTATATAGAATGGTTTCTTCATTTAATTTTTATCATATTTCTCCAGTGAAACTACCTAGGCAATAAGTTTTCTTTGCAGGAAGGCTTTTAATTATAGATTTATTAAACAGATATAGGATTGTTCAGGTCACCTATTTCTCAAATAAGCTTTGTCATGTTCAAACAATTGGTTCATTTCATCTGAGTTGTCAAATTTATAAAAGTACATTCATTCAAAATATTCCAATATTATTTTGTTACAATTTGGGGAGCGGTGTCCTTTTTTTTTTTTCTCTTGCAATCCAGATAAAACTTTCTCAATTTTACTGATCTTTTCAGAAACCAGTTTTGTTTACAATGGTATTTTCTACTGTTTTTTGTTTACAAGTTCATTGGTATGTGCTGCTTGTTTCTTTGTTCTGCTTGCTCTGGCTTTAATTTGCTCTTCTTTTTCTAGTTCCTTAAAGTAGAATGTTTTTAAATTGTCAATCTGATTTCTTTTCTTATTTAAGCAAATTTCCTTTAAGAATTCCTTTAGCTGTATTTTGATGGTGTATTTTCATTTTTCTTCAAATTATTTCTAATTTCACTTAAGAATTCTTTTGTTTAGAAATGTTATTTAATATCCAGGAATTTGGGAGATTTCTCATATTTTTCTGTTACGATATCTAGTTTAATTCAGGTTAAGGTCAGCGAATATACTTTGTATGATATTAGGTTTTGAATTTGTTAATTTGTTTCATGATACAGAATCATGTGTTTTCCAAATGATTCACAGTTGTTTAGTCTTTGGGGTAGGTAAAGAAGAAAAATTTTACTCTTTTTATCCATAAGACATATAGTTCAAAAACAGATGTACAGTATATTGTGGTTTTAATATTTCTTATGGGGTGATTTCAAAAGTGTAAAAATGGTCCTTTGGGAGGTACTAACAAAAAAATAGCTGAGAAACAATGGTTTAGAAGTATTGCACTATTTTATTTTCATTTAAGTTGTGATATATTTTTCATACAGAAAAATGTAAAACAAAAACAAACAAAAAAATCAACTCTATGTCCCAAGACCAGGATTTAACAGATGTTAACATTTTGCCAAAATATTGTTCAAATGTCTTTAAAAAAAAAAAATACCATATATACAGAGCTACCAATTACAATTCAGTCACTGTCTCTTCCATCCATTTCGTCCATAGTAGGATTTTTGATGTCTACATAAATGATATTGTCTTTTTCTAAACTCTGAAAAATTTAATATAATAAATGTGCTGCTCAGATTTTCTTCTTGAATTCTTAGACTTCCAAAGATCCTGATATTGATGCTATGTCATAATTTTTAAAATTAAATTTCCTCTTGTGTAGTCAAAGATACTTCTCATTTCTAATTGATATAGATTTTTTTAAATAGACGTAATCCCATTTTAGATGTTTGATTTTAATCAAGATGTTCTAAAATCTTGTTTGATCTACTACTAGGTCTTCTCTCATGACATTAAAGCTTACGCTTGGTTGAGTAGAGTCTCTTTTTTTTGGTACTTTTTCAATATTCATGAGTGCTGGTTGTCAATTTTAGATTCCTTGCTTCTCTTTATCTGAATACTATACCTATACTAGTTTGCTTTCAGCAAGTGTCAGAGTAAAATATGTAGTAGCTTAAGTTCTTGGGGTAGGAACTCTATTCCTCCTAAGAAATATCAGTTCTCTCTTATGTGCCTAACACACTGGTTAACTCCCATCTCTACTAATCAATCCTACTGAGGTCACTTAAAAAAATTTTTTTTTACATGCATTAGTCACAGGAATTAAATGTAATAAAGTCTCTTATTAACTTACAGTTGAACTTTATTTAAAAAAACTATTACTCACAAAGTATTCTTTTCTTATAAGATGGTAAAGATCAAATAATTACTAGATCTAAGCATTCCATACAATGTCTTTTGGATTTTAGGTGCTTAATAGGTATTTTTTTCCCCTTACTTCTTTGAAAGCCTTAATATCTCTTGATATTGATTTTGAAGGAGTCTCATTTGCACAGTAAATACTTTCCAAATCATCTAAAAGAGCAATTTGAGTGCTATTGCCTTTTGATGATTTCTCTAATCAGGATTATGGTGATTCTGTTCATGTTACTAAGAGGAGAAGGGAGAGCTGTGACTAGGGTGAGGTGGGTAGCAGTTGTGTTATTTTGAGATGCCTCCTTAAATTATACAATCTAGGTGCCTCATACTCATCTCAATGCTCATAGAAGGCATAAATGGAAAACAACCACAACCATATGGCAATAACAATTTTGTATATTATATATTGTAGTAAAACATTTGTTTTTGATTGCCTAATAACTAGTTTCTCTCAATTTCACATGCTTTCTTTTGAAGATCACACCTTTTCCCAACTCTCATTTCATGTGGTTTACAAGAAACTTTTCTTTATCTCAAGGCATATTTGGCCCACAATTGACCAGTCAGGGTACCAAATTTCTCCAGCAAAAGAAGAAAGGAAAAGGTACTTCTTGTTTAAAGTAATTGAAAAATTTAATGATAAACTACCTGTTAGAGCTTTTGCTATAGGCTAAAATTTATCGGTATTTCTCCGATAAATTTTGTGACTTTTAAAAAAAACTCACGGGTCATAATAAGCTGTCTTCAGGGTAATTATTAGGATAATGGTTAGTAGCTCCAAGGATAGCTCTACCCAGTTTAAAAAAAGTTTTTGTACCAAGCTCAGGAAATCCTTTTAATTGGACCTACTTGGGGCATATGCTCAATTTATGAAGTAGGCATGAAGTTGAGATGGTTGTGCATTATCTATAAAGTAGTTAATTCCTAGACACCAAAGTTCTTAAACTTGTCCAACAGTCTCATGCTCCAAGGGTACCAAGGTAGAAAAAGAAGTGCTAGGCATCTCAGTGATAATCAAGATAAAAAGCTGACTGAAGTTTAGTCTAAGATTTCAGTATTTTTACATAACCTTGGAAAGTGGGGTAAGTTAAGCCAATATTATTACCACTATGAGAGCTGTTTATTGGGAACTTAAATACAAACACAGACACACACACATACACACACAACTTGTTTTAAGTATTTTAAATTCATCAAATCACCTTTACAATGACTCTAAGGTAGGTATTATTATCTCCATCAAAACTGATGAGGGTAAAAAAAAATGCCTGAGGCCATAAAGCAATTAAGCCATAGAAACAAGACTTGAATTTAGAATCTATGCCTGTAAAACCACAATATACAGTTTTTCAGCAAACTAGGCTGAATTTCCTGTCATTGTGGCAGGATGAGAGTCAGTTTTATTTTAGTTGATTTTTAAAAATATTTTTTTTGCATAACTCAGATTTGTATGTTCTAAGGAATAATTTCATTTATATCTTGGCTACTAGTTCTATCATAATTCTTGACAATTTTAAAATCAACTTAGATGATTCTTTCAATACCTGAATTTCTCAATTTCTTGACTTCTTTCTTTCTATGATTGCTTGCATTCAACTACAATGTTCATATCCTAGAACTTATGTAACTAATTACTGTACTGTCTCCAATACTGTCATTTTCAGTCACCTTACTTATTTCAAACTCCCAAATTTCTATTTCTACTAGTAAATAACTCAAACATATCTTCAACCATACTGAAATTTACAATCATATCATTTCTTCACTGTCAACCTCCTTTATTTTCTCACTTTGTTCTTTACCCTGATTACTTTCCATGTCCCCTCTTTATAATCATTCCCTTGAATATGTAAATAACTTTTCCCTTCTGTCTGCCGTATTCACCTAGAAAAATCACATCTTTGGTTACATCTGACCCCGTGTCTGCTCAACGATGATACTTAGGCTAAACATAACTGGAGAAAAACACAAAACCATGTTGACTGATCTCATTTAAATGAACAATGGACTTCAAGTGGGCACTGTAAATACTGTCAAGCAATCCTTATGAGTCTGTTTACTCTCCCTCTTTCTTAAATGTGTATTTTACACTTTTTCTTTCCTAAATCTAACACTTTTTCCCAACACTTCTCCCCTCTTCTTCATGACCTTGCTTCCTATTTCACTGACAATAAGACACCCTATTATATCTACCAAAATACAAATACTTAGACCTACATAATCTTTCCTTTCTCCATATTATTGAGCTGTTTGCACATCCATCTTTAAACTAACCCTTCTATCTGTACACCATATCTATGGTTCCAGCAATATCTCTCTCCTTTCTGCATACCCCCCACCCCTTACTGGGTTAGTCTTATACAAACCTACCATGTTCACGATCTTTATAAAACAGTATAAAAAGCAAAAACCTTCTTGGTACTATATCCCCCTGCATTAACAGCTCATTTCTCTATTGCCCTTGAGAGCAAGACTTCTTAAAAGAGCTGTCTTCGATTCTCAGTATAAAAAATTTCTCTACCATTCTCTCGAATACTTCCTCTCACTCCTTCTATCCAACAAATCAGTTTGTCAAAATCAAGAGTACAAATGTTGCTAAACCCAATGTTCAATCTTCAGAACTCATCTTTCTTGCATTATTAACAGATTTATTTGATCACACCTTTCTACTTGAGATACATTATTTATTTGGCTTCTATTTATTCATCCCATCTTCTTTAATGGTTTCTTACCTAACTTGACATTTCAACATTAGCATGTTAAGGGTTCACTTCTCCACACTTCTAATCCCTATTATCAAAATTCTCATTTTCCTTATTTCACAATGCTATGAATAAAGGGGAAGAAGCTGTGATTCACAATAGTATCCAACAAAGACCAGAATCTTTGGGCAGTGACTCTAAGGTGAGGCTGTTATCACATACTCAGAAGAGTATCAACAAGAACAAATTAAATACAGGCATAAATTTTATTGCACTTTACTTTATTGCACTTTGCAGAGATTACGTTTTTTACAAATTGAAGGTTTGTGGCAACCCAGAATCGAAAGTTTATTGGCTCCATTTTTCCAATAGCATTTGCTCACTTAGTGTCTGTGTCACATTTTGTTAATTCTTGCAGTCTTTCAAACTTTTTCATTATGATTATATTTGTTATGATGCTCTGTGATCAGTGATCTTTGATGTTACTACTTAACTGTTTCGGGGCTCCACGAACCATGCCCATATAAGATGGCAAACTTTATCAACAAATGTGTGTGTTCTGAATGCTCCCCCGACAGGCCGTTCCTGGTCTCTCTCCCAATCCTCATGCTTCCCAACTTCCTGAGACACAATACCAAAATTAGGCCAATCAACAACCCTACAACGACTTTTAAGTTTTTAAGGGCTAGGAAGAGTTACATGTCTTTCATTTTAAATCAAAAGCTAGAAATTAAGCTTAGTGAGGAGGCAATGCCAAAGGCTGAGATATACTAGTTTCAGGTGTACAGCATAATGGAAGACATTTATATAATTTATGAAGTGATCCCCCCAATTAGTCTAGTACCTACTCGGCACTATACACCGTTATTACAATATTACTGACTACATTACCTATGCTCTCCTTCACATCTCTGTGACATTTTTAAGTACCAACTTATACTTATTAATTCCTTTACCTTTTTAATTTGGTGCTCCCAACCACCTTCCCATCTAGCAATCATCAGTTTGTTCTCTGTATCTATGAATCTGTTTTTGTTTTGTTTGTTCTTTAGATTCCTTATATAAATGTCTGATCACTATGTTGTACACCTGAAACTAATATAAAATAATTCAAAATGTCAGTTGCAATTCAAAATTTTAAATAAATAAAATTTTTAAAAAGGCATTTTAACATGTGATTTAATTTAATCCCTAAACAAATGGTATATGGGAAGGAACATTATCTTCATGATATAAATGAGGAAATAATTAGAGGGAAACATATTACTCAAGGTCATCTATTTTAAATAGTGGAATTGTATTTGAATCCAGGTGTTGAGATTTCATATCAAACTCTGCACTATTCAACTTAAAAAAACAAAAAAACAAACAAACAAAAAAACCAAAATAGGTGGAAAGCTAGGTCTCTTATGCCAGTTAGCCAAGTTGTAAATGTGAAAGAAAAGTTTTTATAGGAAATTAAGTGCTCTTCAGTGAATAAACAAATGATAAGAAAGCAAATATGCAGAAAGTTTTAGAGGTCTAGACAGAAGATCAAACAAGCCACAACATTCCCTTAAGTGAAAGCCTAATCCAGAGCAAGGCCCTAACTCTCTTCCATTCTATGAAGGCTAAGTGAGAAAACTGCAGAAGTTTTTAAGGTAGACAAAGCAGTCTTATATTAGAAGATAATGACATATAGAATTTTCATAGCTAGAGGAGAAATCAATACTTGGCTTCAAAGTTTCAAAGGACAGCTGACTCTCTTGTTAGGGCTAATGTAGGTGGTCACTCTAAGTTAAAGGCAATGCTTATTTATCATTCTGAAAATCCTAGTGCCCTTAAGAATTATGCTTAATCTATACTGCCTGTGCTCTATAAATGGAACAATAAAACCTAGCATGACAGCACATCTATTTACAAAATGATTTACTGAATATTTTAAGCCCACTGTTGAGACCTACTGCTCAGAAAGAGATTCCTTTCAAAATATTACTGCTCACTGACAATGTACCTGATCACCACCCAAAAGAGATGTACAATGTGATTGCTTTCATGCTTGCTAACGTAAGATTGATTTTGCAGCCCATGGATTAAGGAATAATTTTGACTTTAAAGCCTTTCTATTCAGCTATAAGAATAGATGACAACATGGATGGACCTCGAGATAATCATGCTAAACGAAATAAGCCAGACAGAAAAAGTTGAAAACATGATATCGCTTATATGTGGGACATAATCCTAAAAGCAGCAAATGAACAGGACAGAGACACATGGACATAGACAATGGACTAGTAGTTACCAGAGGGGAGGGGGGAAATAGATGGGGTTAAGGGGGTCAAATATGTAAAAAAACAAAAACAAAAACAAAAACAAAACACATAGTATAAAGGGGGGGAAAAAGGCTTTTTAAGAAATACATTCCATAAAGCTTTTATTACTGCTATAGATAGTGATTACTCTGATGGATCTGGGAAAAGTAAATTGAACACCTCTTGGAAAGGATTTATCATTCTAGAAGCCATTAAGAACATTTGTGCTTCATGAAAAGTGGTAAAAATATCAACATTAACAGATGTTTGGAAGAAGCTGATGTTACCCCTCATGGATGACTTTGAGGGGTTTAAAACTTGAGTGGAGGAAGTAACTGCGATGTGGTGAAAACAGCAAGAGAACTAGAATTAGAAGTAGAGCCTGAAGATGTGATTGAATTGCTACAATCTCATAACAGATGAGGAGTTGCTTTTTATAGATGAACAAAGAAAGTGATTGAATCTACTCCTGGTAAAGATGCTGTTTAGACTGTGGAAATAACAACAAAAGATTTAGAATATGACATAAACTTAGATGATAAAGCAGCGGCAAGGTTTCAGAGGACTGACTCCAGTTTTGAAAGGTCCATTGTGGATAAAGTGCTATCAAACGGCATCACATGCTACAGAGAAATCATTTATAAAAAGAAATCAATTGATTTGGCAAACTTCATCATTGTCTTATTTTAAGAAATTGTCACTACAACCTTTAGCAACCACCACCTTGATCAGTCGGCAGCCATCAATGTTGAAGTAAGCCTATCCACCAATAAAAGATTATGATTCACTGAAGTCTCAGATAATAGCATTTTCTAGCAATAAAGTATTTTTAAATTTAGGTATGTATATTGTCTTTTTAAATATAATGCTATTGCATACTTAACAGAATAGTATTACACAATATAACTTTTATATGCACTGAGAAATCAAAAAAATATATATTTGTGTGACTTGCTTTTACTGTGGTAGTCCTGAACCGGATCCATAATCTCTCTCAAGTATTCTTGTATATCAAAGTTCCCTAATTTCACTAAGGGAACAGAATAATTTTATATGGAAAACATTTACACCTTTTGAATGGTATCCTGATAGATTTTGGGTGCACAAAAATTGAAGCCTAAGTTAGAGCAAAAATACAAATTCCTTAAACTAATAAAAATCCCCTACTACTAGAAATAAAAAATAGCCAAACAAAGAAACTCCTAAAATAATTACAAGAAATAATAAATAACTATAAAAAAAAACAAAATTTGCAAGTACATACACTAGAATCCAGGTAAAAATAAATAAGGTGCAGTATTTGTAATATTAAAAGAAAATTTATATTATAAAATTACCTTAATAAAATTACATAATTATCAATTATATTTTCTTAGATGTGTAAAACACATTAAAAAATTAAGAATATTATTTTATTGGATAGAAAATAATTTATTATATATGAGGAAGATGATTAAAATACACATAATAAATCTCCGATAAACTAAGTGCATATAGATTTAATTTTTAAATACACTTTAAAAGCTGTTACGCACAGTTCCACTGTCCAGGTAGTCAATTTCTCCTCCTCAAAGTTGGAACACATTTGGAAGATATGGAATTCAAAAGGAACCTAAAATACCATAAAAGCTCATTAAAAATAATCATGATTTAAAACAGTTCACTAGTTTAAACGTAACTAAAAGCTAAAATATTTACATTTAGAAAATTAGTGAATCATGTCAGCACAAAATTTTAATTGTCTAAAAACCAGCTTATACATAAATTGATTTATAACGTTAAAAATAAACACTTAACTGTCCCTATTGAAAAAAACAACAGTAACTTAAATACCTATAATTCTTTGTTCTTTTAGGGTAATAATGATTAACAGGATTTTGAATTGTTTTCTCAAAACTAATAACAGGGGAATTTGCAAGAAGGAAATACAGAGGCATTAACCCTTTATTTTCCTACTTATAAAAGGTTGGATGGCAAGGTTGGTATTAGGTATTTAACCATTTTAATCTAACAAAGTAGTATCCAAACTAGTCAGTCCTTATAACTGCTCTAAGGGAAATTAGATTCTTCTCCCATTTCCAGAGATTCTGACCTATTAGTTCTAATATGGAGATCAGAATTCTTTATGTGTAAAAATCCTTCCTCAGTGGTTCTTGACCTTGGCTGAATATTATAATTAAAATTTTGGGAGGTTTGAAAAATCCCAGTATCTATGTTGGATGCCAGACTGATTAAATCAAAACTCTGGGTGGGAAACCCAGGCCCCAATACATTTTTTAGTGTTATATTTTTGTTTTTATTCTTAAACAGGTATTTTCAATGTGCAGCCAAGATTGAGAACTATGTTCTGGGTGACTCTGGTCATTGACCAGACTGGAAACCATTGTTCTTACGTATCCATCAGGATTGTTTCTTTTCACTGAACGTACTACACCCTGCATTAACATTCTGTCTTTTCCCTCTGTTACTCTTCTTTCGTTTCATTTTGTTTAGAAAAAGAGGAAAAAAATACTTCTACTTGCTCTCTTTCTCAAAGGAGATTTCAATAATAACATTAACCTCAGATGTGAGGTCTGCTACTCTTACTTGGAATTTATGTAGATACCAGTTATTTTACTTTTCAATATATGTGCTTTTTAAAATAAATAAATAAATAAAAATCCTTTCCCCAACCAAATTTTACAACACATTATACAGAAAACCTAAACCAAATATGTCATAAAACAGAACACATGTGTTACTAAATTAGGTTTAGGAAATATATAAATAGAACAAGACTAAATTCTGTATTAAAGGAAATGCACACATTCTATAAGTAAATAAATTGACCTGATTCACTAACTTTCCCTGGAAAAATTACATAACCTAAAGAATAACATAGGAAATTTAGCAACAAATCTAAAAAAACAAATAAGATTTGTTCAAGCAACACTGATATTTTAGAAGTACTTCATTTGAATAAATTATTTAAAAAATATTGCTTACTCTGAATCAATGGATGGGGGGAGGGACAAAACATTTCTAAGAAAAACAAAAACCAAAAAGCACTGCCCCAAAAAGGATACAACAAGAAAGGATACTCTTTGTATGACAGTATTACAGCAGTATTTACGCAGGAATGCTTCTAAAGAAGAACAGCAGAATGCAGTTTAATTTTTTCTTATTTTTCACATTAAATTTACAAATAAATGATTTTTTAAAAACACAATTGAAGGTATTTTTTGTTAACTGTTCCACTGAGGTATTTGTAAGACTTCTGACTACTCCAATATAGACACTTTAAAACAAAATTCCAATATTCACAGTGTCTCAGAAAAAGAATAAACATTAAACAAATTTTCTCTTAGTTATATAATTTTATCTGCTTTACACACTGGTAATTTGACCCATTTTTCTTCCAGTTTACAAAGGCAGATTTAAAATAAAATAAAAAATATATATTTCTACTCATCTTTCTTAAATCAATGCAACACAAACTTTAAAGTTTAAAAAGCTTAATCCTACCATTTTTAAATTACTTACATATGAATTAAAATTACATAGTTGAAAGACAAAAGATTTCATTACTTACTTACACACACACACACACACACACACACCCTATGTATTTCTTTTAAGTGAGCAATTAGTAATCAGTAATGTGAATTCTCAGGCCCATCAAAGGTGACCAATTTGTCTTTGGTAAACAGTTTCCCAATTTCAGCACTAAAAGTCAGGTATCCTGGAAAAGTGGTCAGTCACAGGAAAACTGGAAGGGCTAGTTATCTAAGGCCCCGATTCCAGACCTAATGAGTCATAAGCTCTGGGTCGGAAGCAAGGTGAGATAGTCTAACAATCTGTTTTATCAAGCCTTCCTACTGATAATATATGTCAAAGTTTAAGAATCACTGTTTTACTAGGCATAATTAGTAAAGACAATACATTCACCTTATAAAATTAATTCTCCAAACTTCACTTTTACATACAAATGTGTTTATTCTGCAGTTATAATTCTGAAGTTTAATGGGAATTAACTGCATAATTAGACAGAGACAGAGATGGATGGATGGATGGATGGATGGATGGATGGATGGATGGATGGATGGATGGATGGATGAATGGATGGATGGATGGATGGATGAATGGATGAATGGATGGATGGATGGATGGATGGATGGATGGATCCCACTGAGTCTTTAAAAACCTTAGGAGATAACTGAATTACTACTCTATTCCTTAATTTTATCTCAAAAAAAGTTGCATCATTTTATTAATTTATATCCACACTTACCTTACTAATTTTTAATACTTTCTTTTTCCTTCTTTAGAATCTTGTTTTGGTCTAGCAGATCGAGCAAACTGCTAATATTTTAAAATTAAGGTTTCCTTCACAAACATGAAAGTAATCTTTTCTAAGTAATTATCAAGATCTTTCTAATATTGGGCAGAAGTACCATTTTTTAATTTATCTTTCATATTTATCTTCCTACTCTCAGACACATGTCAAATATTTTCCACATTCCTCCTAACTACTATCCAGGATTTGGTGGAGAAATTAAAAAAATTTACCTTTTCTTTTACAGTAAATATTTTTTTATACTTAGACCTTCACTTTTGCCATCTATCCTACTGATGTCTAGTTTGCAAACTGCATTAACTACTAAAAGCAGAATAGTTAAGTCAATGATATATTTTGGTTATGGAAACTCTCAAATACAAATATGAATTACAATAAAATATAAAATCATAAAGCTACAATGAACCATATTTTTTTTCAATGGCTCCAAATTTATTTCTGGATACTATAGTCTCAGGCTTAGCATGAGTATGTAATTTTGTGCTATGTTTAGAGTTGGCTTAATTTTAATAACCTCATGCTGCTGAGGTTCCTTTATTTCTCAATAAAAATCTAAATAACACTCATCTGACTTAGCTAAGTATGTTTGTAATTAAGTATCTCAAGTTACAATTCCAGTTGTTGAGATTTCTAAAGGATAATAAAAATTAGTTTCAATTACACCCTTCCCCAAAAATCTACATAACCTTTGGAACTGATTTAAAGGATACAACAACCATAGGTTTTCCAAAAAGAACATATCCATTAGCTTCCTTTAAGGCTTTTGCTGCTGCTTTTTCATTTGGAAGTCCAATGAAAGCTTGTCCTTTCATGCGACCTTCTTTCATCAAGCGTATATCAAACCTAGAAGTCAAGGAAGAGTGGTTTTGATTCAAAGATTGCCAAAAATTTGGTGAAATAAATGGAAATGTGTTGAAAATTTTAAATTTTGCCATTTCAGAGCAAAAAAGAAAATGACTGTACAATCTAATTAGCACAGTGATTACTCAGAGCTTTCTAAAATTTTATCTTATATTTGGTCTAAAATGGATTCTATAAGTATGTAAAGTAAATATGATGATGTGCTTATATATATTTTTAGCTATTTTACATGTATTTATGTGATTTAAATATTATATCACTAGCAGCTATAGAAGCAAATTTCTTGTTTGTATTTCAGATCTCTATTTTAAAAAAATTTCATGCAGCAAATTCAATACTATCTACTCACGTGATAAAAAGAACTATAAAACCAAGGCTAGAAGGGCAGACAAAGACCACTAAAAAGTAACACAGAATTTCAGAGTAAGAAAGGACTTATCGATCATCTAGTCAAAACCATTATTTTATAAGTGATGCCTACAGAGACAGTCTTTTCAGGGTCAGACAGATTAATTTTAAAGTTAGACACAGAAACACAAATCATGTTGTTTTTTTTTTTAATTTTAAGTATGGGGTTCTGTTATTCCATAGTGCATTATTTTTCAACATTTTTGATAAAAAGTTATATTTAAAACTCTTCAGAAAAATAAGGCTGCATGTAATTTATAATTAAAGCACTGCTTACCATTTAGATAGTCCATATAGGACTAGCTAAAGTATGTAAAGCTTTAAAAAATTCAGCAATTTAAAAAAAAATTCACATGGCTAGTCCCATGGGAAACAATTATTAATTTATCATTTTGCCATGTACAGTACAGCTTTCTCAATATATAATTATTTTTTCCTATCAAATTCTAATTGCAGGCAATACTGGAAATAGAAAGAATGTATACACATACACATATGTATATATTTATACACATAAAATATTTATACACATAATATATATTGAAATATATATATATATATATATATATATATATATATATATATATATATTTTTCTTTTCTTTTCTTTTCCTTTTAATCATGACTCAAAGGCAGCAACATGAAAATGGACCAGTGTTTCCATGGCCAGCAAAAGAAACATTTGATATCCTGATAAAAAGAGATATCTGCCACGAGGAGTAAAATGGAGAATTTTAAGACATTTTAGATATACTATCTAAAAAGGCACATAGGCCAGATAAGCCTTTAAAAGCACTGGTTTCGTAAGACAATTAAAACACAATTGACTAATTAAAGTCACTCCCATTTTATCTCCACTCATCCCTCTGCCCTTACCTTTACTAGTTATCCCTACTTCTAATTTATACGGCCCAAAGTCTTCCACATTTTAGAGCTAAATAATTATGGAATTTCAAAGAATAAAATTCTAACTCTAAACATTAGCTTTTATATCATTTACAAATCATCTCTCTCTCTTCCAATCTCACAAAATTGGGAGCCTTGCCTAATGCAGTCCAATGAAAAAAATTTACTGCCAGGGTAAGAATCTAAAAAATTTTGCCCTACTGCCATAGATTACTGGATCAGTTATTAAAACAGTAGTTTTCAAAGTGTAGTCTTTGGTTCAGCAGATTTGGTATCAGATATGTGCCTTTCAGAAATAAAAATTTATGGCCCCTACCTCAACCCAGAAAAACAGACTCTCTGGGGATGGACACACAAAACTGTTTTACTAAGATCTTCTGGTGATTCTTATACACATTAAAGTTTGAGAACCACTGCTCTAGAGCTGCAGAATGAGGCTGGAATTTATGAGGCCTGTTTCTGTAAATAGTTTTACTAGAACTCAGTCATTAATATTTGTTTATGTATTGTTTATCACTGCTTTCATTCTACAAAGACAGAATTGGGTTGTTAAAACAGATATTATATGGACTGCAATAAAAATATTGAATTTTTACTATCTTTCCATTTACAAAGAATGTTGCTAACTCCTGATCTAGACATCTAAAAGCTTACACAATATATAACAGTAATTTCTTCATATAATTTTTATCTATAAACAAAAAATGTTGAGATAAAAAAGGGTTACTATGTAACAGAGAAAAAACAAAACATAATTTGAGAATATGACTGCCACTTACATTATCCGTTCTGTTTCTGATGAAAAGTCAACGTATCTTCCAAAAATAAATTTAAGGTCCTAGAATTTCAACAACAACAACAAAAAAGACAAATAAGGAGGTCCAGCAAAAACAAAAAGCAAAACATAAAAAAAATTATTTATAAATTTCAACTTACCTTTTCTTGAACATGTTTAGCTAAATTCTTTACATAAATTCTACAGTTTGGTTCACCAGGTTCATAACTTCTGAAAACCGAAAGTGTTTCCATTTCTTATTTAAAAACAAAACAAGGATATAAAATTTAGACATTTTCATCAAGTAAAAAAAAACCACAAAACTTATACCACAACAATCTAACGGTTAAATAGACAAAATAAGCATTATAAAATTATGAAAACTAAGAATAGCAATATTACTAATGTGATAAAAATACTAATTAAAAACCTGAATTGATAATATAAAAATTAGTTTAAAAATTTTAGGCATTTAGAATAAAATTTATCCAATAAAGTATCTATTATTAAAATTCCTTTAAATGAGTTACTTTATTGAAGATTGAAGCAAATTAATATGTTATCAATCACTGGTGTAACTATCTTGCTTAACGTCAATTTCCCAAAGCACTAGGCATCAACATATTCAAACCTAAGAATGAAGTGCTCAAACATAATAATCAAATATTTCAGATAGTGGCTTCTGAATTCCTATACAGCTACTCCTATATCATGTCAATAATATGTTCTTGATATTGGTTCCTGACAATGTTCCTACAAAAGTGCTTACTGGAAGTCCACTTCTATTATGGAAAAAATTATAATGTGTTACATGTCAATCTAAAATGCCAAATTATTTTCCTAAAATTTACAAAATCAGAAAAAAACCTTTAGAAGTAAAAAACTATGTTATATAAAATACTTAAACAAAGATTTCTAATTACCAAATAATTAAAATTATTATTTTTAAACAAACAATTGCTTTGGAGGAATCTCAGACATGGTACTGTGGTGGTCTGTCAACTGGAATTTAGAACTCCAGAGTGTGGGCCACATTGCTTTGTTTAAGGAGTTAGTCATATAAAAGTTTTAGGGATAAAAATATTTTTTTTTTCCTAAATAAATGTGAATTGAAAACATTGTATTGAAAGATACTTTCCTCTCTAGAAATATGAATATTAAGAATCAAAAACATTAAGTGAAGAGATGTTTTGAAGTATGTGCCTTATGGGTAAATCACATGAGGAATTTGTTGCTTTGTTTCTGAAGGGTCAAAGAATTATAAAATGGAATAAATGCTGATTATTTCATGAATTTACCTTCTCTAGAAATTCTGCCCTTTTCCAGCTCCCTTCTAGAAATACATTCTGATGGCATTTCGTCAGAGTCTTCTTTACTTTCCTCTGTGATGTTCAAATTAGGTTTTGGGAAGATTTTTCCAAATCCTATACTGGATGCATCAACTTCAGTAGCAGGTAAATCTAAGAGTTAAGATTAACAGCAGCTATTAAAAATCTCTCCCTTCAAAACCATTTTAGTGTATCATTTTTAATTTTTGAGGTTATCTTCTGGTGATAAAACCATTTGGTGTTTTTCTCAGTATTTTAGAGCAGGGATAGATAAACTTTATCTGTTAAGGTGCAAATAGTAAATATTTTAGGCTTTGCAGGCCATACGATTTCTGTCATGGTTATTCAACTTTGCCACGGCAACATGAAAACAGCATAGATAATAGCTAAACAGCCAAACATGCTCTGTGGTGCCAAGTGAAAGGCTGGAAAGTGTAAAGAAAAGAAATCCATTTCGACATATTTAGTTCGTATTTCGTTTAAGGTGCCAGAGGAGCATCAAATAAAATGTTTAATAGATAGATAGGTAGAACGTGTTTTGTGAGCAATAATCAGTATTTTGTTTAACCTACCCACTCCAACCTATTAATAATTGTGCAAAAAAAATTTACAAATCATTAAATAAATTATACGATTATCAAAGGTATTCTGGTAATGAAATGAGGTCATTCAAGATTATTTATATAAAGATTTCATAGAGTTATATCAGAATACTGAGAAACAACTACCAACCTTCTCTAAGGGGGAAAAATTAAACTGCCTCTACTGTTATTATAGTATCACTACTTGACATTGATGTAGAATGAAATGACTGTCTCCCTTTCTTCACGGGTCTAAGCCTTTGTGTAAATTAAGCTTAAAAAAATAAAAATTTGTGTCAAAGAGAGATTAGCCATGAGATAAAAAAGACAATGTACAAAAAGAAAAAATATTGAAACAAACAAAAAAGGAGCTATGTGAAAAGGTAATGTAATTTCATTAACCATTAGAGACAGGAATTAAAATCGGTTACAGTTTTTCTACTCATTACATTTGCAATACTTACTAGAACTCTATCCTATATTCATACTAGTGCTTAAATATATATATACAAAAATATATGTTCTAGTTATTTTCAGTAATAATAAAAGAAATGGAAACAACCTCAACTTCTATCAACAGAGCAGGATTAAAGATTGATATAACTATTCTATGAAGTACTATGCAGCCATAAAAAGTAAAATGTATATTTTCATGTTCTGATGTAATAAGCTACTTTCACTAGACTTTAAACTCCAAAATACCAGTCACCATGTCTAACTTGTTCTTAGGGCCTCATTACTGAGTCAGTGATGAACACTATGTAAAATATGATGCCCATTTAAAAGAAGAAATAAGATAAAATGTGTTTACACATATACAGAATTAGGCCTGGAAGAATATTTACATATCAAATTATTAATAGTGGTTATTTCTAAGTACTGGTATAGGGGACAGTAGGGTTGAGGTGTTAATTAAAAATTTTTTAAATTTATATGCTCCTGTGTTAATTACATTTTCTGTAAGCTTGTATTATTTCAAAAATTAAGATTTAAACAATAAAGGAATGCCATTATATTATAAAACCAAAGTAATGGCTAAAATAAGCAGAAAAATATCTGTAATTTTAATAAATTATGTTGAAATTTAAGAACAGTATATTGATAAACAATCTTCCATGGTCATTAGATTAAAAACATTTACATAAAACCTATAACTCACAAGTTATACTGCTTGTTTTTTTAACCAATAATACAATAATATTAATAAAACCACTGAATATAACATTTAACAAGCAATGAAAAAATAAGTCAGTACAAAAAACTCTTCTTTTTTTAGTGGAAACATCAACAAAAACCAGCCTAAATTTCACCCTACAATTCAGTACAAGCAAGACAATACTGACAACCTCACTGTTAAGCACATTTTAATTACATAAAGTTCAAAGTGCATAGTATTCTATTATATTGAGGAAGGCCTAACTGCATATTTTAAATATTGTTTATGAATATTAAGATACAAAAACATTACATATAAAATATAATTCTGACACAAAAAGTTGATTGAGCATTTTTACATAGTACATTAAAGAAGTAGAATATGCTTACCACAATTTTGTTCTTCAAAATTTTGCTCCTTTTCTAGATCTTTCTTAAATGCAGCTGGCATATCAGTAGATATGTGAAATTCAATTTTTTTATTGCCTACAGGTTGTGGTTGATCAAAAACATCCGAAGGTAACAGAACTGGATGTAAACTGCTGTTTATAAACAATCACAGTGTTACTTTATACTGCAAATAAAATTCTGACTAAAACATTTCATATTTTAAATTTAAAAAGCTAACACTGATAAGTACTCACAACACCAAAGGCATTGCACAAAGTAACTTACATTTAACAGTTCAATAAACTCTAACAAATGTTCTAATACAAGTACTATTGAATTACCAGTTAAAATAGATAAGGAGATTGAAGAGATGTTAAGAAACTGCATAGTCACTCAATAAATGACAGAGATAGTACTTGAGTACTGAACCTAAACTTCAGGATATTTACCAATATGCCCCAAAAAAGTTCGCTCTATATTTAATATAAGCATTTTTATGTACTGTATTCTATATAACAAAATGCTATGATGTCCAATAGAGTAGTCACTTACCTCATATGGCTAATGAATACTTGAAATGTTGCTGTCTAAATAAAAATGTGCTATAAAATACACAGCAAGCTTCGACAACTTGGTACAAAAAAGGTAGAACATCTCAATAACTTTTTATATTAGTTATATGCTGAAATAATATTTTGTATATAATAGGAAAAATAAAATATACTGAAATCCACTTCATGTTTCTTTTTATTTTTTAATGTGGCTATTGAAAATTTTAATACGATTCATTTTATTTTTAATTGTTCAGTTAAAAGCTATGGTGTCAAAACATACACAGGTGGGAAACATACATATTTACACTTAACATGAAATTAAAAAGACAAAAAGATTAAAGAGTCATTCCTTTAAAAGTGGAAAAAAGATAATTTTAACAAACTCCTTTCTCAATTTATTAAGTTACAAGTTCAAGAAAAATTTACACTCTAGACAAACTAAATGAACTTAAAATTGCAATTTTATCCAATTAAGATATTAACATATGAAGAATTCCATAGCAAACAGGCAAGTTAAATTTCTGCCATAATTGCTTTGAAATAATGTAAGGTGAACAAGCAGACAAGTACATATAGAACCCTTATTTTATAACCCCAAAGAAACTTACCTGTGTGAAACAGATGAAGGTGTATTCAGCATATCCTTTATTTTTTGCTTCTTCCTCACACGGCGCTGCTTTATTGTTTTTGGTCTTTTAGGCTGAAGATTTGCTAATTCCATTAGTTTGGTCATTCTACATTGGGGGAAGTGAAGGTAAAAGATTTCCTTATGTAGAAGCATTGCTATTTACCACTGTTCCTATTATCCTTAAATATGTATTTTGGCTTATAAATCAGAAAATAATTTGTATTGCATAAGTGTAATTTCTAAGCTATCAATTAAGATGTAAACAATTTGACAAAAGAACAAGCTCTAAATATCCTTGTTCAATATTCACTTTACTTGGAAGGAATTGGGAATTTACTTAATAGAAATGCACCTTTTAAAGATAAATTCTATTATAAAAATTATTAGTTGATCAAATAAAATGGCAAGACATGATGTCAAAAAGCTGAACATGGTACATTAATACAATCCATATAACTTTATTGCTCTTTTCTTGACTTCTCTTCAAAAGGCCTTACAAACATGGTAAAATTATTTTGATTCATATTCTAATTATTAAAGGGAGCTTGGACTGAAGTATTTTTATTATAAGCATTTTGTACATAATTGCTGCTAATCAGTCATTACAGAAACAAGTAACTTGTTTGAAAATAAAGTTTTCAAACAGTATATTCTAAAGTAGTTTATAAGTAACTATCAAGGTGTGAAAACTGATACCCTGTATAAAGCTTATTTCCATTTGAGTATGATTAATATTTAGAATAGGTCTTGTCTAGGCATTTTCATATCTTCCATAAGATCAGATACAGTGTTTCCACAGAGCAGAAGCTCAAAAACCAGTAGTTACAACTCTAACTCCCCACAGTTACATTTGTGCGATTAAAAAGCAAAACCAACACACACACAGTAAAATGCAGGAAAGGAAAAGAGTGTGCTTAAAATAAATTTTAAACTTTTTCTAAGTAAGGAAAAATGTAAACATAAACTGCGAATTTTTAAAACCTCTTAACAACTATGGTTTATCAAAATTTTTATGAATAAATCCATTTACACAGAACACAGGTCTATATACATAAACTGCTCATCCAAACTACATAAAGTCTTTATGATAGCTCCAGGTGTACATTGGGTAACCAATAAATATTCACTGAATAAATAGACCATTCTTTTTAACATTTCCAGAAGATAACAGAGAAGCACAAAACCAGAAATTGGTTAATGAAAAGGCTTTGTTCTTATGACTCAAAATAAATTATTTGCAAAATGTAAACATAATAAAATATAAACAATAAAGGTTTTGGCCACTCTAAATAAAGCATTTTTATTTACTACCATTACTTTTATAAAAAAAGTAAAATTTACAGAGGATAAGTAATTAACTCAACGCAACACTCTATACTGTTCTTTCTTTAACAACAAATGAAAGAACTGTCAGCCTTTCTGAATGTCTCTATTCAAACACTCTATTCATCCCTATTATGTAATTTCAGCACCACTGAACTTTGATTTTAACTCTCCCTAAAAAGAGAATATATATACTGAGCTACTACTTAAGTGAATGTTGACTCAATAATAGTCAAATTGCTGATTATTTGTGTACGTTGCCCAGATTCTCTGCTTGGGTTCTGACTCATGTCATTCACTCCTATATCTGACTTCTTCTATGTATAGTTACTTATGATTCCCATCATTTGTCCAAACCTGTCTTCTAGACTAGGGACTAGAAAACTGGAGCCCAAGGACCAAATCAAGCCTGCTGCCTGTTTCTGTAAATAGAAAGCTTTTTGGAACACAGCCACATTCATTATAACAGAAATCTTTGGCACTATAGAGAAAATGTTCAGCTATTCCTGTACTAGGTTACACTGTGGATAAGATATCTGAACGTTATTAACAACTTACTGTTCTTCACTAGAATCTTTAAATAAAATATACGTAGATCATCAAAAATAACCAATTAAAAAATGCATCTGCTGTAGTTACTATATATATATATTTTTTTAATGAAATCCTACAGAATTGCTCTAGAAATTTTTCTGAGGTAAATAAAGTCCAAGGGAATGAGCTGAAAAAACATTAATACAATCTAGTATTCTTGTTGTTGTTGTTTCAGATAGTTACATTCTATAAAGTCGCCATAAATAAAAAAATAAGTAAATAACAAATCATTGCTCCTAGGGGAAATTCAGGATTAGGTTCTTACAAGCTTCAGCTCATAACAACTGATCAATACAAATCTTATATGTGCGTTTCTGTTTAAGGGAACATTATTTAATATATACTATTGGTTCATTAATATTGAACTTAAGACAACAGCACTATAACTCATACCTGAACAAAGCTTACCTAACACAACTTATTTTTTCCATAAGGCACATCACAGTGTTCTTAATCTTGGAAAAGTTAGATAACACTTCAATATTATGCTCGAGGACCATTTTTAAAAACCGGCAAAATCATCAACAAACAGCACAAAAATGTGAAAAACATGGGACTAAAGAGATTATAAAAATAACACTTGTTTACAGTATGAGAGTTGAAACAAGGTGGCAGATTTTCACCTGTTTTACCTCTCTAGAAATGTGCATGTCAAGCAATTCAAATTTTTCACCATTCTGTACATGCCCATGTCCACAAAAGATCCTAAAATCACTGAAACTACTAATTTGGGAGTCACAGATAAATTATAGTAAGTAGGCAGTCACAAATACAGAATTCACAAATAACAAATATTCATTGTACTTTATAATACTATTGTCATCAATCTAAAAAATTATTTATAATCCAAAAAGTTTTCCTTAGGTCTTAATATCTAGTCTCAGGTCTATTACTACTACATATGGTTGAGGGGTGGGGGCTGGAGATGGACATATTAAAATGTCCTCAAATTACAAAGAATTACAGCAAAAATTAAGAAGAGCAGGAAAATCTCCTTTGCATATTCTATGTTCCTTGGAATCTAAACAAATATTATTTGAAATTACAAACCTCTGTCGGTCTTCATCATCACTGCTTTCATATTCTGATTCTTTACTAGATAATTCCTCATCTTCATCTGGCAAAGGAGGTTCTTCTGGTGGCTGAGGAGATGCAGGTGGAAGAGGTGCATGTAATGGCATATAGTCTTCATACTATTAAAAAAAAATTATGATTTTACGGAATAAATCATTTCCATTCAGATACATGATTCTCATCTCTACCTATGATCCTTTTTTATACATTAAACACAGATTGAAGGAACACCTGCTGTGGCAGACTGGTAGCTGATCTAAACACTTGTTTCTTCTTCCTTGGCAACTAGCTGGACTAAATTTCCAAACCTCTCTTGAAGTTAGATTTCATCATGTAACTGAATTTTTTAGCCAATGGAATATTAGCCAAAAAACCTTCCAAACATATTATCCTCTTTGATCTACAGGCTTCATGGCAATGTTCTCAGCATGCTAGAAATGCACAGAGTGAAGACAACTTAGGTCTTTTAAATGACTCAGTAGAGATGAAGATAATTCTACACCACTTTTGGAATGGACTTGACATGAGCAGGAAATAACTTATATTTTGTTAGGTAACTAAGATTTGAGGTTTTTTTTTGTTAACTGCAGCTAGCATAATCTTAACTAATATTTCTGCATTGTGCCAGTAATTGAGGTATTGAGGTTACAAAGAAAAATTACACAAAGCTAACAGGATGCACATTAGGAAAACAGCGAATTCACAATATACAAAAGAAAAGCAAATCTTCTATGCAAGCGTTAGGTTTCAAAATAATTTCTCATTGCTATTATCTAAAAAAGTATCATGGCAAAATAATAACTAGAATTATCCAAGAACAGACATAACTTGTTCTTGATCAAAGGACTAAACAACACTGGCAGAAATGATAGCTTCAATTACAGAACAAACCATCTCTTTTATATTCTGGCTTTCTCCCACTTTTGGTTCTCTACTTAAATACTATCATCGCATTAACTTTATATTTGTATCTTTTTTCAGTGCACATTAGAGGCACAACATTTGTAAAATTTAGCCTTAATAATCTTACCTCAGCAGGAGAAAGTTTGAACCTTGAAAATTCTAAGAGATTTCTTACCATGGGAGGTCGTGCAGTAATCGGTCCAAAAGGTGTAGGTAAATTCATTTTATTCATAAGATGAAGCACCTTAAAGTGATAAAGCATTTAAAATCACATAGTGATTCAACTCACACATTTTATGTATTTAAAAACTTTGCAATAACACTATTAATTTAGTACAGAGGCCAGTCCACTTCTCACCTTTATAATTCCAGTATAGCGCTAAAACAAGGCACTAATATATTTCAGATTAGCTTTCCTAAAATGTTTGTCAATTCCAAAATATTATTATTCTCATTGTTAAAATGTCATGTTCTTGCCATGTAAAATCTTCTCAATATCTGTTTTTCCCAATTATTGTGAAACACAGAGAAGTATAATAATGAAAATAAAAATCACCTATATTTTGTACTATCAATACTTTCATACTTTCAAGTATTTGCCAAGAGGTCCACTATGTCTCTTCTTTTAAGAAAAAAATCTATATATTAAAGATTTATGTTAAAATAATAAAGAATTACCAGAAATTATTTTACAGATTACCTCATGTTTAATAGCATTATTAATACTAAACCTAATAGTATGCCTCTGCTATAGTTTATTAAAGCATTTACTTGAATGTAGTAATATTTCATTACTTTTTTGAAATAGACTAAATGTTTATAATCCCCCCCCAAATTCATATATTGAAACCTAAGCCCCAATGTGATGATATTAGAGGGTGGGGGCTTTGGGTAGCAATTAGGTCATAGAGAAGAGGCCACATGAATAAGATTAGTGTCCCTTATTCAAGGGGCTCCTGCATGCTCTCTCACACCTTCGGCTATGAGAGGACACAAAGAGAAAACACCCATCTGCAACCCAGAAGAGGGCCCTCACCAGAACACAACCATGTTGGCACCCTGATCTCAAACTTCCAGACTCCAGAATTGTGAAAAATAATTTTCTGTTGTTTATAAGCCACCTATTACAGCTTAGTAATAGCAGCCCAAACTAATTAAGACACCTTTAAAATACTGTAGTATCATTGCCTGTTGGAATTAGTCTGATTATCATGAAAAAGTATGAGAATTTGCATGGAAAATAACATATCAAGTTATACAAGCATTTACTTTGAGGAAAGTAAATATTATTCTACTTACCTGTACATAGAACTTAGGCACACTTGCCAAAGCATTTACTATGTTTGCTAGGATTGTGCTTGAAGGTGGTGGGTACATATACTTGAGGCATGAATTTAGAGGAAAAGTCAGCCTAAAAAAAAAAAAATTTAAATGCTTATCATGTTTTACTAAGTTTCATATCAATAACTTGTTTTATATAACCTGTATAACATACCAAAACTGTTCAAATAATTCAGTTCTCTTAGTTTACCTTGTTCCTAACAGATCTAAATAAGTACATTTAAAAAAAAAACTTGCCTTCTGATAGTATTAAAGAAAAATAAAGTATTTCTTATCAGAGCTTATCTTATAGCTCGAACACTACAATGGAACCAAATTCAGTGACAAACTCATAGTTCAAAATGTTAAAACAATAGATTAAAAACATAAATGGCACATAAAATGTCCCTTTAAAAAATTCCCTTGCTTGCAATTTCTATATCCAGAGCAACAAAACGAAAAGAACAACAAAATACAAACTAAAAATGCTAACCCATGGTTTGGTGCAATTCCATTTTCTATAGTTAAACAACCAAGTTCTTTCTTTTCTTTATCATCTTCCACAGGGTCATCAGACCTAGGAGATACAGAATCAAAGTTGATCTTATTTTTAGAAATAGAGTGAAAATTTACATACAGAATAAACAACTTTTTAAACATGTCATTATAAAAAGCTTTATAATAAATAAACTACTGCATTTCTCAAGTAAATACCAAAGAAAAGGGAGGGAAACAGAATCAGCCTTTACTGAATACCTTCTCTATTCCAGATATTATACAAAGCATGCCAAATTTTCATGTAGTCTTCACAGCAACCCTATGAAGATGACATGATATATCTTACTGACAAAAAAAAAATAAAAATCCTTAACTTTATGTGGTGTACAATATTCCAATCAAGATCCTAGAGGATGCAGCTGGTCCGATTAGTCTTTAAAAAACACTAGTGTAAAGAAAATTTGTAAAGGTTATATAACTACAGAGAATTATAGCTAGGAACCAATACCAGTCTTGGTTTCAAGGCCATGCCTATTCATGATACTCTGCTATCTGTAATATAACAAAGACTTTATACTAGCTACTTTCTCTGCACATAAAATTGAATGCTTTTTAGCCCACTCTCTTCCCACTTTGCATTAATTCCTAATATTAAATCAATACTCAGGTTCCTAATGTACTACTAGGAACAAAAATAAATATTTTAATATACCAGATTCATTTAGAGAGATGCATCATTTATCATTTCAAATTACTTATTTGTTAGTCTGAAAATAATCCAATAGCAATACAACTTATTATAAAAGCACTTTAAAACGTTAGGAAAACCTAACTATCTACATACCTTTTCTTTTTTTCAGTGCCTGAAGAGGGACATGGTGAATGAACTTGATCTTGCTCTTTTGCAAATTCAACAACTAAAGTATGACCTAAAAGTTTCAGCTGATGGAGTCTTGTCAATGCCTTCAGTTGGAAGAACCAAAGAGTAAAAGATTTGATAACTGTACCAAAAATTATTTGTTAGAGACGATCTACAAAATAATTTACACATGTTCTTTGTTAGTACTATTATCGCTTCCTTGGTTATGGGTTACCATTTTAAATATCAGGCTACCAAGCTTTACTACTTAAGGGATTGCTTCTTACCACTTAACAAAACTAAATCTGGTTAAATCTAACTCTGCCTATACCCAGGCAGCTGAAATGGTTTAGAAAGACAAATGCCACAAATCTGTTAGGTCTCACTTTTAATTTGAAACCACAAGACTGGAAGTAGACCTTTATGATGCCACATTCTTGGTTATTTTTTATTACCAATCTCTCTCTTCTTCAACCTCACAATATTCCTTCCCCATTCTTTTAGCTTAAGACCTTGTTCCTACTTTAAGACTAAAGTAACCAGATGAGAACTTCAGATTCCCAACATAACTCCCATCTACCAGCATTTGCATCCACCCATTCTGCCTTCCATCTGTTATGATATTAATTATCCATATTTTAACCTAAACACAGTTGCTTGATTTGGATACTAAATCTCCACTGACCCTCTCTAAGGTCTCTCTCTCACTTTCCAGAACTGTACAAGGGGTGTCCTTACCCACACTGCTAATTTTCTGTCCTTTACTGGATCATCCACATCACATACAAACATGCTCTTATTTCTCCCATCCTAAACATTATTTTCATCTACCGATGCAACTTACATGTCTTAATCAGTCCACTGACACTACCTATTACAGACAACAAATTCTGCATTGTCAAGCTAATGGTCAACTCTCAGTTTTCAATTTACTTCATTTTACACAGTTAATCACTCTCTGCTTGATACATGGTCTTCATTTGCTATCAAAATACCGTACTTCCTATAATTTTCTTCCTAGCTCACTGGTTTTTAATCCTCAGTCTCTGGCTTGTGCCTTCTCAAACTCTTAATATTGGCATATACCAGAGCTCTATTATTGGTCCTATCTAATTTCTTAGTCATCTAAAGTAGCATCTTAAATGTAAATGTCATCACTATGCTGATGATTCTATTTCTAACTTAAGCCCAAACCTTTATCTTGAAAGTCCAGGAACATATATCTAAGATATTGGATAGAAACTCATGTCTCTCTCAAAGGTATGTAAGCTGAATTGCATCATTTTTCTTCCTTTTAAAATGGATGTCACACGCATTCTCTTCTTTTCAAGGATTTATGGTTTTTCACTTTTAATGTTATCTAATTTCCCTATCTCAGATATTTGCTTTATCCTTAATAATTTCTCTCCCTTGTTTTATTTAAAATTGATCAGTCAATTGCACTCTAGCCTACAAGTCCTGTCACTGCTCTTATCTTCTCATTCCTTCTCTTTACAAGTATTTCTCAAAGACCCTGATGATTCCATGTCCTCTTCTTCAGGTTAATCTTGACCCTAAAACAATGTGTTTTCATTACCATATTTTATTTATAACTTAATGCTATATTGAAAAGAAGTCTTTTCTGAAAAAAAAAATCCCATACATTAAAAAATACATACAATGTGAAAGTCTTATTTTACCCTCAGAGAGAGACTTTTGTTAACAATCTGGTATATAGTTCTGCCATATTTTTTTGTATGCATAAACTAACATACATACCATTAGTTTTCTAAAATCCCAAGGTTACATTATATATAATATTTTGCAACTTTGTTCACGTACTCTATCTGGGCTACATCCTACTTAATACATATTGATTTGAACTCATTCTCCAAAAGCTGTAGTCTAGTGTACAGACTTAGTATGATTTAAGGTGTTTCTTCCCCTTGTTGATGAGGATTTGGGTCATTTCTATCATTTACAATAGAAAGTCCTTTACTAATTGTGTTCATTTCTCATTTTGTGTCATCAGACCATATCACCTTCTTAAAATGCTCTTCTCTTTGCATACATGATATTTTATTTTCTAGTTCTACTTCCTTTTTAACTTCTCCATGCCAGTCTTATTTCCTGGCTTATCTTCCTTATGGCAACCATATCCCCTCACCTAGTTGAAGAAACTCCGTTTTTTTTTTTTTTTTTTTTTTTTACCTTGCCCTAACTCTAGGAGCCCATATTTTTAACTGTTTTAAAAATATTTCCAGAGAAGTAGCCCACTGATCACTCAAAGTTAACAGATGACATCTGGATTCATTACTTATCTTTGCAAACATCTTCTGAATCCCGCCCCTCATGTCAGCTAATATCTTCTTACTAACTTATTCAGATCTGGTCTCTTGTCTTGGTCTTTGTAACATTTCTGTTGTTTTGGCTTTCCATTTGGTCTTCCTACTTCTAATCTTTTTCTACATCCAACCCATTACGTGAACTCACTGACCAGCTCAAAAGTATCAAGTACTTTTAGAATATCTACTAAACAAAATTCAATTCCTCCCTCAACTCCCATCAAAATTTAGACTCAACCTATCCTGCAAGACCTATTTCCATTTCAATCCATAGCTATTGCTCCACTTAAAACTTTCCATGCCCTATAGCTTAACTTAGTGTTCTACAAACAGGAAAGATAAATCTCTCTTTGTTTTCGTCTCAAATCCAATTAATTATTAAAGGTCTACATTCCTTGTAAATGATTTCCTAAGATTTTAAAAATACATACACATATATATTCTCCCTTTAATACTTAAGACATCTTGCCTTGCAACAGTTACAGAGATAGTTAACAATCTTTGCATCCTTTAGGACTTATTTTTAACTACATATGAGATTATAAATTGACTTTTTCTTTTCAGTTCATCAATCATTCTTATAGGTAAAAATCTGCCAAATAACAAACTAAATGTAGCCTGTGGAATGAACTATTGAAATACAAACTTTCACTTTTAAAAACTATAATTTAACACTGTTTCATTTTTGAACCAAGATTAGATAATAGAAAATTGCTAACTTATCTAGTAAAGAAAAAGTCATACCTTTATAGCTGCTTTTTCATTAGGGAAAGTAGCAAAAGCTGTATGTTTCTGAAAAAGAATTAAGATACAAATTATTTCTAATATTTTCAGTTTTTCATATGTAAGTCTGATATTTTACTAGGTAACAGTGATTTCACGCATTAATAAAATATTGGAAAAGGATGGAAAATCGAGATCATTTTAAGCAATGGCTACTAATTTCATTATGGTGGTTCTGAATCTTTTTTTGGATCAGACTTCTTTGAAGACTGTGTAGCCTTTTTTATATAAAGGTATGCACACACGCACACACACACAAAGCATGTTTTATATATACTTCCAAAAACTTCAAGTTTAAAAACCACTGCTACACAGCGGACCGCCCTTAACATACAAAAAATATATAAAATATCTCCCATTTTATAACACATATAAAGATATTAAACTTTCCTCCATACAGCCAAGTACAGAGCTTAAAACTGTTCACCAACAGAATCATTACTCAAGTGAATGTTTCCTTTGTTTTATCTTTGTAATAAGGGTTTGATGGGAGAATTCTATTTTTAGATATAAATTGTACATATTTTTTAAATCATCAGAAAAGGAACATAAGTCAAAAGTAAATGAATCATTATGCTAAGGAAGAGTTCTTATTAATTCTTATTAAAGCATTTAAGATTGAGTAATTACATTACACATTGCTAATTTTGTCTAATCTGATCCAAGATGATCTAATTAAGTATACTTAAACTGAATCACAGAACATTCATATTTGCTGGTATATACTGCATGTCCTTGGATAACTTCATTTTGTTCAAAGTCTTCCCTTATATTGTTGATGAGATGCCTGGGGAACTTAACTCTTGCTTATATCAATTAGCTTATGGTAAAATTAGATTGGTTATATCACTTAGCTTTAAGTTGCAGAACCTAGTAACAACTTTAAGTGAAGACTTAACTATACATCACACTTGGATCAAATTGATCTTTTTCATATTATTAATTCTCAACTCTGGCTGCATATATAACTGGGGAGACTTTAAAAACCATTAAGGTTTTGCCCCATCAAAGGCAATCTCGCAGAAACTTAACGTCACCATTATTAATGTAAAGAAATCCTTCTAGAACATCCTCTGGTATAAAAGAAAATAGTGTACTGTGTAAATTCCTGTGTACGAACTTTAACAGACTTAAAATATTGTTCTCCAAAGAATTCTGTCGGAAAAATTTTTAAGAACTTCGTCAAAAATCTAGCAGAAATTCTGTAACTTAAAGTTACTACTATAAAACAGAGACATTAAAAAAGTGTCTGTTTTAATGACCGTCTTAACACTGGCTTATAAATAAACTAACATTTTAAAAAGTCTTTTGTTAAATATTTCTGTGAGTACCTTTGATAAATACCCCCAAATACAGAAGAGTTTTGAGATTCTCAGGATGGGTCAGAAAAGGGTACAAAACTAAGTCATTTTCCTTTCTTCTGCCTTGCCTTTCTCACTTGCCCTTTTCCGCATGGCTATGACTAATTTACACTTGAGCCAATTAAAACTTCACTTGCCACGCAAGATATTTTGAAAAGAGGAAAGCCCCCACTACACAAGCGCTACTTCCCCACTCCGTTCTGTCTTCCTCTGTCAGAGCTCCCACGCGCCGGGTCACCAGCCCAGGGCCTTCCCAGGAGGCTAGGGGCGGGCGCGCCCTTACCAGTCGCCCCTTATCTGACAGGACGCGCACTGACTGTGCCCCAAAATACTTCAGCAAGTCCTCTTTCTCCTCAGCGGTCAGCTCTGCTGGCAGGTGCCTCACTAGAAGGGTTCGGTCGCCCCGCGGCGGAGAAAGCGAAACAGAGCTCTGGCATCCTCTCGACATTGGTAGCGGCTGTTCGGGGGCCGCCATTTCCCTCGGAGAAGCAGCAACGGGGAGGCCGAGCGAAGAAGCCACAGTGAAAAATGCGCTAGTCAACAGAAGCTGAGATAAATGAGTACTTTTCCGTCTCGCGCTAAGGAGTCTGGAAACCAGGAAATACCGCGAGAGGTAGTAACCTTCTCGCGAGATCTGCGCTACCGACGGGTGACTCCTCTTCGGGGGCCGGTTCCTCAGACTGAGTGTGAGGCTCTACAGCGATGGGAAAGCAAATTCCAGGTAGCTGCTGAAGGTATTAAAAACAAAACTTCGCCAAGAGCGGTGTGAGCGTTAAAAAAGCTGTTAGAAAATGAAAAGAGACGAAAGACCTCAACAGAGCGAAGAAGTCTGGAAATTCAAGGACAGAGGGAGTTTCTTCTGCGCATGTGCAAGAGAGTAGGGGCGCCTGGGCGTGGCGCCAACGCTATTAATTCCTAATCCTAGCGGGTTACGAAAACTTGTTTGGCTGGCGAGATTAAGATCACAGGATGTGAGTTTACAGTTTGGGAATAGTAAAGCCTGAAGTTAGCAAGTTCTTTCTTCAGCTCTGTAGGGTCCATGCATTTAGGAGAACTCAGTTTAACTATCAAAATGTTGAGACAGAAACATGCTTTCAGGCTGGTGTTCATTTCACAGAATTGGTGTCCTCTGGGGAGTGATACAGTAATAAATTATATAATTATGTAATAGATAAAATGTGTAAAAATATATAAAAATATATATTCACGTATTTAATCCACAACTCCTTTTCATTTTACACTCGAAGACACGCACCGTACAAAGGTGTTTCAGTCAGTTAGTAAATTAGCTGGGATTTGACCTTTCTAGTGCAATTGAGCTTTACACTCTGAGCCACTATACTGCCTAGTTTCTGAATAGAATGAGGAAGAGATATCCCATTAAGAAAGTCAGAAATGTCTCCCTCACTCCATACAGTGATGGCCTTGAGGATTCTAGAGAGAAGTATTATTGTAGGTGTAGTTGCTATAGTCCGAATGCCTAAGGTACATTATTGCTCATTTTACAGTCATGCACCTTTAAACAGATATGCATTCTAAGTAACGTGTTTTTAGGCAATTTCATTGTATAAACATCATAGAGTGCACTTACGGAAAATTAGATGGTTTAGCCACTTACACAGGTAATTTACGTGGTATAACCTATTGCTTCTAAGCTTTGAGCCTATATAACATGTTACTACCAGAGATTAAGTCAAACGCAAAAGAAAATGATACAGTTACAAGACCTGGTAAATTTGAAACATATGAAGCTACTGCTGGCATAATATAGTATACTGTTTTACAGCAAACTTTTTTTTATATACGTTGAAAGAATATACTCTAAATGATGAAAGATTTAGTATAGTAAATACATAAACCAGTAAGAGTCTTTTATTATCATTATGAAGTATTATATATTATACACAATTGTATGTGCTATCCTTTTATGACTAGTAGCAGAGTAGGTTTGTTTATACCAGCATCACCACAAACGTGATTCAATGCATTGCACTGATGAGATGGCTACAATGTCACTAGGTAATAGAAAATTTTCAGCTTCATTGTAATGTTATGGGACCACCATGGTATATACAGTCTATATTGATGGAAATATCATAATACAACACATAGCTAATTGCTCCTTGATTAGATGATAGAGATCTAGCAGTAAACAACACATCAAAGTTCTCTAAGGAAGCATTAGTTGGGCAGCAGGGGAGGGATAGGTATTAATAAAAACTAGAAAACACATGGGGAAAACCTCCCCAAATGTCAGGTGTATAGAGCCAGACCATGAAAATCCTATAGGCTTGTTTAGAGTCTTGATATCTCAAGAGCAATTAGAAACATTTTTTTAGTAGAGTTGTGTGTATATATACTTGTGTGTTGATTAAATTTTAGATATGAAATTTTCTCTTTGGTTGCAGTGTGAAAAATAGAGTAGAAGCAGGAAGACCAATTGGGCTATTACAGTAGCTCAGGCAAAAGGTCTGGTAACAGTAGACATGGAGAGAAGGAACTAGAATTGAGATATAGTTTGAAATAGGATTGATAGAATTGCAGATGAAGATGAGTAATTAAAGATAAATTCTGGATTTTTGACTTGTACCCCAAACTGTCCACCATCTAGGTGAATGATAATGCCATAGAGTGAGCTTGAGAAAACTAAAGTGTAACTAGGTTAGGGACTAGTGTAACTAAAGTGTTACTAAGTGGTGGAGGATGGGAGAGGGAGGAACACATATTACATTTAAAGTACCTATTTAGTTTCCTTGTTTCAAATTTCCTTGTTTCAACTAGGCAGTTAAATATATAAGTAGGGCATTCTGGAGAATTGTCAATGGTGGATACATATGTAGCAACAAAACAGAATATTTATATCTAAAAGGTAAAGGAAAATGTAGGTAGAGAGAAGGGGCTCTGTATTGATCCATGGGGTATGGCAGTATTGAGAAGAGGAAGAATCAATTAATCTTTTCTCTCTTGACTCTTAATTCTAGTAGTAAAGACAGACTAAAACATGTAGATAAGTAAATAGATGAGTTACTTTTTGGAGAGTAATAAGTGCTTTGAGAAAAAAATAAAGAGTAGAGCAATATATTATGATTAGATTGGACATGCTACTTCAAACACTATCCTGTGCAGGCTTTTCTTTGTGTCTCTTATGGTTAGTAAAATGATTAGCACATAGCAGACATAAATATCTGTTCAATGAATGAATACATGAATGGATTAACTTTAATATTTACCAGGGCTTCTTATGGTCAAGAATTTCTACATGGGACATCAAGATAAGTTTAATGGCACTTATGTACTAGAATTGAGATATCCCAACTCGGTGGGATAGTAAAATGACAGAATTTTATTTTCCCTCCACTTAATTGCTTTTAGTTGTACTCAATTAAATCTGCTTCATCCTCCCCTTGACAATAACTTAGACAGATTTCATAATTTCTTGGTCACTTTCAGTTATTAATAATACTCCAAGTCAGTTTGAAATGCTAATTTTAAATTCCATTAAGGTTTCAGTTCTTACATCCCCCTCATATCAGGCTTGACCTGAGGAAAATATGATTTGCTTTCATCTCTTTCATGGTTGAGTGAAGGTAGGTGTGATCTGCTCTGAGATGTACCTTTCTCATACCCTTTCTTGGTATATAATCCAGAGCAGACCCAAACTTCCTCAATAATTTTTTCACAACATCCCTAAGTGATACCTTGTTTTCTGTTCTACCTCATTTTAATAGGCAGTGTTCTTTATAAGAGCAACAGCCCAAAACCTAGGTTTGCAAGGATATGTCATCCTAAAAAGGAATTTGATAGGATCTAATTCTGAAATTGAGCAATCTCTCAAGCTGATAGATCATGGAATGTCTGGCCAATAGCAAGTATTGCTGTTTCCATCACATATTTTAAATATTTTATAGTACCCCTCTAAGGTATATGAGGCACTTGGGAAGTCTCAGCACACAGTTTGAGAATTGTGAAATTCTTTTTGAGTTTTGCTTTTCTCTGTAGAGGGGTGAGAGGAGGGAAAGTGTGGAGGTTGGGAATATTATGTCATTGACCAATTGTTTTTTTTCCTCATTCTGATTCTCTCTGGTTCTATCTGTTGATGGAGGCCTCTGAAAATGTAGTTTTCTAGAGTTCATCTTTATCAGATCCCTCTGTATCACTGATTACCTTATCAGACAGAAGTAGCTATTTTTTTTTTCCTGTAGCCTTTCCTTTGGTTTGTGTCTCCAGTTGTCTTCACGTGGCCATGTGTATATTTGGATATCATTATTACACCTTCCTTTCTTTCTCCAAACTCCCCATTTTTTTTCACAAGAAGCCAGGAGAAGTGCTGGGGCCAATTTCTGGAAGGCCTTGGAGAACTAAAATGGAGAAGGGAGTTTATACCATTTTTTCTGACTTTTAAAAAAAATTTAGGATATAATTGACATATAAAATTATGTTAATTTCAGGTGTACAACATGATTTGATATTTGTATGCATTGTGAAATGCTAACCACCATAAGTCTAGTGAACATCCATTACCTTATATAGTTTTTTTCTTATGATGATTTATGATTTTCTCTTAAATATAAAATATAGTATTAACTATAGTCACCATGCTTTACATTACATTCCCAGGATGTACTCATCTCATAACTGGAAGTTTGCCCTTTTGACTCTCTTCACACATTTCTCCTACTCCTTATCCCCACCTCTGGCAACAACTAATCTGTTTTCTATATCTGTAAGCTTTGTTGTTGTTATTGTTGTTTAGATTTCACAATACTGTAAGATCATACAATATTGTTTTCCTCTGTCTTCACTTAGCATAATACCCTCAAGCTCTATCCATGTTGTCATAAATGGCAAGATAGCATTCTTTTTTATGGCTCATAATATTCCATTGTGTATATACCACATTTTCTTTATCTGTTTATCCATCTATGGACAGTTAGGTTGCTTCCATATCTTGGCTATTCCAAGTAGTACTGCTATGAATATGGGGTACAACCGTCTTTTCAAGATAGTGATTTTGTTTCTTTGGGATAAATACCCAGAAGTGGGATTGCTAGGTCATAAGTTAGTTCTATTTTTAAGTTTTTGAAGAACCTCCAAACTATTTCCCACAGTGACTGTACTAGTTTACATTCCCATTAATGGTACACAAAGGACCTCTCTTCTCTACATCATCACCAACACTTGTTATTTCTTGTCTTTTTGATAATAGCCATTCTAACAGGTGTAAGATGGTATCTCTTTGTGGTTATGATTTGTGTCTCCCTCATGATTAGTACCTGTTGGCCCTCTGTATATCTTTGGGAAAAAATGTCTAGTCAGATTGTCTGCCCATTTTTTAATTGGATTTTTTTTTTTTTGCCAGTGAGTTATATGAGTTCTTTTCCTGACTTCTTGTCAAAAGCATTCTCTTCTTCCCCACAGCCAAACATCTAAACAGAACCATTAATTACCCTTAATTTTTTAACCTCCCACTCACTCCAGTGGACTTTTTTACTTCTCATTTTTAATTTCTAAGCAGCATTTGACACATTTGCCACTATCTTTTTGAAATGCCATTTTCTCTCAGTTTTCAAAACACACCATCTCGCTATTCTTCTAACTCACTTTCTGCCTGGCCTGATTCCAGCAAATATTTGACTTCATATTTTCTTCTTTCTCCTCTAACCTTGAACCTTCTTCCCACCTTTAGTCTTAGATGATTACCTTGTTTCTTGATCTCATTGAAAAAAATTGAGGACTTCTATATCCATCAATTTTACTTAACAGCTGTGCTTCTTGGGTAAGCCAACCTCTTACTTGGGAAAACTTCTCATGTACTCTCCTGAATCATTCTCATCAGTGCATAAATATGCTATTATTTATCATTTGGTTAAAAAATTAAAGCAAATAAGTAATAATAAACCTCATTTTCACTTATTTCTTCAGCTACCACTCTATCTCTTTCTGTTTACAGGTATCCCCTGCTTTTCAAAAGTTTACTCTATGCTCCTTGGCTTTTACAAATGACTTATTATATTAGTTTTTGCTAACTGAAAGAAATCGAAGAGGATTTTCACAAAAATAGCTGTCAACATTTGTTTTACAAAGAGCAGTTATAGAGGCAGTGCTCACTGGTAAGTGAAACAATACTATACAAATAGTATTTCTACTTTATATAGACTATATACTTATCATATCATTATGGCTATATGTTAGTGTTATTTTAGGTTTTATGTGTTATTTGGTGTGATTTAGTAAGTATATCTTCGGCTTGGGAATGCTCAAAATTTTTTTCTATATGTATTAGCAGCAATTGCTTCTTTGCTTTCTGCCATTTCAGCTTAGGAAAGGTGGACAGTGGGGGAAACCCATATAGCAAAGTCCTGGAAATAGTTTATATTTGTTTTCTCCATTTGTCTTCTCCCATATTCTCCTTAGTCTATTTTAACCAAGTTAACAACCCTACTATATGCAAATTTCCGTTTTCCAGGTCATCAGTGACCTTCACATTGCTAAGTGCAAAGGTCATTTTTCAGTTAAAAATGTTAAAAGTTAGCTCCCTAACTTTCCTCATGTGCTCAAATATATTTCCCTGATTTGCTTATCATCAGTCAATTCCATCTCTGCTTCTCTGCTCTGTATTCAGAGACCGAAGATGGAAAAGTAAACTTTTCAGTGTTTTGGTTGTTTGTGTAATAAACCACCCTAAAACTTAGCAGTTTCATACAACCACTATCAAAGATTTTTCCTTTTCACAAGGCAAAATTTATGTTTTCATCTCATTTATTTTTATAGTACAAATGATTACAGATTTTATTATAATTAATTGAATATGTGTATAATTTCTTCATTACTGGTAAGCTTCTTGAAGACAGGAATTGCTATATTTATTTCTGTACTCTCCAAGCATTAATATAATTTACAAAAAGATTAATGTTCACTGAATGTTAAAACAAATTATATTTACAAGAAATTAAAATACATCCTGCTGGTAACTAGAGATTAGATATTCATGGATTTACATGATGACTTTAAGAAACCAGGTGAAAGATTTTATTGCAAAATTATCACTCTGGTTAAAGACAAAATGTCAATATCTTCTCGTATTACTTATTCAGAAATGATTAGGGTGGATCTCAGCCATCATCATTTGTAAGTTTATTATCTGTATAAAAACCAGACCAAACCAAAACAAAACATTTTACATAACCATGAAATCATGTCATTATTCATATGAGGGCAAATTTTTGTCACAGGTTTTCAGAAAAATAAACCTTAAAATTTATTCAAATAAAATATAAACATGCCTTTTAACTCAGCAATTCTGCTTTTCAGAATCTATATTAGTCAGCTTAAGCTGCCATAACAAAATGGTGCTTTACACATAAAAATTTATTTTCTCACAGTTCTAGAAGATAAAACTTCCAGATCAGAGTGTCTAGGCTGTCAGGTTCTTGTGAGAACCAAGAGAGAGAGACAGAGAGAGAGAGACAGACAGACAGACAGAGAGACAGATCTAGTTCTATCATGACGCCCTACCTTCATGATCTCATCTAAACCTAATTACTTTCCAAAGGCCTCCTTTCTAAATACAGTCATATTGGGGGATTAGGCCTTCAACATATGATATTTGGGGGAACAAATTTCAGTCCGTAGTAGAATCTATCTTATGGAAATAAAAACACCTATATGTAATCAATTAGCTCACTGGTTGAATTAGGTAGATCAAATGGTGCCACTAAAAAAATGTTTTATAGCTTCAAACATGTTTTATTAGATCTCCCATTTTTGACATATTAATGTTCTTATTCATTTTAATTTTAAAAACAAGCCATTATTTTGTATTAAGATTCACTTTCAATCCAATTAAAATACTAATTTCACTTCTTAAGCTTATACTCTTCTCCAAGGGAACCTATAGTGAGGAAGCTGGCATAATCTTTTTTTTTTTTCTATGTTCCTTCATCTCCTTTTTCTGCTCCAAGCTTACCTTTCTATCTTGGCAGTTGATTTCCTCTCTCATGACATCCAAATAAGTGGAGCACTTTGGTGGTCCTTTAAACAGTCCTGCAAGATCTCTGCTATACAGTTTCATGATATTGGTGGTACAATTTCTGGCTGACCACTTTTGATTCCCCTTCAGTTCTTGCTTCTAATCACTTGGAGCCATTCACCCAAGCAAATAACTCTCTTGGGTAGGACCCTATCCACGTAGAGTCCAGCTATCTCCTACCATGATTTGCTAACCTGGATGTCAGTTACTTTCCAGAAAGGCTCAGAGCTGATGACTAACTCACAAGTGGCCTGTGAAATAGCAGTTTGTCTCCATTCACCTCTCTAATCTCCCCTGCTCTCTGTCTCATTCATACCCAAGACAGGCATGCTCCTGCTTCATATCCTTCTTAAATTGAACTTCAACACTTAAGGCAAAACTAGCGTTTTAAAGTTGTGTTTTAATATATCAGTTGGGGTAATATGGGTTAATAACATTATATAAGTTCCAGGTATACAATTTTATAATACATCATTGTGTACTTACCACTCAAAGTCTAGTCTCCTATCATTGCTTTACTAGTATCAAACACCTAGTCCTAATAATTTTCTCGACCTGTGACTAACTATATTAGTATTTTTTTAAAAAATACTCAATTCTTGTAATTACAAATAGTATTTTAAGCATGTTTAATCAATATTTTAATACAAAGTTATATTATATGGTTCCTTAAAGATCTTTGTCTGCTTTTTTCTCTTCATTTTACAAAATACAATAAATTATTTAAATATAATAGAAAATAAATCAAATATTAATGTTAAAAGTTATACTAGTGTAAAGTAGCAAAAAAACCTTTTTTTTGTTAACTCCAGTGGCATACCACTGGAAAAACTATTCCCTAGAATCATAGACTATGAGAAACTTTGCTTTTCCAAGTAATCTTAGTGAGATGGGAATATCCCCATAATTCCTGGGGAATTGGACTGTGTAGCCACTTTAACACAGCAAAGCAGCTTCGATTTCCCACCCAGGTGCAAAGCTTCAGGTAATGTTTTCAACACAGGATTCCCTATTTGTCTTAACTTTGTAGTTTCCAAGGGAACAGGACGCAGCCCTCTTCTCAATCCATCTCTGATGCTAACCAGCCCTGCTTTGCTTTTAGTCTATCAAAGAACTATTCATTTAAATTTTACTTAAACTCCATCTTGCCCCCAAACTGATAAGAACACTGGCTTCCTTCCTTTGTTTTGGTGAAATGCCCCATAATTATGTGATGTGGAATCTCTTACTTCAGCAAATTAATAAACATAGCTTGGTCAGATTATGGATATGTCACAGTTTGGTGGTCTTGGAGAAGATTTATTAATTATTTCTGAATAACTTTTCCTGTGTCCAGCACTCTCAAGGACATTTAAAAAGACACACCAACTACATGAACGGATGGAAACCAGCAAGTAACTGAGTGTTATAAAGACTCCCTTGAAGCTGCATAAGTAAAGAAAAGAAAAATAAGTAAAGGAGAGATTAAGTTTTTATCTCCCTAATTCTTTGAGTCCCTTTATTATTTGACTTTAATTTATGTTTCACTCATATTCACCTTATGCTACAGTGAAGTTAAACTATTTACATTTTCTTGAAGACACGTATTCTTGTTTCTGTATTTAAATATATTCTAATGCCACCCCCTTAATGATAATTTTCTTGATCCTTGTCCAAATGTGACCTTTCCTTTGATTTCTTATATACTTTATTCTTTCTGTATGGATACTTATAGGTTTTTTTGTATTATAGTTATTTGTAAGTTTGATTAGATTATAGACTTCATAATTATCTCTTACCTGAAATGTTGTAATAGCCTTCTAATCAGATTCCTTACTTCCACTCTATATACTCTGCATTCTACTCTTCTCATAGTAACTAGTGTGATTTTTGAAAAATATGAATTTAATCATGTTACTTCCATGTTTGAAATTTTCAATTGGTTTCCCATCACAGTTAGAATAAAATCTAAAGTCCTTATCATGTTCTCTAAAGCCTTTCTGGTACTTCTGCGATCTTAATATCCTACTACTCCCCTTTAGACATTTTGCTACAGGTATGGGTGGAGGTGGTAATGTGGAGGCACAGAACTAAATATATGATCTCTTCTAATGGCCTTTGCTATCTCTCACAGTAGGATTCTTCTTCCAGATGCTCACATCCCTCACATTTATGCAACTTCTGTTCAGATGCCCTGTCCTCAGGGAGGACTTCCATGACTGCTCTGGAAATAGTACATCTCCTTACCTCCCCATCACTAATCATTTAACTTATCTTATGAATTTCTTGACATATAGTAGCCTAGAAATTATATATTAATGCTTGTGTGTGTGTGCATGCATGTGTAGGTTTATGATTTAAGCTCTATAAGATTAGAATCTTCTTGTCTCTGCCTTGCTTTTTTCTTTATCTGCAGGCCAATAGGAGTAACTGGCACATTATAGGAGGTTGAATGAATGACTGTTGTCCAATAATAATATTTACCTTGCTTGCATATATCAAAGTTTAAGTTTTACATTCAAAGGTTGTTAAAAGCACAAATTTGGGAATGAAACTGTGTTTATGTTCTTTTTCTGCTGTATGACCTTGTTTTCTGATCTGTAAAATGAAGACACTGTCTACATCATAGATTTGTTATGAATAGTAAATGAATCTGGCACAGAGTTATTATATTTGTTGTTATTTTTACGCTTAATTGGTGACTATTAGAATAATGTCTATTCTAATGTCTATTCTCCACTAGATTTTTAGGAATCATATTAATCTCCCCCAACATCGAATCTCAAGACCCCAGCTCATAATAAGAACTCTAAATTATTGCTGGAAAAAAAAAATAAGAACGGTTTAAGTTTTGAGGTGGTGAAATACACTCATGTTTGTGTGTCCTCAACACATTCCCATATTCTGTAGTTGTCAGTCATTGTCACTAGATGGCAAGCTTGTCCTAGGCAAGGCACCCTCATAAACTGAAGAATGAGGGCAGATGGTGGGGGAAAATGTCATATATATGTTTTTTAGGCTGGTAGAATGATAGGAAGATGAAAGTTTAATCATAAAATAAGATTTGCCTATATTTTATTCTGCTTCATTTCATTGCGTGCTCTACCTTCTGAGTAGCTGATCTTTTACACAGTGATATATTTTTAGCATTTCTATCATTCTACTAACACCTTGTTACATTATTCATAATTTTCTATTAAAAAAACAACATTTAGAAAAGTCTCTTATAGTATTTCTTATTCACAAGAATTTTCTTATTCTTTCGACCTCAAACCCTTTACCTGTCAGTTTTGGCTAGGACATGAGGTACTTGGTATCTTATACTCTCTATTATTTATTCTTTGTCTTTGTCTTTTTTTTTTCTTTTCTCATTATTAGTCATTCAAATTGATGTGAAGCACATATCATTTTTGTTCTCTTTCAACTCTCAGTGTACCATTTTGGGAAAAGAAAGTGTTAGGTTCAATGCTGTTGTGCCTAATTGCACCTTTGTTTAGCAAAATTACCAACAGGAACCTGGAATAAAAAAAGAAGAGAAAATATTGAAGAGCCTACAAATTAGATAACTTATAAAGGACGGAAATTTTTGGATCTGAGAATTGATTTTATAAATATAAATTAAAATTGATTAAACTTGTATATTTGTTTTGAATAAGTCTAAAAACCTCCATTTTGTAGTTTTCAAGTAAACAGTAAAGAAACAAAACTTTGAAGGAAAAGGATTGGCAGGCCCACTGCCATAAGTCAGCCATACAGTCAACCAGTGCATGTTTATTAAACTTATCAGACTGAAAGTTTATGTGAGAGTGAACCATATTTTCCTTTGTATATCTTTGTCCTCAATTCCTTCAGTAATTTCTTGCACAATGTACCTGCTCCATTAGAATCTAATGAATAAATGAATAGTATTAATTAAGGGCATTATGATTTAGTAGGGAAAATTCTGGATTATTGTTGACTGAAATATTTGATAATTGAAGAAAAGCAGTTTTATATTTGAGATATTAAGCTACAGGTAGGCATAAATGGGGAAGGAAAAACTTATTATTCTATGATTGTGAGAAATTACTTCTCTGAACCTCATATGTAAAATAATTATAATATCAAGCTTAAGAATTTTTGTGAATATTTAATGAAATAATATATGTAAAGTACCCATAAGAACTTAATGAATGTTAGCAACTATTATTGTAATAAATAATTGGTCAACTTTGTCATAATTTAATAATGTTTGGTTATTACAGTATTGGCTATAACTTTTTAAATTTTGTTGAAAGCTAAATTTTGTAGTTCATTTTGACACTAAGCATATCCAGTTGTTTGGATTTATATATATCATTAAGTAATCTTTTATATTTTCACAACAAATGTCTTAATTTAAGAATTTTTCTGGCATTCACTTTCATTGAATGCTGACAGCAAGGAAACTAAAAATCCTCACTGTCTTATCCAACTATTCTAATTCTTTACAGTAGATTAGATATATTAGAAAGGAATTAAAATTAGCGGTATCAGTCAGAAGACTCAAGAACATTTTAATAATAGAAGAGTGAGAAAGAAATTTACTGAATGTCTTTTCTTCTGCTAAGTAAAAATCAAGGAGAGCCTGAAAAGTAGCTCATTTATGACTCTTTCAATAAGAAAACTCTTCTAAATATTCACAGAAACATCTCAAATGACAATTAAATAAAAAATAACCTGCATCTTAATTTACTTAGTTCAAGTACGCTTTAAACATACTCAGTTAGCACATTTTTTATTTTATGTTCAAAATACATATCAGAAAAATAAATAGCCAAGAATTGAGCACTACTTTTTTTGTCCACCATTATCTATCTTTTTTTTTTCTTTTTCTTGAGCTCCTAAACCCAAAACCAGTGTTTCTCAAAGTGTGTTCCAGGGCTACTTGTATCACCTGATTGCTTTTTAACAATATTGTTAAGATGATTCTACTTATTTCTAGTAGATGTTTTCAAGCCCACACTAGAATCTACACCATTAGACTCTGTTGGAGGGAGACCTGTGAATTTACTTTGTTACATAACTCCTCTTGTGGTATGAAGGCAAAGTCTTTTATTCTCTATGAAACTTAAAGCACAGAACCTATTTGTTGCTGTTAATGATCACTGTAGTTAACTTTAATAAAGACAGTCTACAAAATTGAATCCCACACAATTAAGTTTAATAAAGTAAAAAATAATACACCAAAATTAGTACTGAGAATTTAATAAATGGTTTTATTGATATATCCATGTTTATATTACAAGTTAATTCTATGAAAATATAGAAAAATAGAAGAAAAAATCTAAGTAATACCAAACAAATGACATTGTTATCATTATGAGCCATGAAATCAGTGAGCATTCCCAATGCTATAGGAATTAGTGTAGTATATATTATTAATACATATTTATTAATGTATCCAAACACATTCCATAGTGTCTGTTACATGACATGGACTAAATCACATGATATGGACTAAATACATATTTTTATGTATTTATGTATTTTATGTATTTATTTTTTTATTTATGGTCATATATATGTACATTGATGTGGATAGAAAAATAGATCAGTATTTGTAGGAAATTGGGTTTTTGGTGGTGTTTTCACTTGTATGGTAGGATAAATTATTTGCCTTCTTTTTCCTCCTTTCTGTAATCAATTGCCTTGCAATCTTTCAGTTCTACCATGACAGAAAAAAGGAGTGTACTTCCTGCCCTATTCCTTAGTATGGAGCTCAATCATGTGACTTGCCTTGGCCACTGTGATTTTAGGAGATAGACACGATGTGTTTGTGAATTCAGGTTGTCCCTCTAGCTCTTTGCCATGAGAATTTACCCTGATTAACTCCACGAGGAGAATGAAAAACATGTGAAGCAGAGCCAGCCCAGCTAACCCAAAGACCTATCAGTGAAATTCTGGCTGTTGTTTGGACAGTTTTACTGCATCTAAAAATAACTGCTAAAATTTAATTCCTATTTTATAGGAATTTTCAAGGCATTTCTTCCACAAAATCTTTTTAATACTTTCCCATTTTCACTAGGCTGAAATAGATGCCTCTTCACATATCTGTATATTCCCCTCTCTGTATCTTTGTCGCTGAATTTACTATATTATACTATAATTGCTTTTAGCTCATTGTACTCTTTCACCAGACTATTTTTCTATTGAGCAGGAGGTATATCTTAAATTTTTTGAAAAAAATGTCTGTGCCTCACACATAATAGGAGCCAAGTAAGTATAGAATAAATGAATGAATTTATAAGAATGTCTAATATACAACATGAAATTACATTCACTTTAGAGTGCTACAGTGTGATCTTGTGGTAGATTGAAATAGTGGTCTAAATTTCCACTTCCCTATAGTAGTAATGTATATTCATTCGCACTCTGGCCATGTCTCAGGTGGGAAAGAGGTACTTCATCAGCCCTTAATTTTGGGCTTGAACATTTGCCTAGTAATGGTCTATGAACTGTTAGCAAACATGACATAAATGAAGGTACCCCTCACCCCGCAAAAAATGCAGCAGTGAAATTTGCCCTCTTGTGCTTCTATTATTGTCATGTGAAGAACATACCTCAGGTAGCCTAGTAGTCTCCCAAGAAAGACGTATAGAACAGACTTGGACCTGACCTATAGTTTGGAGCCAAATTCAGCCTAAATCAGAAACCTCCAGCCAGCACACAGATGTATGAGCAAGAATAAATTATTGTTATTTTATGCCTCAGAATTGTGGGGTGCTTTTTTGCAAGCACAATTGCAACAATAGCTCATAATTATCTATGAAGAGATTTGTTTTCATGATACAAATTAATGAATAAACCACATAGTTTATATCTACAGAGAAAATTTCCAGAGCTTACAATTATTCAAAATTGATCAAAATGAATCTAGTATCCCCTATGCCAAATCCTTATTGACAAAACTGTATTACCATAATAGATGAATGGTTTCAATTTTAATTAATTTTAAGCTAAGAATTATACTACTTGGTTCTCTAAATATGTATATATGTATACATGCACACATACACAACATCACACACATACATACATACCCAATTGTTAAACTAAAGTTTAGATAGGTGGTAAACATTATTCTTGTTCTACTTTCTTATAGTACCAAACACACAATCATTTAAAGATTCTTTGCCTGCCTTTAAGCTAGGTAGATTTTTGTACTGGACAATGGCACATGAGCAGACATAACCTCTTTCACTGTAATACCCTTAAGGGAAAGGAAATGTCTTTCCTTCACTCCTTCCTTTTTACTGCCAGGTAGAATTTGTATAGGCAATTATGAGCCAACTAGGAAGCCAGAGGTAGACAAACAACAAGAGAAAAGGAGGCTGGATCTCTGATTCCTTTGTATAGCAGAACTGCCATATCAGGATGGGTCTTTGTGTAAGAATAAACTTCTATTTTGTTTAAGCCTGGTAACACTATATTTAAAAAATGCATATAATAAAAATGCATAGTGTATATCTCATTCATCAGAGTTACTCTAATTAGATGATCCAATTTTTTAATTAAATATTTTTTTAAATTCAAAATATATGTTGTTAAACATTAACACTTGTGCATTAACTAAGAGATCAGAAAATTTATCTTTCACACTCTCCTGTCTAGGAATGGTCAGGTTAAGAGTTTGGTGCTCTTATGGCCCTTGCTTGACTGGGCCAGTTGTCATGTATTCCTTTCCATGTAAAGTATTAGATGTCAAACACACCTCACCAGAGGCAGTGATAGGAAGTAATTCAGTGGTCTATTACGCATTTCAGGCACAAGCAAAGTGAAAGGAGTCCCTGCCTGGACTTGGAGATAAACATCAAAGAGAAGAGGGAGAGAGGAGGGAAGCAAAGGAGAGAAGAAAGGAGTGAGAGGAGGTGAGAAATATAGGACAAGATCCCATTTGCCTGCATTTTAGAATAAGACTTATACAGACTAATATTGGTGGCTCTTTGGAGTAGAGGTGTGGGTTAGAGGGTGGGGGTTGAGATCAAAGACAGGCAGGGTGGCATGCCTTGCACACTATTTATTTATCCAACATAACAGAAGTGATCAATGTAGGGGTGAGTATCTAAAAGTTTTCTCACTGATAATGACTTGCTGAACTCAGCTGTGTTTCTCACAGGTGTGTCCTTCCAGCCCAATTTTAAGTTACATTAAACTTAATTGCAGTTAAGAAAGAATATGATGACTAATTTTATGTGTCAGTTTTGCTGGGCTATGCTGCCCAGCTATGTGGTCAAACATTCTAGATGTTTCTGTGATGATGTTTTTGTATGAGATTAAAATTTAAATTGGTGGAATTTGAGTAAAGTGAATTGCCTTTCATAATGTGGATGGGCCTTGGCCAATTAGTTGAAGGCCTGAATAGAACAAAAGACAGACTTGAGTAAGAGAGAATACTCCCCTGGGTCTCCAGCCTGCTGGTCCACCCTGCAGATTTTAAACTTGCAACCTCCATAATCAGGTAAGCAAATTCTTAAATCTCTGTAAGTGTGTGTGTATATATATATATGTATGTATACATGTATGTACACACACACACACACACACACACACACACACAACCTATTGGTTCTGTTTCTTTGGAGGACCCTAATTCAAGGGCATAACCAAAATAGGAGAAATTTCTCTTCTGTGTAAAAGTGAAATGATGATGGTGATAATAATGATGACGATTGCAATATAGCTATAAAAATTATATATTATAATTCACTTTATTTAAAAACCTCACACTGTAATATGTTATATATTACCAACCATCCAGCTTGGTTCTATATGTTATTGATTAATATATTTATCAAACAAAACTATTGTGCATAGTGAACTAGTTTCACCATAAATCAAATAATTTACCATGACAAGTAAACAGGAATGTTTACCCAGTAAGTTTTAGCTTAGGTTTGGTCTGCAACCAGTGGAAAATGCTCCCTTGTACTAATGAATGGATTCAGTGAAGCTAGCCAAAGCACCTGCCAAAAATACCTTAAAAATGTTCCTTTTACAGGACCCAAAAAATTAAGTGTTCAAAATGTTAATTCAGAGTACTAAGGGAACAAGTACATACCTTGTATTAACCAGTGTTTATATAAAGTGGGAATTCACATTACTGAGACTTAAGCATTTGAAGATATCTGAGACCTAGCAATTATTTTTGGGTAGCATCTTTGGATAAGGCACTGATCAAGTAAAGATATGTCTTTCTCTCATTTTTTTTTTATTCAATAAAATACTTTTCTAAGTTTGTCCTTTTTTTGTGTGTGGGAGAAGGGATGCTTTTATAATACATCAAGAAAAACAAATGATGATGACAATGATGATAAATGGTGATGATGACAATAATGACTGCTTCCAAATTTGTGGGTCAGAAATGAATATTCTCCAAGATTCGGGCGGAAGCCCATTCAAGGTGGGACAGAAGAAGAAAATATTTTCCTAATGATTGAGTCCTCCATCTTGATACCTATCCTTACCATCTGTGTCATGGGAAAGATGACTAAGATAAGTGCCTATCCTGTGGTTTGGAGTCCATCTACTCCCATTTCTTCACGGATATTGCTTCACAAATTAATCATCATTTTTTTCTTCATAGTTTTATTATTCACTGTTTCCTTCTCTTCAGAAAATAAATGTATAAATGTATGTACTTGATTTCCCTTGCCTTGAAAATACCATCCCTTAGTTCTGTAGACCTCAATCACATACACTCCTTTATCCCACAGCTAAGCTTCTTGTTAGGGCTGTATAGGTTTGCACTCTACCCCTTTATTCAGTCATTCAGAAATATTTCTAAGCTAAAGCTTAGAGTTTGGGCTTTGCATATATTATCAATTTTTATTTTTAACTGACAAAATAAATGTAGATATTCTCTACTACAGTTTACAGATGAGGAAACATGAAATTGAGAGAGGCTTAAGGACTTGCTGAAGATAAACTAAATCAAAGCCTGTCCACTAGAATATGGATATTATCATATTCCCCTAAAATTAACTGACATTCATTGATTGAGTGCTTACTCTATTACTATGTATCAAGCATTCCTCAAGCTCTTTACTCACATTTTTTTTGCTTAGTCTTCATGACATCTCTCTGAAATGGATGTTTCTATTAATTTCTCAACCTTCATGAATTTTCCAAATTCAAATAAAATGGGTTTTCTTAAATCATGGATAATCTATTGAATGTTAGGTCAAGTGAATACTTTTTTCTTTTCATTTATTTCTCTGTTGCATTTAGTATTTCTGAGCACTCTTTGTAGAGGAAGATGTTTTTATTAACATTAAAGTGAAAATAACTTGGCTTACACATATTTGTAATAGGAAAATTAGAAAACATTAATAAAAAATCGACGTTAATCTTACAATTCAGAGGTGATTACCATTATGATTTTACTGCATATAGTTTCAGATTTTTTTCTGATATGCATATATATATATATATATGTTTAAATACAAAGTCTATGAAATTTTATAATCTGCTTTTTTCATTGGTCAATAAAGGTAACTATCTTTATGTCGCTAGAGGTAGTCTAAGACTGCCATAAGACATCGGACCATTTAGGGGCTTAAAACAACACAAATTTATTATCTCACAATTTTAGGTCGACAGTCTGGATTGGCTCAGCTAGTTTCTCTACTTGAGATTTCACAGGCCAAAGTCAGTGTTGGCCCCTATGGGTAGGCTCTAGGAAAAATCCATGCCTAAGCTCATTCAGGTTGTTGGCAGAGTCTAGTTCCTCATGGTTGTAGGACAGAGGTCCTCACTTTCTTGCTGGTTCTCACCTGGTGGTTGTGCTTAGCTCCTCGAGGAAACTTTCTTCTATAGCTCAGAACCAGTGTCAATGTGTTGAATCCTTCTCATACTTGGACTCTCTCGGACTTTCTCTTTTGCTCATCTCTCTGACTCATTCTTCTGCTTTTAGGTGAAATTTTAACTAATCATGTATAAATCACGTTAAATTCATAACTCAAACTGAAAAATTTACAGGGTTACAGTTGAAACTTGTGCACTTCTAGCTGATATTCCTATTCCATTTTTCATAAAAGGAATATATTAACGTGTTCTGGTATATTTTGTTTCATTTATTCTGTCAAATTCTTTTTGGTTTCAAGGTACAGAAACCAATTTAAACTAGTAAGCAAGTAAAAAATTGTTTATTATAAAGCCACTGATCTCTCAGGATTATAGAAGATGGAAATTAGTAATGTTGGGCCTCATAGGACTTGGATTTGGGATCTCAGGAACTGACACCACTCTGCTATTCCCAGGAGCCTTCTAGACTCTAAAGTTTGCTTTCTAGCTTACTGTCTGCTGCTTAGCTACTCTGTTTCTTTCTTTTGGTCTTAACACCTTCTAAATCATTTTGTACAATGTCCGTTAGGATCATCAGCAACAACTCTAAATTATGACTGCTCAGTATCTGTTCTGAAAACTCAGATTTGTCATTGGCCTGTAGTGCCTTGATGGGTTTTGGGCTAGATGATCATCCATGGTTGGAATGATGAGGTGGGTAAGAAGGTCATAAAGGTCTATCTTTCTAGTGTCTATTGTTATAGTAGTTTCTAGAAAATGAGTACCTAGAAGAAGAAGTGATGAAGATGTCTACTACACTTGTTAAAAATTTTGAAAGTAGAGTTTTAAGGGGTATTTAAATAAGATATCATTATTATTCTTAGATATTCATGATTAACATTACCTTTATTCTCTCCAGCCTTTTAAAATTCATGTTTATAGTTATGATTAAATATATATATATACACACATATATATATGTGTGTATATATATATATATATATATATATATATATATATATATATATATTCTTTTTCAATAGCTCTTTCATCTTCTTGGTTAAAATCATTCCTAGGAACTAGGATACAATTTTATGTAAATGTAAATGAGATTATTTTCTTAATTTCTTTTTGATTGTTTGTTATTAGTGAATAGAAATGCAACTGATTTTTGTATATTTATTTTGACCCTGCAACTTTACTGAATATTATTAGTTGTAACAGTTTTTTGGTGGTGTCTTTTGGGATTTCTATGTATTGTATCATATATAGTATCATGTCATCTGCAAATAGTGACAGTTTTAATTCTTCCTTTCCAATTTGAATATCATTTCTTTTTCTTTAATTGCTCTGGCTAAGACTGAATCGATTTTTTAAATAATTTTTTATCCCAGATTTTAGAAGCTTATTATTCAAAGTAATAGTCATTTGTCAACAAACCATATCTTATTATTTTCAAGAGATGCTATCTCGTTGATTGGGGACTATTTATAGATCTTAAACATTTTCTCTGCTTGAGAGTGGGCCTACAGAGGGCAGACAGAAAGTGACATTCAGGGTTAGAGTTATGTTCACCTAGTGACATGAAATGGAATACAATCAAGTAGTATAGGATTTTGGCAAGAGAGTGTTTGAAGTATTGGACCATGGACAGGGAAAGTAAAGTGATATATAGTTATATATCACTATATAAAGTGATATATAAAAGATAATATAAATAGATGTAAAAATAAGAGGTTGGAGTCAGAAAGTTGCAATATATTAATTCATAGTTTATAGGTATTCATGGAACATCTAAAGGAAAACAACTAGAAGAAAACAGAGGAAATCAACTAAAACTAGGAAGTATAGTTATTGGAAGGATAATTTTTTAACTGACGAATCAGTGAAGAGTTTTACCTTGAAAATCCAAAATGGTAAATATAACTTAAGCAATATTGAAACATTTCCCAGTTTATTTGTATAGAATTATCAAATTTAATTTTGCAAACCAATATTTTCTCTTGTGAGAACTTAACAGAATTATCTTTTAAAGACCAGTGAATTAAAAACATGTTAGTAAAGTAAAAGTATATAATCTATTCCTAAAAAGTAAGAAAGCTCTACAACTACCCATTTGCACAGTTGTCTTAAAGAGATGCCCATGGCGAGTGAGGAAAAATATTGTCAATCCTCTGAGATAAGATAGATTTATCTTTTATATCGGCTTCCATGTTCACACAGTTTTTAGAAAAAGAAGCCATAATACAATATTTTTTCCTTAAATTTGCATAACAAAAGTTTGGCATTAACATATATTTTAGGTTTTTCTGCTTCTAAACTATCAGTTTCTTAATTCTCTTTGAATAAATCAGAACTTGTCAGGTATAACTTTATTTTTAACTCAGAGTACAAAGATATTTATGAGACCAAATGATTTTTGTGGGGTTTAAATATTTAAAATATAAGTTGGCATTGAGAGCATAATATATTTTAAACTTAATATAACAATTATACCGCTGTTCTTCGTTGAATAAACTGACTGGAGAGCAACTATCTAGAGATACTAAGCTATTGCTATAGTTGACCTGTAGAGGTCACTATTAGCAGACAAATGAAAAGCCTTTTGGCATTACAGGTTAATATGGTTAAATTCTGTCTGCCCAAAATCACTAGAAAAAACCATAGCACTAAATGTCATATAAAGGCATTTAAAAAAAAGTAACACAATTTTAAAATCACAATACTATTAGATTACTAAATGATAAAAGTAGATATTACTTGGATGAGTTAGCCAAACCCTATGATTTAAGACTTACCATCTCTGCAGTTTCTTAAACAAATTAAAAGAAAGACCTTGCTAACTTGAGTTTTAATATTTTTATATTATGTAATTATTTTCTCTAATATTTAATATAAGAATATATGGCAAAAAGACATGGAAACTGGACCTTGTTTGAATTCTCTAAACATGAGCTATATTTTAGAAAGTGTAAATTTTACCCCATTTAAAAAAACATAATTCTAGTAAAAAATGATATAAAATAATCACTTTTAATGTTTATTCAGTTGGATGGTAATCAGGTGGGTATACCACGAGGGGGAAGATAGCAGGACTAGTTAATAGAGAAACCACCCTTACTACATGTATGCCAGTAAAACCCCCTTAAAATGAAGAGAATCTGTCATTTTGTGTAAATTCTCTTCTGCTTCCATAAACACAGCCGTAATCAATTAAAGACCCACTTGTGAAGGAGCCATTGTTTGCAGTTCCATTCAGACATTGCTGAGTTGTCTTTTAGACTGCCCATGCGGAAACCCTGGTAAGGTGATGAGAAAGTTCAAAGCACCTAACATTTCAATGCGGATTTTGTTATTGAGACTCCTCTTTATCTTTTCATTCACTTGAAAAATTGTAATGTAGTATATGTGTTGATTATTGGTTCTAAGACGGGGAGAAAGAATAAGAACATGAAGAATGAAAATGATCCAATGACATAATTGCATGTGACTTTCAGATTGCAAAGCCTTATATATTAGTTCAAGATGAATGAATCAGTGCTGAAAATGTTTGCTAAGAAAATAAATAATATTACTTTATCATAAGTATTGGTAGAAAGTGAGAGTACTTTCTCAAACACTAATAAATCATTCATTCATTTTTGTCATAATGCCATTTTATTTTTATTCTTAACCTCTCTTATACACTCCTAATTTAAGCTAGACAGTATTATTGGCCATGAAGTGGTCAATATTCAATCTTGGTTGCTAAATTTGGAGACTGGTGGAACTTTGATAAAGAGGCAGATGTAAAAATATTTCAGATTGAATTTGGCATAAATAATTTAAAAATTAACATGATAAAAAGGAATCAATATTAAATATTAAATGCTATTAATATATAGTAAACTAGAAGGAATAAACAAATTATTTCTCTAAGAATGAAAGTAGAGTTGATCCTTAACTAACATGGATTTAAACTGTGCGGGTCCACTTACACACAGATTTTTTTCTATAAATATAGTTTCAGTCAGTCCTTGTTATCCGCGGGTTTCACATCTGTGGAATCAATCAACTGCGATTGAAGACAGTATTTTTTATCTGTGTTTGGAAATCCAGAAATTCGAATGGTCAAATAAAATTATAGGCAGATCTTCTACTGCATGGGAGTCAGTGCTCCTAACCCCCTCAGTGTTCAAGTGTCACCTGTAAACCCTCATACAGCAAGCCTTGAGACTCAGAAGGAAATGCCATAATGTTAATTTCAACACCTCACTTTGGCACAGTGGGAATCTGACTTTTGGGTCACTCTTGATCCTTTGCTTTATAAGCAGGAATGGGCCAAATTTCTTCCAGCTGCCTAAAGAATAGCTGGGCATAGGCCTGGAGGAAGTCAAATTCAACCATAGTTATCTGGATATTCAAGCCAAATATATATAAAAAAAAAAATGTTGGAATGAAAAATTAAGGAACCAAGTATCCAATAAGAATATGTTGTCTTTCCTAAGATTCTTTTTTGCTTTTCTAGATTAAATTTTTTTAAAAAAATTCTCTTTGGAACTACAATTTAATAAAACTGCTGAGTCTGTCACTGTTATAAAAGCACACAGGCCTCTTTTCCCTGAGTGACATGTCTGGGGAGGTGATAAGGAAGAGTCTAGTGCCCACATCATCCACTCCACAGATGACTCAGGACACCTTCACTTAATCAATCCATTCATTACTCTGACCCTAGTGGGAGTTACAAGCGAAAACTGCCAGTTAGATGTTGGTAATGTGGACTCTGCTTTAGGGAATTGGGTAAGACTGCCAGAATTCATTCCTGAACTTTAGCAGCCACAAAAGAGTATTTTTCTGTCGTCTGTAACTGATTCAAAACCAGGTCTCAAAAGGACAAGCTTCCTTTTGTGCACCATCTTTCCTAAAGTCCAATGACTAATAATGTTACAACGTCAGGTTTTTCACAAGATCACAGGAAACATCTGATGAAAGAGAAGTAAAGAAAACAAATGTCATCTTTTGACTAGATTAGCCTCTGTTTTCATTCTATTTTCTAATTTTAGAACATTCTCTTTGGAAAATAATTATGTGGTAATTCAACAATAATTAATGGTACTTTATTGTTAAGTGGGAAATTAAATCTATGATGTATCAAGAATCATAAAATAAAAGCTTTCTAAAATCTTTAGATGTTGAGTAAAGCAATTAATGTCAGTTTATATTCAAAACCACTTGCCCTTACCTTGAAAAAGATTTCCAAAATCCTATCCTGAAGCTCTATTGGCATCACTACTTCCTTCTCTGCTAAAAAACACACATAAGGTTCAATGCTTTGCTGTCATGTTCATTGACATTATTATTTTTAATTTTTACATTGTAGTTGGAATGCTTGGGCAATATTTTGAAATTTTTGAGGGGCAGAGGTAGATTTTCTTAATAAGGACTTTGTGTACTTAAATATCTTATTAGTAGAATGAACAAATCTTGGAAAATTTCCAAGTCATTTTGTAGAAAATGTCAGAGAGCTCTGAACAGTTGGACAGCGGGAACTTTTGATAGTAAAATTCATAGTCAGTCTCTGTAGACTCTAACAGGAAAGATTTGGCTCTGTACTTCTATATCAAGGTTTTTGTTTTTGTTTTTCCTTTTTAGAGCAATGTATTCTTTTGGCTTCTAGTCCTGATTCTACCTTAGAAATTATTTTTAATGTGCTTCAGACAGGGGCCTTCTGTCCAGATCTTGAATGCAAGTACTGTGTCTTTGTTTTGTATTCTTGTACAAATATATTTTATTGGGAACCTATTTCAAAATGCTTGTTAAACATATGAGCTTATTCACATGAATGCACTCAAGTGCTATAAAGGCAGGGGCAGAAGTTAGAACAGAGGAACCTATGTCTCATATTCATGGCTGCAGCTCCCTGTCTGAGGAGAGAGGTTGCCTTCATCAGCTCACTGCCTGTGCACACGCTGCACTACGTACATTCTTCTTTCTACTGTGACGCACACGCATAGACACACACACACACGCACATCCCTATGATTTAAGGGGGAAAAAACACATTAGTCATAAAACTCCAGAGTTGAAAGTAAGAGAGTAAGGCCGGGATAGTAACTGCTCAGAACTTGAATGAATTGCCAGTTTTCACCAAGTAACTGGCTGGCCTTCTCAGGCAGACTCCAAATTCCTGTTGAAATGAAGACTTTCTTTCCTGGACTAGGCCTGGCATTCCTGGGAAACAATGGCCCTTTTCAAACAGGCTCTGAAATTTCACAGGTGAAGGGAGAGGGGCAGTCATTTGATCCCACCCACAAGAAGCCTGTTAGTATTTTAAAAAGTGAAGACAGAGCCTATCGTGGAAATGCAGGCAAAGCTGGCTAGTGGCTGAGAGCTGCAATCTAGACCAACGGTTCTGCAGATCTCTGAAATATGAATCAATTTCAGTGTTCTGTCTTGGACTCACGTTGCAACTCTTTTTCTAGATTTTCTTAAGGGCAGTCTACAGAACCACAGAAACAGGGTTTTATTTTGTATCATGGTTTATGGAAGAACAGTATTTAAGTTTTTCTTTAATTAGAAGTTAACATTAGAATCTATAAAATAATTGAGTTACTGATCTGTGCATGTCATTTTGGAAGAGATGCAAAGTAAAAATATTCTATGGATATGCATACATACATATATGATTACATGTATATGTAATAATTTTACCTTGCATCATTTCCAAAGTGATTTTAAATGGATCTAATTATGTTATAATTTAATAATTTAAAAATTTTAAATGTTAATATAATTTTAGGAGTCTTATGGGATAGACCATATCCCATTTGAAAGAATTTAGGCACTGTGGTCACCATGCCTATGCATATAATTAATATCATATGCATTTCATAATAAATAGACAGACCTTATTAGGCACACCTTTCTGCAAGAGACTGAGTCTTTTCTCTTTTATTCTTTTTAACACTGCTGATAACTGCCCCGAGATTGAGGATGCACTCAGTATTTAACATAGGCCTAACTTGGAGGCTTATTTTAGATATAGGTTACTGAAGACTCAAAATACTTGTATTTTACTTAAAAATAGGTAGTAGAACTATTTACAAAACTATTACTCTAAATTATATAGACCTCTATAATTTAATGAATACAACCCACTTCAAATATTAGTTTCAAGGCTATTTCTTGAAGAGGATTCCCTTACTTAGCCTTACTGCAGTCTCAGTCTTACTGAGGCTGAGAGATATCTAGATTTATTATCGTTTTTTGTAGTTTCTACAGTATATTGATATTTTCTGATGCTAACTGACCTAACCCATTTCTCTAATTCACAACTATTAGGTAATTTGTGGTAAATATATGGGGCTACCAATTGTTAGAAGTAGGTGAGGGATGTAAGAAATCTTCTAGGATTTTGCTGCCAGGTCACCAAGAAAATACATATTCTGTTACTCATAGGTATTTGTGCATCAACAGACATAAAACAATCTCGACCCTGGTCTATGTGCAATGAAGTCCCAACTCTCTGTCCCATGTGACTTTATGCAAGGGTGTAAAAGTTTACTGGAAGCAAATGAGCAGTTTTTTAACTCTTTAATCAGTCAGATAATTCACAGTCTTTCAGAACCATTGGTAAATACAGGACCATTTAACAACAAAGCCTAGGGCACCATTTATAGGGGTAAGGGTGCACGATTTGCAGACTCTTATAACTGGTTCATACAAAGACTCAGAAGATAATGGCTATATAATATTTTAGCCAATCCACTTATCAAATGTCATCATTGGAAATCTAATTTAAATTAAATACATTAACAAATGTCTGGTTTTGATTAGAAATAAAGATAGATGTATTCTGTCTGGGGAGTGAGTGGCTTTTGGATTAAGAGGTAAGAAACCACCCTGGAGGACTTAAGCCAACTGACTGTCCTAGAATATATATTGAAAGCATCACACATTTTTATCACATTTTCCACCATTAATCATGTTAAAAGGAGGTATAAGCCACATAACATTTTCTTTATTTTCCCCTCATGCAGGTAGTTTATTAGTATTTTCAACCTAATGGAGCATAATAAAACCATTAAAAATGTATTGACCCTGAGTATTTTTCACAGACTTCTTTCCTTTCTCTTTCCTTCCTTCCCTTTTCCCCTCCTTCTTCCCTGTTCTTCCTTCCTTCCTTTTTCCTTCCTTCCTTCCTCCCTTCCTTCCTTCCTTCCTGCCTTTCTTCCTTCCTTCCTTCCTTTCTTCCTTTCTTCCTTCTTTTACCCTCCTTCTTTATCACAAGTGAGTAAATAATAGACATAAAGTAACTAGTCTCATAATTCATATAATGGAAATAAGATTGTTTTTGAATGACTAAGTTGTCCAGATAATTACTGAGTTATTTGTTTTATTTAATCATAAATTTATCTATAAAACAGACATTAGTGCTATTTTGGATCAGATTGTTTAGAAATGTTGGTGATAATAATATAATAACTAATCAAAATAGCTAAGATTTTCATATAAATTTTTACTTCTCACTATAACCTTATGAGAGAAGTTTTATTATCTATATTCTGCAGATAAAAAACCTAATACTTAGAAAGTATAAGCCACAAGTCCAAAGTCACACAACTAGCTGGTAAATGGTGAAGTGTGAATTTAGATCCATGTTTGATACTTTTTTATTTTTCATGTTTTTATTCTTTTTTTTTTGCGACTTTATTATGGTATAATTGACAAGTAAAAAATGTATATTTTTAGGTTGTACAGTGTGATGTCTGACTTTTAATTGCTTAATACTTACACTCTGCCATATTCCATTAGACCTCAGGCCCTAAACCTTGACTAGCTTTTCCTGCTGATTTGTGTGAAGATTCAATTCAATAGTTAATTACTGGGCAGATCTATATGTCATGAAGATTATATAAATAAGTAAATCACTGTACCTTTCTGTAAGGAGAATATAATTTAGTAAGGGACATAAGATGTACAATATGTACACAGATATGTGTAATACAAAGCAAAATGTAATGTGTACAGAACAGATGGTTGAGACTCATCTAATTTTTTTTACTGAACTAATAATATGATAGTTATGAAATGAATATAAGACAGACCCTACACTTTGCCCCTTTGCTGAACATACAAAGGAAAATTCAAGAAATTAGTTCTTTGATTATTAAAACCCTCAGGTTTCAGGGTCATAAAAAACTGTCAGAATATGAAGAAGGGTAAATACTTTGAGGAGAAACTTCTTTGAAGAAAGTGGTCCTTTAAAACTCATCTTCTCTTTTCAGAAGAGTAATGTGGCCTTGGGAAGAGTGGACTTCAACAAGACCACTCAGCGAGCTTTATATGTTTGTCCTGACAGTAGGGGCCTTGAGACCTGGAGACGGATACCCACCTAGTCTACTCAAAGGAAGAAACAAGGGCTGACCAGCTGTTTGGTAGAGAGCCAGCAGGGTATTGGTGCTGCTTTGGGTCTGGCCTGGAGCTTGTTCTGGAGCTTGTGGTGGCAAAGGATGTGTGAGTGGACCAGATATGAGCCATTGCAGGAAAGAGCTGGGTAGAAACTCTTTAAAGACTGTCCAAGAAGATCAGCAGGGATTAGTGAAAGGACTCCAGTAGTGTGAGACTGTGTAAGGGGATCTGCAGGGAAATTAGAAGCTGAATGTGGAAAACACAGACAGGGGAACAAAGCACCATAGCTATGAAAAGCTCTGAAGAATCCGACCTGTGAAATCATCCCATAACAGAGTAAGCTTTGAATACATACAAGTAATTGAAAATTTCCAAAGAACCTACAAAGCAGCCCCATGGAACTAGCAGCTTAAACATGAACTGAGAAAACAAGTGCTAAATTACATTGGTACCAGTTACTTAATATCTTTTCTGACACTGACTTTTTCTGGAGGAGTCAGAAACTGTGGTTAGCCCACCTCTTCTCCACTACAAATGGTCTCAGTGATACTACTCTTCATTCCAATTCCCAAAACTTGTAAGATTTACCTGTGACTAAGGATTTTTATATTAGCCATCTTCTCTGCCTGGCAATGGTCTTTCCTGTGATGTTCACAAAGCTCAGTCAATTAATATATTGCTTCTCTGCAAATATGACAAATTCATTTCCTTTGGGAAGAAGGAATGATGTAGATCTATGTAACCTTAAACACAAAATTGGATTTACATTATTTCAGTGTCTTCATTTGATAAACAACAATAAATTTATCTTTTAACATGTAAGTAATTGACAGGGGTCCTAAAATGGTTTTGGACCCTGTTAAAAATATTTGGAGGAAACATACCATGTACAAATATTCACATGGAATTTGTACTTGTGCCTTAGAAAGGCTTGAGGACTACCAGTGCTGGTTGGTTGTACTAGCTCCTCCTACTATCTTGTTGGTCCTGTTAATCATTGTAAACTATTTTTTAAAATTTGGTGCATTTACAAGTTATTTTCTTCTTTTTGGACATGGCAGTAAGTCTAGAAAAGTAAAAAAAGAATTGATGATAACTGGAAGAGAAATGACCTCAGCCTCTCTCTGTGGGTGACAGTAGTCTTTGGTATCATGATTTTTTTCCCCATGTGAAAACCTTATTGAGCTTTGAGTTAAATTGCTTTTTGGAAAGAAATAGGGAATAGATGGTGCCCAGTCATTTGATTAGGGCATCCTGACTACAGCTGCAGCCATTTGGAGAATGACCACAGCAATTCACGAAGGGATTTTCACTATAGCTTCTGGTTTTTAGTGCAGATTGTAAGTCCCAGCAAGTTTCAGAGATCTTTGCCTTCAAGTGGAATATAATCTAAAAAGAAACATTAGATTCTATGTGTTATTTTAACATGGTACCAAAAAATGAGCAGATATAGTTGATATCTGCAACTATATTTATGAATTGGGTCAGTCTGGAAATCATATTTTTCATCTTTGGTAAACATCAAATAAGGTATTTGAATATTTTTATTCTAGATAAATAGAGTTGAAATCTTAATTAAGATTCTTCATTGTGTGGTTTTAGGTTTTGTTTTACAGCCACTTTTCCTAATTAATGGTTATATAAAGAGAAAAATAAGGCTTAGCGTCTTCCAGGTCTCTTCTGTATGTGTGGAATTGGTTCTTGTTCTTTTGCTGTAACTCAGTGTTACCAAACTGGCATTTTATTTGGCTTGGTAGTATTTTTTTTTTAAATAAATGCAGAAATTTAGGAAACCTAAAATACAAGGGTCACTGTATTCTATACAGTTCAGGAAAAAAACCTTAAACATCTAGCCATATGTATTCCAAATATTAGCTAAAAACTAAATAGCTCTTTTTATAGTTAAGTCAGCAAAATAATACTAACAAATTATTCTCTTGAGCTTTTATATAATACTTGTTTTTTAAAGTACAAAAAGAAATTACAAGATTTTAAAGAAGTACTTCAAATGCCTCATCTCCAATAATAATACACTATAAAACATACACACAAAAAATGAACAGTTTTATAAAGTTAGTAAAGCAATTCAAATATGATAAACAGTTGTTTCTTGAAAAATGAGATCTGCATACTTTGGTTCTTAATCTGAAAAAAATAAGTAAAATATTTTAGACTTTATAAAAATTATGCTCAAATGTCACACAATTAGAATAATAGTTATTATATGACATGTAAAATAGTGTGCATATATTCATCAAAGAAGAAATTGCTCTCTTTGAATACATATCTTTGATAGTTTGTTTTCTTTTCTTTGTCTTTATCTTTTTTCTTTTCTTTTTTTCCACATGTATATTGTTTGGGGAAGAGGTATGATAGAATCATTTAAAACATGCACTTTGGAGTCAGAGTTACCTGGATTTGAGTCTGATACACCATTTACTAGTTAGCTGTGTGACTCTGTAAAGGGGGATAATAATGTTGCTGTATCATAGCGCTATTGTAGTATAATTTGTTTTCATTTGAAATATTGTAAAGTTTTCTTTTCCTCATTCTAGGAAGCAAGAATGGGCTTAAGTGACAATATGTGTCAACCATAACATGCTTATGTATAAGTTAACTCTCTTAAAATAATATTCTATTTTAAAATGTAATAACATTTTTACTTTAACAATTTTAAATTTACAGAATTATTACAAAGATAGCAGAGTTCCTGTATACACTACCCCCAGTTTCTCCTGTTATTAACATCTTATATTTATTATAACTAATTAATATTAATATATTATTATTAACTAAAGTCATACTTCTTCAGATTTCATCAGTTTTCTCCTAATGTTCTTTTTTTTTCTGTTCCAGGATGCTATCTATGATACCACATTATATTTAATTGTTATGTCTCCTTAGGCTCCTCTTGGTTGTGACAGTTTCTCAGACTTTATTTTTGATGACTTTGACAGTTTTATGGAATACTGATATTTCGTAGAATGGAATTATTCCAATAATTTTCTCATATTACACTGGAGTAATTTTTTTGTGTGTAAAATCTACAGGGGTAAAGTGTCATTCTTATTACAACATATTAAGACTATGTACTATCGATATTATTTATTACTGTTGATGTTAGCCTTGATTACCTGGCTTGAGCTAGTGTTTGTCAGGTTTCCCCACTCTAAAGTTACTTTTTTTCCCCTTCCTTTCCATGCTCTACTCTTTCGAAGCAGTCACTACACATAGGCCTATACAATGAATAGGGAGTTATATGGCTTTTCCGTGAGGGTGGAGTATCTAAAAAATTAGATACACACACATATAATGTTACTATATTTTAATATTTATCTATATTACTACATATGGTACTATATATAAATTATTCTGCATGGGAGGTTTTTTTCTTCATTTATTTGTATCAGCATGGACTCATTGATCCTCTTTTTACTTTGGATAATCCAATACTGTTTAATTTTATTGCTCAAGTTGTTCCAGGATTTTGCCATTGGGAACTTACCAGTTGGTTTCCATATTCTTTTGTCATGCTACCCATCATTGTGAAGTTTTGTTTTTTAAAAACTTTCTTACTTTCTACACTACAGGATGGTGTACAGTACAAGATACTTCAGGCTCATCTTATATATTTCCTATCTTCATCCTAGGATCAGCCATTTCTCTAAGGATCTCAAATTCCTTTTATGGTATTAGAACCCAGACTGGGGCACTAAGAGTTGTCATTGCTACTGGGGTGTTATTGCTTCTAGATCCTCTTAGTTGAGAGAATGAGGAGATATATGTTTGTATATTTACATATTTGTAAATCTCTATATAACCATATGTATCATTATTAGGCAAAATGAATTCATACTGATGTCTTTAACTAATATCATATAGACCACTGTAGTCTCTCCTTGCTTATTTATAATCTTCCACTTCAACAGTAAGAAACTTGACTCTTATCATCTGTTGTATATTTACTTAATTATTCAATTGCAGTGTACATGCAATTGAGCTTTCAGAGTTGTCCCTTACCAGGAACAACTTTATCAAGTAGATTACAATGCTGTGTGTAGTTTTGTTTTGTTTTTTTTCCTTTAAGTCTAAGTCTCTACTCTTTCTAAACTCTTAGGTCAGTACATTTTTTTCTCTCACCCCCTTTAGTGAAGTTAGTTTATACATTTGTAATACATTCAGATTTTTTGTAATACTGCATTCCATCTTGGGATTCCCAGATCCTTTAAACCATTTTTAAAATTTACATACATTAAGGTTTATTCTTTTTGCTGCAGAATTTACTGATTTTATGTGTATAAATCAATGGTTTTTAGTATATTTACAGAGTTTTCCAAAGATTGATACTTTTCCATTTCAGTATGGCAGCAGTGGGAAGAATGGCAGAGTTCCTCTGGTTTGTGAGAAAATATGATTCTTTAACCTGATTTCAATGTACCTAATTTCAACGCAATGAAAAAGAGCATTTAGGCGTGCCGAATTTTATGTTTCGGTGCCTCTTGGGTTACCCAATTTTGATGTAAAACTCAAATCACGTGGTTACTTGTTCCATGGTCAGTCGTTCAGTTTTGTCCATGTTTCAATAATAAACCAAGCACTGTTTCTTAAAGGAAGAATATTTTCTAAAGAAGTTTGCTTCATTTTCTAAAGAAGGTTGATTCATGTGGGAGAGCAATGTGTCCTGCAGTTTGAACAGCCGCAGAGAGCACACCCAATGTAGTATATAATGCCTCCTTAAAAAGAAAACAGCCTGCCAGGTGTTTCATCTCTTTAATGTTAGGCTGTCTGTGGTGTGGAAACCTGTCACTCAGAGGAATACTATATTCTTAGGTCAGCTTTGGAGATGATAATACAATGTGACTTATGGAAAAAAGTGATAAATGCACAGCACCATTAGCCAAGGCTGCAGTGAAATTAGAAGAAATGTTGCTTTTCAGGTGGTCAAGAAATACAGGAAGTCTCTGGGATGAGACTTTTAGACACATGTTTCTGGTTGTCGAGAAAATATCCTTATTTTTCAATTACACTAAGGTTATTTTTCCCAGGAAGTTTCGGAAACTAATATTTGGAGGTAAAATTCAAAACTAAAGATGGATAGGAACCTTGCTCTTGATTCCCATGATGTGTGTGTGTGTGTGTGTGTGTGTGTATAAAAGGTTTGTTTACAAAGACGAGAAATAATTTTAAAAGTTGTTCCAATAACATCATATAAGTATTCAAAAAATTCTCTTCTTTATGTCAGAGTTTTAATTTAAAATATTATCATATACCAATTGATTTGATGGGTCTCTATTTATAATTTGTATCCATTTTTTAGGTTAAAATCTGAACATTATGCTTTCTCTAACTGATAAAAAACAATGACCGCCTCCCCCCCCCCGCAATCTCAACAATATTTACTAAGAAAATGAGGAGATCTCTATAGTTTATTGTAGATCCTATTAAATGTGGCCACCTAAAAACATGAAGAAGGTAGTAAGTAATCAGGTAATAAAACTGTAGTAAATAATAATATATGATCTATCTGATTTCAGGTAAAGAAATATACTAATTTAGCCAGACTGATTTTTGTCTGGTAAAGAAAAATGTTTTGCAAAGATGAGAAAGTAACCAATTTTCATCTTGTGTTCTAGTGAACTTGTTAAACGAATTCATTATATGCTAACACTTCTGTGCATTTTAAAAGGGTCTTTCTGTTTTATCTCTGATGATGAGAATTCCAGGAATGTCCCTAAGGGAAAATATATTTGGTAGGTGGGGCCTCTTGATATTTCTCAGATCATGCCACCTACTCATATGGCCTCTCTTGTGTGTCACTGGAATCTAACTGAGGTACTTTTTCCTAGGCGTAAGTCTGGAGTTAAGAGGAAAAAAATGACTTATAATTGAATCTTGCTCTTTTAAGATAACTTTTCCCAGATGATTTGAGAGAGGCTCTGTTTGTTGTCTTTCAAATCACAGTATGTTCCAACTCACAGTGATTCAAGTTACGATTTTTTGACTTTACGATAGTGCAAAATCAATAGGCATTCGGTAGAAACCAGTGAAGCTAAGCTATGATGTCCAGTAGTTAGGTTATTAAATGCATCGACTTACTTACAATATTTTCAATTTAGAAAGTATTTATTGAGACATTACCTCATCACAAGTCAAAGAGCATCTGTACATGTAAACCAATTTAGGGAAAAGTTGAGGTGAACACAGGGCCAAAAATACAACTCAGTAGTTATAATACTACATTTTTAATTGGTCTACTTCTTACATAGGATTTACTTTTTCAGTGTATCTTGTTTAAAATGATAATAATAATACTGTGATGGTTAGTGTTATGTGTCAACTTGGCTGGGCTATGGAGTGTTCCGAAATTTGGTCAAACATTGCTCAGAGTGTTTCTGTGAGGGTATTATTGGACGTGATAATATTTAAATGGTAAACTTTGAATAAGGCAGTTTGCCCTCCATAATGTGAATGGGTCTCATCCAATCAGGTGAAGGCCTGAATAGAACAGAATGACTGCCCTCCCTTGAGCAAGAAAGAATTTACAGCAGACTTGAACCAGAACATTTCTTTACATATATATATATATACACATACATATATATATATGTGTATATATATATTTATGTACATATTACATATAATATATGTTATATATAACTTATGTTTATGTATCATTTCACATTTAACTTAATAATTTATAAAATGACTTCCTATAGAGTATCTCTATAAGAGAGATAGAAAATGTATTATCAATATCCTGTTTTTACAGATAAGAACAAAAGGCTTGGAGAGATCGTCTTAGTTTCTCAAATCTCTACAGTCAATAAGTAAAGGAGACTAGTTTTGAACTCAAGACTTTAGACTTCTAGTAGAGTTTTGATTTTACTAGACTAGTTATTTAACTGGAGAGCTTTTAATAATCCTGATGCTCAGATTGTACTTTATATGAATTAAAAAGAATGTGATGGGAAAGACTTTTCAGGTGATTCCAATATTGAGCAAAGTTTGGAAATTGCTAGTGTTTTAATCATGATTTAGCCTAACAATTATTTATTCCTTTTCAGAATGCTTCTAACACACCATTAACACATATACTCATGGGTTTCTTACCATGAATTTTATTTACAGAAGTGGTGAATGTTAGCTCTAATTATAAAAACAAAATTAAATGAATACACTTTTATTGCTGAAATCACAAATACTAGAAATATGTGAAAAATAAATTGGCATTTTAAGCTCTATGAGACCAGTGATTAAATTCTTACCTTCCTAATTTTTGCCCACCTAGTTATAAAGAAAAATAAAAACTAAAACTAAAATACAATTCCTGAAAACGCTTTTTCTTTCTAAGCCAAAACTCCTGTTTATTTCTTTTGGGAGTTGCTTTCAAAGTTAGCTACTTATCTCATTCTCTTATTATCATCTCTACTCCTTTTCTGTTCTTTCAAAGGAAATTTTGCTAATAAGATCAGAGGAAAACAAGCAACTTTTGCTATCAGTGGCTATGAAAGAAGGTTGTAGATATCAAATATACCAGTCTATACTTTTTGTAAATCAGGAGTCCAGGAATCCAGGTCTAATTTGGCAGGATTTTTTGTGTCCAATAGGCCAAGAGAATCCAATCCAGAATACTCCAGGAAGTCTGTCCACACTGGAATCAGAGACTAGTATGATAATGCTTTTGAGGTAGTCCAAGTAGAAAATTCAATCAAATGTCCAGGTTGCCCATCAGGTACAGGTTTGTTATCAACAACTAACTTCAAAGCTTCTGGCTTTAGTCAAAGGGGTAAGTGTGTTTAAAAAACAAAAAACAAAAATCTTCTTAACAGTTCTGGGCAGGTGGACCCACTGAAAGAGCCAGAAGTTGGTAGCAAGGAGGATAGAATTCTGTGAGTGCAGCTACAGCAGGTTAGAATCTTACAGATAGCCGACCAGAGAGTAATCCCTTAGAGTAAGAGCGCAATTGAGCCCTTATTGCTTTCTGGTGGGTTCTTTAGAGTAATTGGCCATTAAACTTCAGAGAAGTAAGGAAATAGCAGTGAGAATTCCCAGATGGATTATAAAGAATGTCTCCCTGACATATCAACTACTTTCAAAGAGGTTTGTGGCAAGGAGGTATTTTTTCTTTTTTTTCTTTCTTTTTAAATTTTCCTCAAGTAAATTTGGGCAGGTCGATTTTATTCTTTTTAAGAACGAGTAACATTTCAGTGTTAAGAAAAACACATCTGTGTCAGTAGCAGATATTGCCCAGCAATTTTGATATCTGAAAACTTACTATTCTAAAAGACTTACATAATACTGTCCTCAGAGTATATGTTAGGATGACCTATGAGGATAAATCTGCCTTTTAGTACAGCCACAACTAAATTCCCTTTAATGTGATACAAGATAAATTGGTTTTATACTATATTCATATTCTGCTCTCAGGTGACTAGAGATTATAGAATTGGCAATGAATTCAGAGTCACAAATATGTTCTCTTCTTGGCTCTTCTAATATCTAATTGTGCACTTTAAATCTCTGTGTCTCAATTTCCTCATCTATTTATAGATGGACATGAACATACTTTCTTTGCCATATTGCCATAGGTTAATTAAGGGTCAAATATGAAAGTTCTTTGCCAGAAATAAAGTCTGAGGCATTATTTTTCATGTAAATCTTTCTAAAAGTGCACTTTCACCTCTGTAAGAATGTAGAAATACCTGCCTCATGCCTATGCCGTGCCTTTGAAACAGTAGTGTGCGTACTTTAGAAATGCATTATGGCATGCTATAGTGCCATGGGATAAGCTCAGCATACTTTTACACAGAATGTTATCACATGAATATTTGTGCAGAAATTTGATACTTTGATATGTAATAAGTATATCTTGTATTATTAGCATATATCTTTCTTCTGAATCTTAAAGATAACTAATTAGACTTCAAAGTAATTTTAGCTATTGGCAGGTAGCTTCAACTATACTTCCAAACCCTGAGGCAAATATATTTATGTTCCAAGGACAGTAGGCAGAACAATTGAGGAGCCCTAATATTGCATCAAATTCAAGTTCTTCCATTTTGTATATTATGCCTTCCATAATATTGAATCTAATTATCTATTTATTTTCATTTCCACTATATCACATAACTCAGTCTATGTTCTAACTTATATACCACCTCCTACCTGTTACAGAATGATTTCTCATATATATTCAATATTTCACGAACAGTTTGTTCATAATATGCTAACATGCTTCACTTGAATTAAACTTCCTTTATCTTAGGTACTTAGAAAAGGAACTTAGGTCCATTTTTTGTGTGTGGGTGGAGGGGAGAGAGAAGGAGAGAGAGAGAACTAAAAGACTTAAATGACACCAATTGCTCAGAACCTCCATTCTACTACTGTTGGCTCTATGGCACAATTTTTAAGGTCTGGCCATAGTTGCTATTGTGTCTTCTTTGTTTGTTTTTGGTCAATCAGGCTAGCAGTTTATTTTAAATAACCAATTTTGGGTTTAATTGGTTTTCTCTATTTTTGTATTTTCAATTTTTTTTATTTTTGCTTTAATCTTAATTTTTTATTCCTCTTTCATGCTTTGTGTTTGCTTTAATTTTTCTAGTTTTTTTTTTGGGGGGAAGCTTGAATCATTGACTTGACAACCTATTTTCCTTTCTATTATAAGCACATAGAGTTAATAATTTTTTTAAATCTAAGCACTGATAGAGCTGCATCTCCCAACTTAAAATGTTTTGTTTAATTTCCATTTAGTGAAAAACATAACTCAACATTTTCTCTCTTATTGGCTCATTATTTAGACCTCTTCAAAAAATTTTTGTGTGGTTTTCACAGCATTTATAATATATTTCTTTTACCTAGCTTCCCTAGTGACTATATTCCACCCCACTGTAATCTCAAAACCAGGAAATTGACATTGGTACACTACTCTTAAGTATGTTACAAAATTTATGGTACAGATTTTACCAGTTTTTACATATATTCATATGTGTGTGCAATTTTAGTTTATGGATAGATTCATGTGACTACAACAACAATTCAGACATTTTCTATTATCACAAAGGCACTTCCTTGTACTGTTACGATCACCCGCCTCTACCATCACTATCTTTGGGCAACACTAATCTCTTTCCTTCTTTAAAATTTTGTCATTTTCAAGATATTTCATTTTGTCATTTCAAGAATGTTAAATATGTAGGATAATATAATATGTAACCTCTTGATATTGGCTTCTTTTTTAGTGACTTTGAGATTCATTCAAGTCATTACATGTATAACTAGTTTGTTTCTTTGTATTTCTGAACAGAATTCCAGTATATGAATATACCACAGATTTTTTAACCATTCACCCATTAAATGATTTTTTTTTCAGTTATGGTTGTTATCAATAAAGCTGCTATGAACATTTACATACAGACTTTATGTGAAAACAGGTTTTCATTCCTCTATGATCTGTGTGTAGGATTGCAATTGTTGAGTCATATGAGATGTGTATATAGTTTTATCAGGAAATACTGGACTATTTTCCGGAGTGGCCATAGTAGCGTTTTATATCCTCACCTCTAAGTAATGCATCCTCTAAATGTATTAGGAGTCTAGTTTATTTGCATCCTTAGGTTTTTGGTGTTATTGCTATTTTTTAATTGTAAACTTCTTAAAAGTATATAGTAATATTCCACTGTGTTTTAATTTTTATTTCCCTAATGGCTAATAATTTTTAACATTTTTTATGTGCTTTTGCCATCTGTATATTTTTTTTTTTTGGTGAAATGTCTGTTTATATCCTTGCTTATTTTTTAATTGAACCTTTTGAATCTTCCTTACTTTTTTTAAAAAACACTTTGTATATTATATACATATGACTTGCAAATATTTAATTCCAGTTTGTAACTTGTCTTTCAGACCCTTCAGAGTCTTTTGCAGAGAAAAATCTTTAATTGCAAGACTATCTACAAGCAACAAATTCCCTCAATTTTTGTTTGTATTCAGAATGAACTGAAGTACTAACATGAACAATTGAGTCTCTCACCATACATTCTAACTCTAAGATAAATGTTTTCTTTCCTTCTTTTCTCCTTTTCATTATTTCTAATTCATGCTTTGTGTTTGTACACATTCACAAACATCAAAATTTTGTTATCCATAGTAAAATCAAACATGTTTTTAATAATTTTAATAACTGGTCACATAAAGACCCGAAGCACTCTTAAACTGAAACAGAAACTTGGAAAAACCACTACAAAGTTAACCTCGAAAAATGAAAGAAACCAACTGAAAAAAATATAGATGGAATAAATTAGATCACTGGAATTGCTTCAGCAAGCAAAAGAGTTTCCTTAGTTTGCTGAGTGTTCCTTTTATTTATATTCTCTCTCTCTCTCTCTCTCTCTCTCTCTGTCAGTAAAATGAGAGAAGCTTAATGATTACATGTCATTTGCATCACTATTATATTCATGATAGTAAGAAGAGTAATGCAAATAATCAAACTAGAATAAATATACTCTATTTCTGTGCCAAGGATAAGAGAGAAATCAATAATTATTCCTGATATTGATTATGTGGTATCTTCTCTTATTATATATAATGCCACCAGCAATATTTCTTCCTAATCAAGAAAGGATAAAATTCCTTTGTTTATCTAATCCCCTTTCTTATTAACTTTTTTGGTTGCTTAGGATAAGTGTGCTTTTTCTGCATGTGCTGAGAACACAGGACACTAAATAGAATGATTGTCATTCTATTTATTATTGTGGTTGTCCTAATCTAGACTAGGTCCACTTTTGAAGTCTCATAGATACAGAGTTGATTAAATCCCCAATACTATACTTCTTCAAAAAGTATAAAGTCTTTTTTTTTTCTGGGTAATGTAGTATAATATTATGATTAACCTGGCATTAATTTATATGCTCTATTTTATTGTTTTTAATGTATTCAGTGGGGTATGTAAAGTTTTAGAAATTAAGATAATAATAATTTCATCTTATATTCTAGTGAATCAAAGAGAAAGTAAAGCATTTTTAGTTAGTACAACTTTTTTTATGCTGTCCTACTAAACTTCCCCTAATATTTCAAAGAGGGTAAACATAAGTACTTAAAACAAATTTGTAACAAGAACCACTTTTCTCTCCATCTTTCTCTCTCTCTCATTCTCTCTCTCTTCTCTCTCTTTCTCTCTCTTTTTCTCTAACACACACACACACACACACACACACACACACACACACACACCCTAGTATCTTAGGTTTCTTTATTGTTCTGGACTTAAAAAAAGAAAGAATAAAAATCTTCAGAAATACTCATATTTTTCAAGGTCTAAATTTCCACAAATAAGAAACACATTGAGAAAGAAATGAATGTTCCTTTTAGGTTGAATTATCCTAGAGTGGTAGACAATGAAAGTGTTTTCAGTGGGAGTGGAAATGTAATTAGTCCCAGAGTATGAAGTTGTGTGAGATTTATAAAAGAAAATTTGGCATTTCTACTTGCTGTGTAAACCTCTGTCCAGACGGCATATCTTACCTTGGGAATGGGATTGAAGATTGTTGTGTACTGCCAGATGGCGAGCAATAGAAAGGACTGAGGTCATAGTAATCTCTGAGTTTGGTTAAATTTAGACAGAACCAGGGTATGAGGGGCAGTCAGCATCATTGCTCAATCACAACTATTTGAAGCTAAAGGAGAAATGGTAAGGTAGAAATAATAATGGACTATTTTTCAGGCATCATATAAACTCATTTTATTTTTTTATGTTTCATGGGGGGAAAATCCTAATATTGACTGAATTGAATTTATTGCCAGAAGGTTATTAGAATCTTGGAAGACATTTGGTTTAGAAGGATGAATTGATATAAAATTTCTTAAACTTGAATATTAAGGGGTAAAATTAATACCAGTTATGTATGAGAAAAACTGGAGTTTGTTAAAAAGCTTTGTGCAACATATATTTATGAAGCTAATTACAATACTTAGAATTGGGGGCAGTTAATTTTTAGGTAATGGGTATTATCATGTTGGAGAATTAATAGATAGTGGGCACTCTCATAAAGCCCTGTGGATTTGGGAAACACTAGTGGACTGAGATGAGACTAAGTGTGAAGGAAGCTTACAGAACTGTGAGAAGATACATAGTGATTAACAGAATGGTCAATATGGAATGAGAAATTAGCCTTTTCCAATGAATTTATCTGGGATTTCAGAAAGACCAGTGCTAAATGGGGCATAGAAATGAATATTTAAGTCCCCTATCTCAGACTCTGAATTTCAAAAATAACTTTATCATTTCTATCTGAAAGAGGAACACACACTAGCCAATATCCCCAGTGTCTTCGAGAAGTGTTTTTCAAAATGCCTTGACTCATTAGAAAATCATAAAATCAATTTAGAGAATCACAAGCATTTTTTAAAACATCAAGTGAACTACAATAGAATAACATGAAATATTTAATGACAGCACTTGTATGTAGTTAGAGTCTGTATTATTTTATTCTTATTGTATGTATTTTATATAGCTATAAACACATAAATTTTTGTAATGGATCACATTGAAAACTATTTCTGACTATAGTTCAAATCAAATGAGTTGGAGACCTCTGTGTAGATTTATCTGGAAATTTCCATTTCTCTAATTCTCTTTTGAATATCATTTTTATACACTAGCCGAAATATTATGACTATGAGTAGGGAAAACTGCTCTTCCAATGAAGAAAATGGTAAGCTCTCCCAAACTGATGATTTTTGAAAGAGATAAAACTTCTGATTTGGTTGAGAGGACATTTGGAAAGAATTCACTATTAGAAGAATGGAAATTATTTGAGGTCATGAAACACTAGCAATGAAGAAATGGCTTGAAAATCTCAGAGTTTGAAGCTATTTGATTCTCAAAATTGTTCAGTGCTATGGCTGAATGTCTCAGTAGTGTCGGATAAGTTTCTGATTAGATCAACTTTTTAAATACCAACCAGAGGACTGGTTAAAATGTTTCTACATTGATTGAAAGCTAGACACTTCAAATACTGTCTTTGGCCAGAGGAGACATAGACTCAATGAGTGTGGCTCAGGTTCAGCATGAATAAGCACTGGGAAGGGCTGCTCTGAGTAAGCTCTCCACTGTGAGCTCCACCTAGGGGAAAATGACCCCCCTCCAACTGTTTTCAACTTTAAAAGCTCATTAGAGAAGGAGGTGGAAGTGGTGGTTCACTCCAGGAAATAAGGGAGTTTGGCATGTGAGATGATTTTAGTGACCCAACTTTGTACTCTATCTGCTCTGACAGATAAGAACTTGATATAGCAACTGAAGATTTGATTGTTGCTTTGTCTTCCATTAAGCCATGTGGAGATATGCTTCCATAGGCCCCTTGAGATCTCAATACTTTGGTATCTAGACAACACCTTTGTTCACCATCTTAGGGTGGCCTAGGCTACAGCACAGAATAGAAGACTCTGAAGAGTATCCTGAACCTGAGTCAAGCCTGTAAAGGCTACTGTTCAACTACAGAGAAGGGAAACATTTCAAAGATAATGGTCTAAGATTTCAGGGAAATAAGGGCATTTATTTTGGTTTGCTGGAAGGGCAGTAGAAAAAGCTTCTAGGGCTGAGCCTGAGATAAGTAGAGAGGAGTTTAGGAGCCAACTCTAAGTCTGTTTGAAGCCTCAGGGCTCACAAGTAGCTAGTAGTTTTCAGAATTCCCAACTAATATCAGTGTCACCAAAAGAGCAATAGTAAAGATGCTAACAATCATTCAGGACAAATGGGGGCACTTTCCCTGGTTTTCTGTCAATCACATAAGCCTAGAATTTTATAAGATCCCATGGAGATATTGTGGTGAGGAGACCCCAAAATGACTAATATTGAATTTCTTACCAGCTATGCAAGTAGAGGTGCAAAGTAGATTAAGTTTGATTTAAAATAATAATAGAATATGAAAGTTGGTAAGCCCTAGTGTTGTGGTATGAGATCACATGTGCACAAATACATATTCAAGTAACACATAAATTTAAAATTAATTTATTTTATAATGCATTTAGTTCTCATTTCAAATATATTCATATATATTAGGTTCAATGTAGAGTTTATAGTATCTGTAATATGCTATATTAAAGAATTCTTATTTCAACTTTGGGATTTTTTTGTTTCTAACTATACAAACTGTCACTACAAATAATAAAAAAATTTACTTCCCACTTTATTTCTTTAAATCTAATTACATCATTTGCACCTTAGAAACAATTTCAAACAATAATGATGATCATGTTACTTTTGACTTTAATAGAAATGCTGGGAATGTTATGCCATTAAGCATTGCTTTTGCTTTAAAAAAGTACATATAGATGTAATATTTTTTAAATGTCTTTTTGTATTATTTGGAGATCTTTATTTGACCTTTCAATTCATGGATTATAGTTGATTCAGTTTTTGCTATATTTTCTTTTAATGCATTTTAAATCTTTATTTATGATCTTTGTATTTAAAATAGTGAGAAAGAATAGTCTGTAGTTTTGTGCTGGATAATAAACAACTTATAAGTATTTTTTTTCATTTTCTATGCTGTGGAATAACTTAATTGCAGAAAAGTAACTTTTCTTTAAATAAATATACTTCCTGAAAATAGTAACAAGATATTTTTCTCTATTATATTAGAAAGAAAATATTCTGCATCACATATGAATTTCCCAAAATATAACTGAAATACATACCTATATACTAGTAACAAACTGTCTGGTTAAGATTTAATATGTTAAAAACACTTGATTTCTAATCACTAAGCATTTATATAGTTTTTACTAACTATTTTTCTTCTATTTTAATCACTTTTCTCACTTTGATTGCTAACTTCTCTACAATTTTCTTCAACACTTTTTCAAAAATTTGTGTACTAATTGCACAACAAAGTCACGTTGAAAGCGTGGTGGACAACACACAATGGCCGAGAAATTCTCAGCACTAGCCATATCTACATGTCATTCTGACAGTTTACCAATTGTATTTGCATTGTAATTCAATGCTTTTCCTGCACATCATTTTCATAAAAGTATTTTACAGGTTTGAGGATGAAAATATACATTTTTCTTATATAATCATTGACCAAAAACTTTCTATTGAGAAATAAGTACATTCTCTGAAATTTGGATATTAAAAGCCAAGAGGCTTTACATTGGGAAAATATTAAATAAAAAGTTTTTCTATTCCTGGGGAGACCTATATATAATTTTCAAGTCTTTTAAAAGTTTCTATTCCAAAACAAATTTTGATATTTATTGTTTGTCTATTGATTGAATTTGTATTACCTTTCCTAAAGAATTTTCTTGTTTGCTGTTCTTTACATTAATATAATGAATTTCAGAACATTTATTATTGATAATCTTAAGACATTTTATATTGTTTCATATATTGATAAACAAAGTCTTTAACAACCAAATATCAGTTTTTAATAACTGAGCAAATTTTAAGTTATTATTTAAATGTTAGTGATAAAAGGCCAATGGTAGTATAAAATCAATGCATTTAAGGTAGTTTTAGTCAAAAGTAACAGAAATCAAGAACAAAGTGAAGCTTATTGGAACAATATTGACAACTGATGTGATCTAAGGCCTTAGGAAGTGTTGATACCAGGACAGCTCCTGAAACCTTAGCAGCAGAAGCGCTGGGACTTCCTTTTGGAACCGGTATTTTAACTTGACTTGTGTCAACAAATTCTGTTTCTCAGTTCAAAATTCTAAGTTCCTAGATGGAGAACCTAGATGGAGTCAGTTTTTTACTATTGCTTTGGTATCTGATGGCCACTTTGAGCTGGTCACTGGATAGAAGTGTGGCCACCATGGAACTGTTTCTGTACATTAGTGATAGTAATCATAATGAAGGGAATTTTTAGCTGCTTTGATGTTCTCCAAAGCTACTGTGTTACATTTATATCCTTTTTAGAATTATTTGCTACATCCACTGACCCCAATAAAAAATAATAATTTTAAATTCTGTATTTAATTGCTAATTATTTAATTTTACTTAGCTACAAGTTTTTCAAGACAAATATCCTACTTGAAAATTTTTTGTATCTTGAGAAGATGAATTAGAAGATAAAATCAGCCTTTAGAACATTTCGACAAGGAAGTGCCTTATAAAATACTAGTATTAATAACTATAAATGAAAAAAAAATAAGTTTTAAGTCTGCATATAAAAATATCCAAAAAAAAACATTTCTTTAAGCTGTATATAAATCTTGAATGTGCATGATTGCATCCTAAAACTACATCATCACTATTAGCCGAATCTTTATTTCTAGGAGTTAAAGAGCTTGCAGTTCTTTCAGTTAGTTACTATTAGAAAGGAAGAAAAGCTTAATGAATTGGTAATGGTGGCATCATCTTACAAAGCTAATATAAATATGGGCATACCTCAGAGACATTGCCGGTTTAGTTCCAGACCATACACTAAAGCAAGTTGTAATCTTTTTAATGGTGGAGAGTCTTGCCTTCAATTGAAATATCTTTGAAGCACAGTAAAGTGAAGCTCAGTAACACAGGGTATGCCTGTACATACACACCTTTTGGTAGTGTCAGCACAACAAGGTCTTGCTATTTACTGACCTCAAGTGAAGTGAGTTTCTATTTAGTATGGCAGATGTCCAAGATAGGGACCACAGAGACAATCTGTTGCACAAGGATGTCAATTTTTAAAAAATTTTACTAATATATTTTAATAAATTTCTAATAAAAATTAAATTACTCGATAAAATTTTATATTTACTCTTCAGTCTAAAAGTTTGTTCTATAATGATAATATTTGACTTTGAAACATTGACTGTGGCTGAGTATTGATTTTAATCCTCAGGCATTCAACAGTTCACCAAGAAGCAACAAAATATAGCTCTGTTACATATCAAATATTTTTAAATAGTGATTTTTGCAAGAGAACATGGTGACTTAAATGCTTGCTGAAAAAAGTCATTTTTGATTGGAAAGTGTGTTCCTTTACTCAGGAGTAGCTTAAAGATATGTGAAAAGGGATTAGTGAGCAAAAAAGAATGTGTTCAGTTTATATTATCTATTAATTCTGGTAATTATTTAGGATGTTTGAGGTAGATGCTAAATTTGCTTCACATGTTTTTGATTACAATAGACCTTTGGAATCTGCATATAACATTTGACACTGACTCCTGATAAAGACCCAAAATACATATATAGTAATTTTTACTGTGAATAATAATACCTACAACATTAAAATGACATTTAAAAATATGTAAAGGAAAATATTATACAAAGCTTAACATAAATTTCAGTTACCTTGACTGAAAGTTTTAGTCTACTGTGTAGGTTAATTAAGCCCTACCATTTACATCTTAATTAGTACTATTGATAAATTTGGTATTTTTAAAAATTATTTGATAGTCTCTGAGAACATATTATTATTTGTAGTAATTTATCTAAGGTAGGTCTATGTCCTTATGAAGTTTACAACCTAAATTTCCAAATTGAAAAAGAGAAGTGTATGAAAGAGCACAGAGTGCTATTTTGCTTGGCCCAAGAGTTACAAGGAGAAGCATGGACCATGGAGCTCACCTGTAGTTATTTGCAACTTACTCTTTTTTGTAGTTTCCTAAAACTTATAATAAGTCCTTCTGTTTCTATTTATCTTAAAGAACAAGTCCATGGGACAATTCATCAAATAATAGAATTCTGTCATTTTTTTCTGCAGGAAATGACTCATTTAACAAATCTTATATTTATTAAGTAGTTTTTACTTATTTTTTTCTAAGCCTTTATCTACGCTACAAACTATAATAATTTATCTTTCAATTATGCATTACTTAATGACACAAGTACAGTCTCAGACTTGTATCCTTAGGCAATTTTGTCATTGTGCTAACATCAAAGAGTGTACTTACACAAACCTAGATGGTACAGCGTACTACACATGTAGGCTATGTAGTATAGTCTATTACTCTTTGGCTACAGCCTATACAGCTTATTACTGTATAAACAATATGAGATTAAATCAAGCAGAAGAGAAAATGATGCAATCAAGAGATACTGTAAACAGGAGATGTATGAGGTTGCTACCTACATGACATTACTGTTTTACAGCAAACTTTTTTTATATAGGTAGAAAGAGTACACTTTAAAATACCATTCAAAAAGTATTGTAGAGTAAAAACATACACTAGTGACAGCCATTTATTGTTGTCAAGTGTTATGTACTGTATTTAATTATATATACTATACTTTTATATGACTGCCAGTGCAGTAGGTTTGTTTATACCAGCATCACTACAAACATGTGAGTAATCCATTGCCCTATGATGTTACAATGGCTATGAAGTGACTAGGTGATGGGAATTTTTCAGCTCCATTGTAGTCTTATGAGACCACCATTGTATATGCCATTCATCATTGGCTGAACTATTGTTATGTGGTGTGTGACTGTATTTAAAATTTTTTTAACACTATGAATTTAACCGTTTAATAATAATTTATGACATACCTGCTTTATAGGTTAGGATTAAATGGGCTTGACTTAAACTAAACTAAATAACAATATAAATTCCTGAGGTTTCTTATTGTTTTTACTTGAGTCATATGCATAATGCTGAACCAACTATTTTTGGCCTGATAGTTGATGAACCCAGACAGGGCTATTTGCCAAATTTAGACAAGAGATAACGGAGAAAGAGGTTGAAGACTTAGATATGAGAAAAAGAAAACTCTTGTCTAGTCTGGAATGTAATTTGCATGAAGTTAAACTATTTTTACTTTTTATTTACTGTTGTATATACTGTTTTTAGTTGAGTTTCAGGCTAAAAGTAGATGTTCAATAAATATATTGGTGAATGAATGAATAGGCAACAGTATTCCTTAACATAGTTTACTACACTTGTGAGGTACTCTATTTCCTAGAGATACAATGCTAGACCCTGAGGTCAGTGATCCTCCAAAGTATTATTAAATATTGCAGCTTTGTTTCATATAACTAATTTGCATGACTTAAGCTACTCTGTAGTTCCTCAATAAATATTTGTTTTTCTAACTGCACTAGAAAGTCTTTGACAAAACAAAGTTAATGATGGTTTCTACTTTTTTGCAGTCCCAACATAGCAAGTAAATGTTATTTTAATTGAATCATGTTTGAATACTAAGAGGATGAAGATGAAACTTTAGTAATCATTAAAGGGATAATTTACTGGAATCAACTACAGTCTTGATAAAGCTATATTTTTGTAGGATCTGATATATTCAGTTCTTATAGTTAAATTAACTACTTTATTATGTCTGTTTATTTTACCTTGTGAGTTATTTATTCTGTAAGATCTAGTGGTATGAGAGTGAATAATTAAATGCAGTTGCAAAAATTACAGAACATTTGAATAAAACTTATATTTCATAGGTGACATATTTTTGATTAATTTATTTAGATGATTACAGCATATAATTTAAAGTGTTCAAACTCTTTTTATCAGCATGTCTGTTCTTTGACAGTGATGAACTGTAGGCTGTAAGACATGTGCTCCTTTCCCTGTACTGCCTGTACCTTTCATCTAACCTCGAGTAAGTCGGTGTTCAAGTAGCACCAGACTTCTATTTATGATGTAATCATGCATTAATTACACATATGGAGATTAAGTTATGAGTGAATTCCTTCATTCAACATTTTTGTGCCTCAGTAATTTTTTTCTAATACTTTAATCTACTTTTTGAAGTATTTTTACAGTAGTTAGAAATACAGTGTTATTGCCAATTAATGGGTATATTGCATGGTACTAGGTATAACTTTATTTTTAGTTGAGCTATGTACTACTTTAATTAAAAACATTTTCCTAATATTATGAATATTTTATTCTTAAAAAAAATAGAATAGCCTGTTTATAAATGGAAATCAGAATCTTGGTGAGGGAGGGCTTTGGCAAGTCAGTTATTTTACACAAACAACCGAATCTGTGGGAGGGGACCACACGAAGCCTGCATCCCCTTTTGAACCCATAGTAGCATTCTCCAGGGAAAGTCACTGACTGAATATTGTTTAGATGACAGCAGTAGGGTGCATAGTAACACTGCTCCTCAAAGGAAGCATCACCTTATCTGACCTAGTCTGGGAGTAAATCAGGCGCCTGCTTCAGCCAGTTGACGATAATGTCTTCAATCATTTCCATTTTTTAGCATTCAGAGCCATTTGAGGACATCTTTTGTTTGTTTATTAGATTGTCACAGAATAATTTTGTTGAAAACGTGTGATGAATTTGGTGTTTAGTTGGACCTTAGCCTCTGACATTATATGAATATAAGGATTTCTACAGTTCTGTAATATTTTGGTTCTGCTGGTATACATCAGTTACTCCAGTGATGAGATCTCACAATATGCTGCCTGAATCATTTGGTAAAGTAAAAAGGATAATCTTTTGGCTTTCCAATAAATTTTTAAAGAATCAACCTTTGCATTAATTATATATTTTTTTCTTGTAGCTTTTTAATTTAAAGAAGTGAAAACTCCTATTTGTGAAGAGAACCATTATGCAGCTTGAAACCTAGGTAGCAATTATTTTGTTCCGTTTATGGAAAATCATTCTCTTAGTGAAATATTCCAATGTAAAGAGCTATGAAGAACATTGAGTTAGTTTTGATTATATGGAATGTTCAACTGTAATTCTGTTCATCTCGTCACTGAAAGATGAGTGGTTAAACATATGCCATTTGTTGCCAGAGTCAACACTCATATTTTTCTTTCCATTCTGTGAGAAGAACTTCAAATGTTATTATTCACAAAAGCTTTTACTGCAGCCTGTTGGTCTGGACTAAAAACACACTTAGTCCATGCCGAATTACAAATTTCGACCTGGAAAGGTCAGCTGTTAAGTTTATCACAGTGTTTATGGGGTGCTGATTATTTACTTAACACCGTAGAGTAACTGAGATATTTTTCAAATTTACAAATTAGAATGCATTAATGTTATAGTAATTAGCAATATAGAATCATTATGGTTTATCCATTAGAGCACATCTTTTTCATGGCTTTCCACTCATATTTCTGTATAGAAAAGCAAACTGATATACTTAAAAATCACAATTATATATAAGTTGGTGAGTAGAAGTATTCATTTTCCAATTTTCCACCTTTGTTTTAGTTTTACTTCAAAACACTTGATTGTATCATATTGAATGCAGCTTTCTAGCCAATTAATTAATTTCCAAGAAGAAAGGAAAACATTTTTAGTCATAAAGTTTCTATAATGTCTTATCTAAATTTACAGAAGTAAGTAATAGGGAAGGAACTTTTCGATAAAACAAAATACTTTAGAAATACCTGTTTTTTAATCTTGAAAGACTAAAACATTATATCTTTTTCTCATTTCTATTTATTTAGTAATAAATTAACAAGGATAGAGATACAGAGCAGCGCAACATATTGTCACAGTATCCATAGTTACCCAACCTCCAGAGTCTTAGGACACAAGACTGTCCTTACTTCTGACACCAATGGCAAGTTCAGGAATTTTCCAAAACTATCCTCAGTTTTGCTAATTTGCTGAAGAGACTTGAACTCACAGTAGCCTTTACATGGTTATATTTATCACAGGGAAAGAATATAGAAAATCAGCCAAAGGAAGAGATGCAGAGTTTGGGAGAGATGAATTCTTCACTGTACACATATATACCATTTTAATTTTTATTTCAGCAGGTATAAAATGAGGCAGGACAAATGCAGAAAATATTTAGACAAAAGTAGAAAATACTTAGGACAGAAGAACAAGAGAATTAGCAAATATTATATAGTGCTTTTTTGATGTTTTGATTATGAGATTTAAAAGTAAAGGAGATATTATTAATCAACTAATGGTCCAAACCCCTTTATTCACATATCAGAAAATTCAGAGAAATGAAAATAATTAGCTAGTGTCACAATGTTTATGGAAGAGTAATGACTAGGATTCAGGTTTCTTTATTTCTGTCTTTATGGGGCCCACGATCATTCTCATTTTGGGGTGGTTTTAAATAGTATGAAGGTGTTCTAGATGACATTTTTTCTCTAGTGGTTCAAGTCACTAAGGCATATGTTCACAACCACTTATAGGAGAAAGTAGTCTTCACTATATAGCAAAGATTTCAGACACTTAGAAATAACAACAACAACAACAACAACAAAAATGAGAGGAAACTAATGGAAAATTAAGGTTATTAGATCAAGGTCATTGGGATATAAGATGATATCTTTATATTTCTATGAAACTATTTAAATAAATAAAAATTCAATGTTATGCTATGTTATTGTTTGAAAGAATGCCTAACACTCAAAGTCACTAGTATTAGGAAAACTAAATTGAAGTATACTTAAAAAATCAAAATGCATTAAAGTTAGGATACCTGATCTGTAGTCCCAGTTTTATAAGAATAGCTATGTAGTTGTGGTAACATTGCTTCTCTGAATCTAAGTGACATTAGGAACAAAATGACTTAGTGACTTACTCTTCTGGAGTCATAGACTCCTTTAAGGATAAAATGGAGTTTTGCACCCTCTCTGTAAGAAAATGCATAAATGGACATATATACAGAATTTTCATATACTTTCAGTGAGTTCAAGGTATTTGGTCCATACCCTGAAACCCAGTTCAAGAAATTCTATGATTTGGTGATTGCCAAGGTATCCTTCAGGATTAAAATTTGAGGTTGTTTCATAACATGTTACCTCAGAATCTTATGTGAATTCAATTTTTTAAATGAAATTTATACATACAGAATACAATATTCAATTCTTCTCAGAACTTACCCAGAAGTACTAATTCAGAAACACAAGGGATGGGATCCAACAATATGAGTTTTAATGTACTCTCCAGATAATGCTGGTGTGCGGCCAAGTCTGGGAGCCACTGGCTATAAGAATAAAGTGAGTAGCACTGAAAACAATACCTGTGAAAAGCCAGGTAAACTTGATGGTACTATAGGACAATAATGTCTTATTAAGGGACACCAGGAAAATAAAGTCACCATCACATATGTTATGTTAGCTAACTTTAGATCATTTGTTGGCATGTAATAGTTTATAAATTTGCAGTATACTGGTTATTAAATTGCTTTCAGATATCTTACCTTATTGATTCTTATAATAAAACTTTGAGTTAAATAACACAAAATGTTGTTCCCAATCTCTAAGTAAGAAATCTCAATATTTTGTTAGTTTTCCCATCTGGAGATGGTATTAGAACTCATCTTTCTCTGGGGCTTCTTTCTTTGAGTTCATTTTCAGGGAGAGAGACTCAAACAGATTTTTATGAATAAAGATAGTACTGTAAAATGAGTACCATCAGAGCTATGTACGGAATCCCATAACAGCACTGAGCATGGAACATCAACTTGTGCTTGAGAATGCCAGGAAAATTTTGTGAGGAAAAGACAATTAGTAGATTTCTAGAAGAATTTAGATTTTTGCAGAATATGATTTAGGGCACTGAGATAAACTCCAGTCCACAAACAGTGAGTCTTGAATCCAGTATATCTTACTTATCATGGCCAAGATATTGGGCATCTTGAGCTCCAGATGGATAGTCAGTAGCTACTGAGGTGGTCAGAGATAATGGGGAAGAAATAGGTTATTTAATCATCTGATAGCAATGCACTTCATAGCTGTCATTAACCTCTGCAATAATATTTATTGCAGTTTTTCAATATGAATATTATAGAGCTCACTGCCATGAACCTATGGAGGGATACCTTTCTCCATGTTACAAGAAAAAAATATTTTTTCATAATCAGTACTTCGTGCATTAGCGTCTCCATTTAGTTGTGTTTCCTAAACCTTAGAGTATATTAGAACATGTTTTGAAATTAATTGAAAAAAGAAGATACAGAGTTGACATCCATGGATTTTCACATTTACATATTTGATTTATTTAGAAAATTTCTCCTAAAAGTCCTTTTCCTCTAGTAAATTCCAATTTAATTTAATTCATGTGAACTATGATGCTAACATGTGAGAGTAGCCATTTACTTGTGAGTGAGCCCAGCTAACAACTGTATCTTAGTAACTGTATTTCAACAATGCCTCCCCTCTGCTTTCTATTTTCATAAAATAATAAGAAAAAAATAACTTGGGGTGTGTGCATGCATGTAGTACATGAGAGAAAAAGAAAAAGAAAAAAGAATGAGAGTGTATTGTGAGAAAAAAAAATGTTCCAAAGAAAATACATACTATAACTTTCTCATTATCTCTTCACTTTATTTTCAGATTATTGGCTTATGTGTCTTTTTCTTATCACAAAATTTTTTTATGTATTCTCAGAACTAGTTCTTTGTCAATTATATATGTTGCAAATATTTTGCATTCTATTTTCATTTTCTAAATAATCTCTCCGTTGAGCAGAAGTTCTTAATGTTAACATCATCAGATTTATCAACCTTTTGCTTTAAGTGCTTTTAACCTCATTTGAGAAATCCTTCCTTATCCTGAGATAAGATATTCTATCTTATTATCTCTTGAAAATTTAATAATTTTGCCTCTAACTTAAGTCATTAACCTCCCAGAAATTGATTTTATGTATGGTATAAAGTCATCGTGAATCTTCTGGTTAATTTGTGGCTATTTGGGAAGATTGGGCCAGGACAATAACTGGGGCCTAGAAATCACTGGCACATAGCCACAGAACCCAGAATCATTCTCATTATATATAAGGTAGAGTGGATGGTTCTCACCAGGTAGCATTAAACTGTACGTGGAACCTGGACAGACCTGGACTGAGCAGATTCCAGGAATTCTCAGCAAGGAAACCCTGGTCTTTTCCTTGCAATAATGTAACCCCCAGTTTTACAAAGTGGAATCTTCAGACTATTTAATGGTGGTGTGACAGGTTCTCACCAAATTTAGTGTTTTTGTATCTATGTTCATTGATGAGATTAGTTTGTGATTTGTTTCTTTTCCACACTCTTCATATTAAGATTTTTCAATAATAATAATACTACTAATAATAAATGCAAAGTGCTTAATATGTGCTACAACCCCCTGAAAGCACATTATAAACATTAACTCATTCACTCTTCATAACCATTTATGAGGTGTATGGTATTATAATTCTCATTTTATAGATGAGCATAGCAATACACACAAGTTAAGTAAATTGCCCAGAAAGAAAGAAAATCAGAGCCTGAAATTGCTTGTGAAAAATTGCAGTTATATGTTCCTTTTATATTTGGTAGGATCCAACTCTCAATTTCTCCTTTTTCTTTTTTTTTGTGGGCAAATTTATCACAGATTTAATGTTTATACTAGTCAACAAACTATTTAGAGTTTCTATTTTTTGGAGGGGAGGGTAATTTTTTTTGGAAATGACTATTTTAAGTATTTTTTAATAGTATTTTTTATCTACATCATCTTATAATCTTTTCAATTTTTATACCATCTCATCTTATGTGTTCTCATATTTTAAAAATTTATTTATTTTTATCATAGTGACTTTGTTTAATGAAATCTAGTGAGTTTCAAGTGTACAATACAATAATAAGTCATATATATTTTGCATTGTATGTTCGCCACCCATAGGTAGATTTCTGTCACCACATATTTGAACCTTTTCATTTTTAATGTATTCGTTTGTACCATCTCTCTTTTCTTGATGAAGTTTTGATATGTAACCTGTTTATTACTAATTTTTCTGTTGACCCTTGAGTTTTTCTGAAATATACTTATTAGTTGCCTAATGTATTCATTTTTTTCTTTTGATTATTGGTTTAAAACTCAGCTAAGTTGTGAATAGAGATTGTGAATTTTTAAAAATGTATTGAAATTTTCTTCTTTGCCATATTGTCATCAAGTTTTATAACTGTTTCTTGAATGTTAAGACACAGTGTTTTCTCCAACTGTTGGGTGTACTGTATGACCACTATTTTTCTTATCTTTTCTATTTTTTTTTCTTGTCGAATACACAAGTTATGAGAAGAGACATGCTCAAATCTCCCACTATGACACTGGATTAATCTGTTTCTCCTTACAGTTTTGCCTTGTGTCTTCATGTATTTTGTGGACATATTATTTGCTTTATTCAAGTTTGTAATTTTTGCTTTACTTTGGGAGACTGAAATTTTTATCATGATGGAGTTTTCCTTTATATCTATAACTGCTTTTTGCTTTAAAGTTTATTTTTCTGATAATACAACTGTGCCAGTTTTACTTTATTTGTATAAACTTGGTATATCTTTTAATTAGGTCTTTACTTTCAAACTTTCTGTGACATTATGTTTTAAATGTAGCTTTCACAAGTAGCCTGTATATGGATTTAGTTTTTAAAATTCATTGTGATAATTTTTTCCTTAATTATAACATTTTGTCCATTTTACACTGGCTATAATCAGTAATATTTTTAAATTTATTTCTGACATTTTATTTTTTAACTATCTTTTACTATCCTTTTTTACTTCTTTTGAATTAATTTTTTTCTTTCCACATTGTTTTGTTGCTTAAATTAATGGTCAGGGATTCTCTTTGTAAATGTTCTGGGGGAATCATTAAAATACACTGACATGGTATTTAAGGGTTCTTCCTCATGGATACTTGACCTTTCCTACATTCATTGGATTCTCAGACTGAGAAGTGGTTTATATTCAGAAATCGGCTAAGGGATGGCCATTTTACTGGAGAAGTTTGCACAGGCTCATGATTTTTTATCTTTATCTTGTATTCACTGAATAAAATAAGCCATACCCTTTTTTGGCTACTCACTTATCTTTTCTCTAGGTACATCTGATTCTGACTTAGACTTTCTTGCTATTTATGATAAATATAATTATCTTACTTCTGATCTTTATCAGTTGGGCTCCTATTTAAGGATCCTAGCATCTCTGTTGGTATCAGGATTCCAGATTTACAAGAAGCCCTTCTATAGATGACAACTACTATTGTATTCCTCAATAATGCTGATGGCTTCCCACTTTATCATTTTAATAAATGGAGCTCTCTCATGGAACATAGATGGTTAGTGAATTTCTTGTCTCATCCATCTTATCCACTCTAACATGTCTACTTCTCTGAGTCTTTTGATCCCTTATTCCATCACTGCTATGGTAGCTATAGTATATCTGTATTAGTATGGGCCATTACTTTTTCCAAGCTTCCAAGAACCATTTACACAGTATGTTAGCATAGTTTCCCAAGGTTCTTACCCGGGTGTTTTCACCTGCATCACCCTGCATCTCAGAAAACCGCTCCAATATAGAAGCTATATTACATATTCAGTATCTATTACATACATTGCAATATATCCATTATATATATTGGCTTATTGTTCCCTTCCTCCCCTAGAAGGTCTCGTACTTACCCTGATGGGTGAGTTAACCAAAATTATTTATCTAATAAAGAAAAGGAAAGGTGAGGAACAGATGCTTGTATTGGTACATGTTGTTTTACAAAGCAAAGTTTACTATATAATCTTTAACATGAAAGATGCTAGCCTTTAATTGGAAAAAGTGGGCCACTTCTGTAGGATATATCAGGAGAATTTAGAGATTCAGTATATTTGACTGCATTAATCCAGAGTTTAGTCCAAATTTTAGTGTTCTAAAATTCCTCTAATTAGGGACCTGACCTTGGCATAACAGACCAGTTGGACTTGACAATGTTAACTTTCCTTGAACTCTGCTACCCTGATCATTAAGTTCTAAGCCTCAACCATGGCCTTTTTCTGTGTTTCCATAACAGGAAATAAGAGACTCTTTATATGATAGCAACGAGGGCATCAATTCACACTTTGCCTTTAACTGGTGATTCATAACCCTTAGCCTTTTATTGTCTTTCACTAATGTATCAATATTACCCAGAAATACTCATCTGATTTTATAGTCCTTGTACTTAATATTCCCACTTCACATCCCAGACACCTACAATACTGAAACTACTAGTGTATCCCCTTCATTTGGTATCTCATTCTAGTTCACTGCTGGTATAATTTTAATGATGGAACTGATACATCATAATAGGAGCCATCAGTTGTCCACTTACCATAAGTGATGGTGTCTTCATTGCTAACCGGCCATTGGGGATCCAGCTACAAACCCTTTTAAAAGTCTGCTTCTTAGCACAACTTCTCATATCAATTTGTATTACATTTTGTTTCTCAGGATACAGGCCCAGAAATGGAGGTTGAATGTGAGATATTTATTTTGGAGTATGGTTTGAGTTATCTATTGCTACGTAATAAAAAGACTTAAAGATATAAGAAAAATAATCATTTCATTATATCTTACAATCATGTGGGTCAGGAATGTGGGCTGATCTTGGCTGAGAGATTCTTCTGCTTCATGTGGAGTTCTCAGTAGTCCATTGGGGTATATTCACTTGGCAGTTAGCCTGGTCTGCAGAGCACTCCCATGCTTGATGTCTTGGCTGAGAGGACTAGAAGACTGTGTTTGGCTGAGCTCCTCCCTCTTTCCACTTAATCTCAGGACCTCTTAAATTTCTCAGTTCTCTTATTAAAGATTAGTCCTAAATTGGCAGTGTTCTTTCCACTATAGTCTATTGGTAAGAGTAGACATAGGACAGCCCAGGTTCAGGAGAAGAAACATATATTTTACCTCTAGTGACAAGACTATCAAAGAATTTGTGGCCCTTTTAATCTGTTACAAATACTCTTAGGAACAAGGTATATTAGGGGAAATAAGACTGGGAAGAGGGAGGAGTTAAACTGTAATGCTGTTGGAACAGAGGCCTCAACTAATCCAATGGGGAGTTAATCCTGGAGCTAGACCATTTGAAGTTGTCCTGAATTATGGCAAGGAGGTCAAGTTGTGTATGGCTCCCATGGGCCCATCATTTCATATTAACTGTTCTTGAGGATGGGAGGCATGTAACTTTGTTTGAAAAGCTCCCATTGGTCCAGGACAATTCTCAAAGAGACATTTAGTTGTGAGCCATTATCAGTTAACACTGCTGCTGCCAACTAAGCACCTCTGTTATGAAAGGGCAGTCTGAGTAGTGCATCACAGCATCCATTACATATGTCAAGAAATAAATTCATGCTACAAGCATCATTATAATGAACTAAAGAAAAAAATTAAAAATAGCAAGATACAGTATCAATAATACAGAAAATTAAAATACTGATGTAAAGGGAAGAGTTGAGATAAATGCAATGCACACATTTTATTTAAAAAGAAAGATGCTAAAGAAAAGATGATTCAGTAAAGTATAATTACTGTCTCTGAAGGAAGAACTCAGTGGAACAGAAAATGTTTCTAATATATTAAGAACAAATTAGGAAAGAAATGATTCTGAAGATTAAAACAGCTTGTAGTATGTAAGAAATTTTATCACAGGCTGCTGAACATAGACATATTTTTTTAAACTTGCATTTTAGAAGTAAAAATAGAATTCTTTACTTCTAGTAAATAGAGGCCTAAACTGTTCCCATTTTTCTCCAATACATCTTATAAAAATAAGACAAAAAAATCTCTGCAATTTCCTTTTTTATTGAAACTAGAAAGTGGACATGTCCCCATAGTTTGTCGTTGTTGTTGTTGTTGTTTTTAAACATAAAAGCTGCTAAAAGCAACAAAAATTGTTATAAAACTGAAAGGATTACAAGGCAGCATAAGAAAAAAAGGAAAAATGGAATAACAAAGAGATCCAGGAGCAACAGATCTCAGGAAAGGCCAACAGGAATCAAGGGCTGTGAGATCTGGGAAGGACAAAGTAGGAAGCGAAAAAACAAATGGGTCAAAGAGCATGAAAGAAATGTATAAAATAGAACAATGGATAAGTGTTGATATGTCTTCTAAAAATCCAGTAAAACTATACTCTGAAAAGAAACTCTTGCAATAGCTGGACAAGAAAATTTTAGTTTATTCCATAGTAAGAAGCAAAATTGAAGCTAACCTGGAATTGACCCAAACTACAAGAAGAAAAAAGTGGGAAAGACTTCCCCAAAGGACACCTCACAAAATGAGAAATAACAGATGAAAGTTCTGACCAAATATTTTACCATGAATTAAAAGTTAAAAAGAAAAAAAGGAAGAAGAAAAAGTAAGAATCACTTTTGTGAAAGAAGACCCAAAGTGAAAACACAAGATTTTAGGGCAAATGTGGCAAACCAAGAAAAAAGTAGAAAGAACCAAAAAAAAGCACAAATGTGAAGACAAATTGAAAGAACAAGGCAACATAAACACTGAAGATCATACAGAATGGGAGCTCGAGTATAGAAAAAGAAAAGTGATCAAAATAAAACAAATACAGAGGAGTTAAAAAAAAAGATTAAAGGGAATAGTTAGATACACAAGAAAGACAAAGGAGATCAAATGCACATAATTGGAGTTCCCTAAGAAGAAAGCCAAAATAATGGAACAGAATATAGAAACATATAATTCAAGAAAACATTCCTGAAATAAAAGAAGTCTTAGACCTACATTTTTGAAAATACATGTCATATGTCAGGGCAGTTTGAACCAGAAGGATCAATAATAAGATACAGTTTAATAAAGATTGATTCTTAAAGAATCCTTTGTAAAGCTAAGCCAAAATATCTAGTCACTTAGAAGAGAGAAAAAAAAATCAACCAGATTATATATTTTCTTCAGATATTTAGCATAGAAAGACAATGAAGCAATATTTACGTGACAAGCAAGAGAAAACATATAAGCCAAGTTGTGCTTCAAGTGAAAATTCAACATACGAGTTATTATGGACACACAACCACTCAGGGATTATTGCTCCCAAAAGTCTTGTTGAGGAAACTGCTTGCAGGTGAACCTCAATCAAACTAGGGGTAACTGGAAAGCAATGGCAAAGTCATAAATTTTGACTATATTTTATTTAGGACCAAAATCAGAGGAAATGTGGAGCTGAAAGTTACAGAACAAATATAAATTTTATGTGCTTTAACAATAGAAAAATATTAACCACTTACAAAATGAAACAGGAAAAAATAATCTGAAATACCTAGGAGTCCCAGAATATTGTTTCAAATTTACAATATTAATTAATGGGTAAATAAGCCTAATGAATCCTACCAATGTGTACCAGGTTATCTGTTGTAAAGTGGCATTACTGCTACTAAGTCTGGAAACTCTTTCCCAGATTCCTCTTCATTTTGTTGTACCTGATCAGAGTTTTGGTCAAAGACAGGAACTCCTGGAAGGCCTAGAGTATGGAAAGGAAAGAGGGGCTATTTATTTTGGAAGGCTTTCGTGGTCAGAAAATCTATTTTGTTGAGTTTTCCAGCCTCTATAGGCCACCTGCTGTCCTTGGCTCTTGGCTCTTGTCTCCATGTTCAAGCACAGTCTCTTCAAATCTTCCCCTTTAAACCATATTTCTGTGCTTGTGTCTCGTTCTCTGACTCTGACCCTTCTGCCTCCCTCTTATAAGGACCCTTTGATTATATTGGGCCCACCGAATAATACAGAATAGTCTTTTAATTTTAACATCCTGAATTCAATCACATCTGCACAGCCTCTTTTGCCATGTAATATAACATAGTCATAGGTTCTGGGGATTAGGATGTGGCTACCTTTGCGGGGGGTGGTTCTTTAACCTATTACAACCTTAAACATATGAGGGGGAAACTTTTTGAATTTATAACTTCAATAAATTAATATTAATTTTAATAATAAGTTAACTGCAAATTTTCTTTATGTGCACAAAAGCCATTCTCAGGACTCCAGAAAAACTCATTTTGATAGTTGCCTTTCGTTTGACTATTTATGATTTTTTTTTTTTTGCTGGTGCTATTTGTTTATAATATGCTTTAGATTCTTATTTTTTTCTGAGTTCTTTGGTAATGGAAGTATAGGATTACCTCATCCAGTAGCTCATGGACGAGTGAACAATTACTCTTAATGTTCACTGACCTTGATAAAAAATATCTTATAGGATTCCAAGGCCTTGTCAGCATTGAATTTAACTTCATGCATATTTTTATTTTTAACTTTTTGATTTTGTTTTTTGGTGAATCTTATAGCAGTAAAATAATAAAATTTAATTGCCTTATTTTAAAAAACTGAGTGAAGTGTGAATAAAAGAAATTTAAAAACCTTGGTATGTGAATTATTTTAATTAGAGAATGTAATCTCTTGTATATGTTAAAAGTAGAAGAGTATGTTAAGTAGAAGAGCTTAGGCTTACTTCTCTAACTTTATTTGATGCATTCATATTTTTGTGCTGCTTTAATGGTTGGTGTTTCCATTGTTCACTATCTGGAACTGATTTTGCCAACCGACAGCCAACAATTCAAATCTATTCCTTTTTAAAATTAAGCAATTAGAGAAGATCAATGGGGGAATCAAATATGTATTGTGCTTTACAAATTTGGAAATTTCACATTAAAAATTCAGATTCCCATCATCTTTTGATAAATAGTGAAATCTGGAAATACATGTGTGAATTAAGTAATTTGTCCTGTTTGGAGGGACAGGGACACCACCCAGTTCAACATAATGTATATTCTTAACTAGCCTCTAGTGGACCAATTTAATCTATTTTGCAATTAGCTTGGCTCCTGAAGGAACTTGAAAATAGCACTCATGTTTTGTTTACTTTTGTTTTCAATAGTTATTTGGAATTTAAGCAGTTTATTTTTTATTCTACAAGGACTTGTATTTAAACTTATCAAATGCTTACTTCAACATGTAGTTCTCCAATTATCAAATATAGTAAATTTAGCCTTCCTTAGGCATAATAAAGTTTTGAAATGCCTGTCTCACCTTTCCTGCAAGATACTTCAGTCTGTTATATTAAAGTGAGATCATGGAGACAATTCCTACAATAGCCTTCTAATTAGTCTTCCTGAGACCTTGTAGTCTATTACCTATAAAACTATGAAGTGATCCTTTTTTTCAGCTTTACTGAGATGTAATTGATGTATAACATTGTGTAACTTTAAAGTATACAACATGATAATTTTGATATTCATCAACTGTGAAACAATTATCACAGTAGGGTTAGTGAACACCTCATCACCTCATATAATTACTATTTTCTTTTTGTGGTGAGAACATTAATTATTTTCTTAGCAACTTTCATGTATGTAACAGTACTGTTAACATAGTCACCATGCTATACATTACATCTCCAGACTTATTCATCTTTTAACTGGGAATTTGTACTCTTTTACCAACGTCTCCCCATTTTCTCCACCCAACATTCTATTCTCCATTCTTTTAAAAGCAACGAGATTGTATCACTCCCCTTTGAAATCTCTGCATTCCTGTTCCAACTTCTGTAGAACAGAATCAAAATTCCTTATGTGACTAAATTGCCCAATGCTATGCAGACCCCGAGTATTTCTCTGCCACAAACTTCTATAAACCCTCCCTTTCACTTCATTTCTCTCACAGTTACCTCCTATTGCTCTGGAACAGGACAAGTTTTCTCCTACCTCTGGTACTGGGAGCTTTCCAAAAACTCTTCTCTGAGACTTTTAAAGGCCTGTTTTCTCATGTCAATCAAGTCCCTATTTCTTAGAAATGCCTTTATGAGCCCATCTATCTAAAATTGCAGCCACGTCCTTATTTTTCCTATACTTAGAAGAGTTTCTGTACATGGTAGGTCTTCAGCCAATTTTTATTGAGGTTATTTGGATTTGTATTCAAGTTTGTAAATCTAATGTCTTTAAGTAATCTCAGTGCTCATCACTAGCATTTTTATATTGACGTGTTTTTATCACTTAAATTGTATCATTTTTTCTTTTCCAAGAAGAGGGCTTGGCTGCAATATTTTCCAAGTCTTTATAACCTAGGAATGTCTTCTATTGCTTTCATATTAAAACAATAAATTGTTTGATGTGAAATTTTCAGTTCACAAACTTTTTTATTGAAATTATGTATGCAGAGGAGAAATTTGAGCACAGCTCAATTTTTGGTCTTTCATAGGTAATTTCTTTATTCTGTCTGCCTGAGTGCTGATGCTTCATTTCAGATTTGTTTTTCATTGCTTTTTTCAGTTCATGAAGTTAGTCCTTCTAATTTATAAACTTAAATAATATTTCAGCTCAGAAAAGCTTTTTCTTTTTTACTTTTTTTTGGTAAAAATCTTATGATTTACTTTTAGCAGATTTTAAGCATACAATACAGAATTACTAACTATAGTCACCATACTGTACACTAGATCCTCAGAACTTATTTATCTGTTACCTAAAATTTTTTACCTTTTGATTAGTATCTCACCATGTCCGTTTTACCACTCCCCATTCCTTGGCAACCCTCTACTCTCTTTTTTTATGACTATGCCTTTTTTTTGTTAAGATTCCACATATAAGTGATACAATAAAGTATTTTTATTTTTCTTTCTGACTCATGTCACATAGCATAATGCCTTCCAGATTCATCCATGTTGTTGCAGATGACAGGATTTCTTTCTTTTTATGGCTGAATATGTCACATTGTTATCTATTCATCTGTCAATAGACACTTAGATTCTTTTTATATCATTGTGTTGTAAATAATACTGCAATGAAAATAGGCATGCAGACATGCTTAAGATAGTGATTTCATCTCCTTGGGATATATACCTAGATATAGGATTGCTGGATCATATGGTAGCCCTATATTTAATTTTTAATTAATCTCTGTTTTGTTTTTCATAATGGCTGTAACAATTTTTTTTTTTGGTAACATCTTTTTTGTTTGATGTAGTCCCACTTGTTTTTTGTTTGTTTGTTTGTTTCTTTGTTTTCTTCTCTGTGCTTTTATTGTAATATCCAAAAAGTTATTGCCAAGACCGATGTCAAGGAGTTTTTCCCTTATTTTTTCTTCTGGAAGTTTTACAGTTTTAGACCTTACATTTAAGTCTTTAGTCCATTTTTAATTGGTTTTTATGTGTGATATAAGATAAGGGTCCAATTTTATCCTTTTGCATATGACTATCAGTTTTGCCAACACTGTTTATTGAAGAGATTATTGTGTATTCTTGGCACTTTTGTCAATAGTTAAAATACATATAAGTAGGTTTATTTCTGGGCCCACTGTTCTGTTGATGTATGTGTCTGTTTTTATGACAATACCATAATCTTTTGATTACTAAAATTTTGTAACATAGGAAGTAGATACCTTCAGATTTGCTCTTTATGTTCAAGATTGCTTTAGTTGTTCATGGTCTTTTTTGGTTCCATATAAGTTTTAAGATTGCTTTTTCCATTTCTCTGAGAAATGCCAGTGGGATTTTGGTAGGGATTGCATTGAATGTGTAGGTTGCTTTCACCAATATGAACATTTAAACAATATTAATTCTTTCAACCCATGAGCGTGGAATATTTTTCCATTTATTTGTGTCTTCTACTTAAATTTCTTTTATCAGTGTCTTATAGTTTTCAGTGTACTGATTTTTAACTGGTTAAATTTATTCATAGGTATTTTATTATTTTTGATGCTATTATAAATGAGATTGTTTTGTTTATTTCTTTTTCAGATAGCTTATTGTTAGTATGTAGAAACAACTAATTTTTTGTAAGTTGATTTGTTTCTTACTACTTTACTATGTCTATTATAAAATAGTTTTGGAGTCTAGAGTTTCTATATGTAAAAATCATGTTAATCTACAATTATGTCTTCCTTTCTGATTTGGATGTTTATTATTATTATTATTATTATTATTATTATTATTAAATTTTGTTCATTCTCTCTGGCTAGAACTTTCACTACTGTGTTGAATAGAAGTGGCAGGAGTGGTCACCCTTCTCTTGTTCCTTATCTTAGAGAAAAAGCTTTCACCTTTTCATTCTTATGTATGATGTTAGCTGAGTTTGTAATATTTGACCTTTATTATGTTGAGGTACATTTATTCTGTACTTAGTTTGTTGAAAGTTTTTGTTATAAAAGACATTGAATTTTTGTCACATTTTTCCTACATTTATTGAGATTATCATATGATTTTTATCCTTCATGTTTCTATGTGGTGTGTCACATTTATTGATTTGAGCATGTTGAGCCATCCTTGCATACCACAGATAAACCTGGTTTGATCATGGTATAATCTTTTTAACTGATGTTGAATTTAGTTTGCTAATATTTTGTTGAGGATTTTTACATCTATGTTCATCAAGGATATTGGCCTGTAATTTTTATTTCTTTCAGTGTCCTTCTCTGATTTTGGTATCATAAAATGATCTCATAAAATGAGTTTAGAATTGTTCCTTCTCCTTCAATTTTCTTTTTGAGGGAATTTGAGAAGAATTGGCATTAATTCTTCTTTTAATGTATGGAAGAGTTCACCAGTGAAGCTATCTGTTCTTCATTGGGAGATTTTTGTTACTGATTAAAACTCCTCACTAGTATAGTAATTGGTCTGTTCAGATTTTCTATTTCTTCATGATTCAGTCTTGGTAGAGTGCATGTTTCTAGGAATTTCTCCATTTCTTTTAGGTTATACAATTTGTTGACATATAATTTTTCATAGCAGTTTATAATAATTCTTTGTATTTCTGTAGCATCTGTTGTAACCTTTAGTTAGTCTAAGAAAAAAGAAGATGCAGATAAATAAAATTAGAAAAGTTCTTTTTTTTAAATTCCATTTGGAGAAACATTACTGATTTCATTTTCTCTAGTGTCAATTTTGCTTTGTGGGCTTTATTTCGATATTTAATTTTTAATTCTCTTTCAATTTGTCATTATTTTTATTAATTACACTATAATTCTTTGTCTAGGTTAATTTTTCCTTATGAATTCCAGTATCTTTTATAGAGACATATTCTTTGCATATTTTTAATGTACTAAATAAATATCTTCTAGAATAATTTTTATTTCCTGTGGTTATAATTTGCAGAAACATGTATTTATTTGGAATATTTAGGATAATTTTCCTTTTGCAATATGCTACAAAAACTTTCATAAGACCTCAACTTTTTTTTTAATTCAGGCTTTTATAGAGAAAAATATATCCAGAAAAATATGCTCTAGTATTTATTCAATGTAAGTGTTACTTTAGACTCTCTTATAATGTCCTTATGCTAAAAGTTTTTTTATTTCTGTTTTTGTCTTTTTTTCTTTTAGAACCACAGGTGGAGGACAAATTGATAAACATATGTCTCACTTCAATGACTAGTTCTTATCTTGGATTTTTCTAGTTGATTATTTTACATTGAGTAAAATTATTTCCTTTGCTAGAGTTCATCTCCTACAGTTTCAAATGGAATAGCAGTTCTTCATAGAAGTATCAATTTGAAGAATACAACTAATATAGATTTTCTAAAACTAAAACATTTACCCCTAGCCCTTCTCATTTGAGTAAATGACAGTTGCTTAAGCCAATAATCCAGGAGTTGTCACTAATTATTCTTTTACCTCACACTCAATCTGTTTTTCTCTTTGTTCATTCTGCCAGAGCTTCCTTGGCCTTCTTTGTATGTCTCAGCCTGGCTAAGGCTACTCTTTAGAACTTTAGAGGTGGAAAGCTATGTCCTGCCATAAAAAAGGATTTTAAGAAATGTAGTTAAGATATCACAAATATAGGAAATTCTGGGAGACAAGATTTGAGAAGAAAGTTTTCATCTTTATTATTTAATATCCATTAACTTACATAGTCATACACAAGGGATAATAATTTGAAGGCCTATTTACTATTACCACATATAGTAATTTCCAAACCAATGGAGGGATAAGACTGTAAAACCATATGGTATGTATATCATAAGGTAACCTGTTCCATTCTTTCATATTACTATTACTGTTTTTTGACACAGCTACAGGAAATAAAAAAACTACTGGAATGCACACCAGGAAAAAGCATTCCCACAAGTCTTTGCAAAATGAAAGTCAGAATCCCTGAGTAGAAACAAATTTCTAAAAAATAAGCTTTCTATTTTCTATAGCTAAAATGATTCTGTTAAAAATGAAATACATTTTATGCATTTGATCACATTTCATATTAAAAAAACATATTAGAGAAAAAATGTTGGCACAGAAGTTACAATGTGGTACCTGAAGTTTAATGCAAAAAACAAATATCATGACATCATAATGTAATATTGGTTCTCGAGATCAAACTGTCTAATGTTGTATTTGAAGTACACCACAGTGTCTTCTTTCTCATTACAAAAGGAAAATATTACTATTTATTTTGGTTTCCTATTGCTATGTAACAAACTACTCCCAAATGTAATGGTTTAGAATAATAATTATTATATTTGTGCACAGTTCTATGGGTCAGGAATTCAGACATGTCACAGCAGGGGAAGCAAGTGTCTGCCCAATGTGATATCTCCTAGATTTGCAGATCCAAGATGACTTCTCTAGTCACATGTCTTAACTTCAGCTAGAAAGGTTGAAAAGCTTGGGCTGGCTGGAACAGTTTAATTAAGGGTCAGTGGTTTTTGATCTCCTTGTGGCTGTTAACTGAGTTTCTTGGTTCATCTCTATATAGCTCCAAGGCCTCATCCATTCCTTATGGCCTCTCTGTGAGAGATTTTATAAGGAAGGTCAGGGTGAGTGCAAAAGCAGAAGCTGTGATGCCTAAGGTTTAGGTATGAAATTGGCATAGGATCACTTTCACTGCATTCTATTGATTAAAGCAATAGAAACATCATAAGGTCCAGATTTAAAGATAGGGGACTACACAAGTATATGAATACCAAGAGGTATAACTTTTCTGAAGAATTATCAAAGTCTTCCACAGTTTATTCTCTTGCCCCTAAATGCACTCTCCTAAGATGCCCAGGGACTCAACCAATATGGCATCAGGTTCAGTCTTGTAGTCTAAGATCTTGTCATCTAGAGCAGGTTCATATGTGAATAAAAGGCCTTTGGCATAGCTTCTCTCACTCTGAAGACCTATGAATTAAAGAGACAGTGTCCTCCATACTCACAAAAGACAATGAGGAGCTTAGAGTGGGAAAATTGCAATATTGACTCCCTTTGAATAGGGGATTAAATAGAGCTAAAATTATAAGTATAATTAAGATGATAGTGAATGCTAAAGGTGCCACTTTGAGATTTTTTTTACTGAGCTAGTGCCTCCATCTTTAACATGCTGTTGATTCACAGCTACCCAATACTATTGGTCTGGCACCTCTAGGTGGTACGATGTGTATCAGAACCAGTGGATCTCGAGGTTATGTGTTTTGGGGGGAATTTGTGCTTCCTGTTCCTGAAACTATAGACTTTAAGATTTTAAGGCTTGGTTCTTACACGAGAGATACTTCTTCCAGAAGACACAGTTAAAGTGCCACTGTGCTTAAAGCTATGGCTTGTACATGTTGATGTTGGGCTTCTAATTCCAGTAAAATAAAAGAAGCAAAAAGAAATTATTACTGTCAGGAGTAATTGAACCTAATCATCATGCAGACTTAAAACTGCTACAAAATAATGGGGACAGAGAGGAATACATTTGACACTCAGATGATTCATTCAGGATATATTCCCAGTTCTATTTGTTAACAGATGAATATAGCAACCAGCATCTAATAAGGGAATTTTAACCAGAGTCTAAGATCTCTGAAAGGAGGGAGGGTCTATGTCACTATAGTGGATGCTGTTATTGTCTCCCCCAGGTCCAGCTTCCCACATTTCCCTATGGGTGTCCTGTTTCTTAGGCTCTTGTTTTAGGGAAAATAAACTAAAATGCAGACGAGTCTTATGTTTAGTCCCAGTTTTAGCAGCTATTAGTTGAATAATTTTGTATTATTAACTAGATTTTTCTAAGCCTGTTTTTTTCTCCTAAATTTCAGAAGTGATTTTCTTGTACAGTTTTGTAAAGATTAAGGAAATTATTAAAACAATTTTTTTTCAGTACAGTGGTACAATTGGAAAAATGGCAGACAGAATAGGTATTCAAAAAATTTCACCTAATATTATCATTCCTTTTTTTTCTCTTGGCATACCTTGGCCCAAGACTCTTTCGAAGTTTATGCATCAAACATTAACTTCACACAGAATTGTTTCTACAAGAAAATGTTCTGAAATTGATTCTCTTTCTACACCCAACCAAAAAACACTAATCAATAAATGGAAACATATATGAGTATATTTTTGAGAAACCTTATATGTTGTTTTTATTAATATACACATCTGTCTCTTTTATCAGGCTATAAGTTTCAATTGTGAAGGACCATATATTATTGACTATTTTAGCTCGGTGTTTCTTTGAAATAAAATGCTTCATATATTTTATATTTAGCTTTTGTATTTTGATTTTTATGTATATCTCTCCAGAAATATCTTTTTCTTTTTTTTAACTTATTAATTATTTATTTACTTACTTATTTTTTAAATTTATTTTTAATTATAGTTGACATACAATATTTTATTAGTTTCAGGTTTCCAACATAGTGATTAGACATTTATATACCTTATGAAGTGATCATCCAATAAGTCTAGAGTCCATCTGATAGCATGCATATGTATTACAACATTATTGACTGTATTCCCTATGCTGTACTTTACATCCTCGAGACTATTTTGTAACTCCCAATTTGTGTTTCTTAATTTCTTTAATTTTTTTCACCCAGTCTCCTAATCCCCCTCCCATCTGGCAACTATCAGTTTGTTCTCTGCATCTATGAGTCTGTTTCTGTTTTGTTAGTTTTGTTTATTTTGTTTTTTAAGATTCCACATATAAATGAAATAATATATTTGTTTTTCTCTGCCTGAGATTTAATTCTTTTTTATGGTCAAGTAATATTCTATTGTATATATGTACCACTTTATCTACTCATTGATGAGCACTTAGATTATTTCTGTATCCTGGCTATTGTAAATAATGCTGCAGTGAATGCAGGGGTACATATATCTTTTCAAATTAGTGTTATGTGGTTGAGATTTTATGCAATAGTGTGCTTATTGAATTATATGATTATATTTTACATTATTTATCATCATTTTAGCTACCTGAGTTTGAAATATTCTATCTGTCCTATATCTATGTCAAAGAAGACTCATACACTTAAAACTTAGTTGCCTCATTATTCTTAAAAAACGTGACAATAATTATTTGACATGTGTCTCATATGTAACATTGCTACTTAACTGGTTGCTTTGGGGAAGAAATGCTTTTGTAGATCACTCCAAAATCAAATGATATATTAAAAACAGAAATCTTAGCTTAATAATGGAAATATGTCATAACTTTTAACCTCATACCTACCACATGAATTTGGGCAAACTTTTGTGGTAATTAGTTTTGCCTTTGCTCCAACATTTCAGTTTTATTAAAATATATTTTTAAAGAAATAGGCAAATCTTGCAGTTATATTATATAAAGTGAATCACAAGATTTTAAATCTACCTACTAGAAAGTAGTAGTTTATATAGAATGGTCAGTTTTCCCATTTTCTAGGACGATTCCTGGAAGTATCATTAGATTTTTTTAGAAGGTACAGTAGACTTAATAAACATGTTTGTCATGGCAATTTTTAAAAATTACATCAGAAAGTCTCATCTCATTTACTTGTAAAGAAATAGCACATCAAACAGAAGAAATTGCTTAATAGTTAATATTTATTGATTAAATATAATGCACAGTCTTATATACAATATATGGCATTTTCTTATAATTCATTTGGTGTATAAATACGCATAGCTACAATTAAACAAAATTTTATATATTATAAACTAAATACGTATTTTGACATTTCAAAGATAATAAGCTTTAAAATAAGATTGGGTGAATTATTAGAAAGTGATTAGAATACTATAAAATGATAAGAAAAATAAGCTCAATAGAAAATGGATAAAGTATATGAACAGGTAATACAGAGTAAAGTAAAAAGGTAACAGATATTGAAATACAAATTAGAGTAAAGTAATATAACATTTGCATGTGTTGACTTTGTAAAAGTTAAAAAGGACAAATAATCTTTATGACCAGAAAATTTTTAGAAAAATGGTCCCTTTCATGCAATGTAAAGGAAATATATATTGCTTTATTCTTTGGGAAAGTGAAGCGGCCGTATCTATTAAAATTAAAATTGCTGCACTTTTACTCCCAACCGATAGAGAAATGGAAACAGGACTAGAACTCTACCATAAACTGTAAACTGAAGTATATATAAAGCAACTGTTTGTAGACATTGTGAAACAGACAGCCTAATACTTTGATCCCTGAAGAAGGGAAACACACAGACTACACACATACACTTTCTGTCTAGAAGCAGTTTTTTAGACCATGATAAACAGAAGTGGAGCCCATGTAGAGCACAGAGGTCTTGCTGGGGCAGAGACTGTATTTCAGAGCTTCTGAGCAGCTATAATGTATGAGGTAGAAAGGAGAGATCGGAAAAGAGAAGAATGTCCAAAAATCTGCCCCCATATATATTTGTCTGAATACTGAAACAGACATTGTGATGACAGACATACTGAAATTAACATACAAAAAATTTTTGAAAGCTATTAAAAACATGCTGAAAAATGTTAAGGAAATGTGGACATATGAGTAAAAAGATGAGGAATATCAGTAAGGAAATGTAATCTACAAAAAAAACAATAGAAAATTCTGGAACTGAAAATATAACAATATTTGAAGTGAAAAAAAAAAACCATGAGTGGGTTAAAAACATGTTGGACTTCGCTAAAAACAAAAACAAAACTGGCTTTAAAGATAAAACAATAGAAACTGTTCAAAATTTGCTAAGAACAGCAAAAACAGACTTCAAAGTAAATAAAACCTCAACAGCTTGGGACAATATCAGGTGGTCAAAGTTAAGTTTAGTCAGAGTTCTAGAAGAAATAGGAATGATCTAGAGTAGGTGTAAATTACTTACAAGAATAAACTATATCTGAAGAATTGATTGTATTGTATTTACATTCTTATTCATCAGAGTTCTGGCTAGAACTCATGCTTTACCTTTGCATAGAGGTGAATCAGCATTTTTCTTTTGTTGGGTACCTATGTACCTCGTAGGCATGATTTCATTCATCTGTCCTCAGTAAGTTTGTTGTTAAATCGAAATGAATTTTTGTTCCTCCAATGTATCCTTTTGTGGAACTTATTTTTGTGGAAAATAAGAGAATAAAACATCTCTTTATTGTGTGAAAAATAAAATAGTTGTGCAACTGGATTCCACTTACACATGTACCAAGGACTCAAATCATAGAAATACTTGTGATGTCAAGACACCTGTCCACTTTTATTTCTTTCTATCATTACACATTTTCCCTTTGTTTTCTCAGAGAACCTTTCTTATATTTCAAAATACAGTTCTAAATATCCAGAACAAGTAATATTTAGTAAATCAAGATGTTTTCATCAGTGGCATTATTGAGATAAAACTTGTTAAAATGTGATCATAACTGTCCAAAAAGGTCAATAATTAGCATCTTTGTAGATGAAACAATTGAAAGTGCTCATTAACACAGGATCTCTGAAAAGGTAAATAGAAAGTAGTTACAAGGGGATGAAGAAAGCCATGGGTCCACTGAAGTAATTAGCTCTGAGTTTTTAAATCCAGCATACATGGATTATTTACTTGCTGTACTAAGAGTTGATTACTCACTTGATCAGAATGTGGAAAGAAAAATAGAAAATTATAAACAAAGTAAAGTTAAATTTAGGAAAAATACTCCAGATTAAAGCTTTTGTTTCTTAAAAATAAAAATAAATCTACTCAAGAAACACCTACATATGTTTAAGTAAAAATCCCCTTAAAAATGTTACTTCAGATCTTAAAATCATTTAAGACATACTGACTTTATCTAGTCTTTTAGAAAAAAAATTTGTTTGGGATCTTGTGGAATTATTGTATTATTGCATATTACATTTCTCCCCATTCTACAAAAATTCTAAAATATTGACAACAAATGAATTTTTATAAGAAACAAAACCTGGCCAATTTTAAGAGTCTCAAAACCATATATTCAAATGAATGAATTATGAATTAAACTGTCAGTTCAACTCTCAATTGCTGCTTTTAGTGTGTCTGCAAGTGTGCTAACTATGCTTTTTATTTTCATATGAAGAGAAAGTTAAATATTCAAACTACTATCATTTCTCAGAAAAAAAATGAATATGAAATGGTGAATAATGAATAGGAGTCTAAATTCAGTAAACCTTAGGACAGAAGCATTTGCTATACACAAACAAAGATGGTAAATGTGGAGAATATATATATATATATATTCTCTCTCTCTCTCTCTCTCTATATATATATATAGAGAGAGAGAGAGAGAGAGAACAACAGTTCTTTCAAAGTTTGCACAGGTCTCTCTACTTTCATGAATAGTTCCATTCATTTCAGTATGACCTGTTTGTATGTGTGCATGTGTGTCTGAGTTCTGGAAAGCTAGTCTGTGCTAGTTGAGTCCAGCTGCATGTAGCAAATGTTTGGAGTGTCTAAATTTGTATAATTCCATTCAGTATTTTTTAATGAAATAATTCAGCCAAATGTGTGAAAACAGGAATAGAAAAAAGAAAAAGAAAAAGAAATTGTGATAGGAATTCTATCTAAAGTAAAATATAAAATAGCATGAAGTAGCATATAAGAGATACATTGAGATTAATGTTTTATTCTCATTTAATAAAAAATGTTAAATATCCAGTCACTTTAACACTTCAGACGAGAAAGTCCTGTTAGGAAGTGAGCAGATAAACCAGCTATTTTTTAGCTGGGATAATCATCGTGAGACTACAGCTCATGTTTAAACAACCTGAAGTGTTTCTTCTTTACACTTATGTTTTAGCCATCATATTTTGCATTAAAATTACATTTTAATTTTATGATTATATAAAAACACTCATATGAAGAGTAACAAAAAAATAGATAAATTATGTGGTTTAGTATAGCATTTTAGCTACTTAAAATTTTGTTAATTTTATTAGGTTTACATGACAATAATAGTGTTAAAAACTAAAATCTATAAGCAAGATTTTTTTAATTATTAGAAATTTGAAGCTTAAATGGATAAAACTAAGAATCAAATCTCTGATGTTCTAGTCATGACGGTGCAGTGATCTTTGGTGATGTGCTTCTCATGGTTGGAACTTAGCTTTTTGTTTGTAAGTCAAAGCTGTTAATATTATTTCACAATCCTTTCTTTTTTCCTCTTTTACGTACCATGATTTATGTCTAATCATTTTAAGTGAAAGTGTCAAAAAATTATTAGAAAATATACATTCAAAAAATTGTCAAATTTCTAAATATTTCATTCATTTAATTATGTACGTAGTACCTTAACCAGATTTTTTTTTTTTTTTTACAAAATCTAAGCAATAATTTCATTGTTCCAGATACTCTAATTATTTAAGAGGTTCTGTCCCATACTTATCTTGGATGCTAATTTGAGAAAACAAAAGTACAGGGTTGAATAGATAAGGCAAATGTATGTGGTATTAAACTTTGATTCCCTTAATGATATTTCCTTTGCAATTTATTCCTATCTGAGCAGGCATGGCTAAACATGTAGATGCCAAATTTTATAGAAAATATCTAAGATAAAATTGTGTTAGAACTCATTCTAAGGGAAGAGACACTAGGGTCAGAGGAAACGCTTTCAATTCTTTCTTTGTACTTAAACCTACAGTAATAAACATGATTTTCATTATGATATGGCATACATATATTGTATGTGTGTTTATGTGTGTCTATCTCTACCTATATATGAAATAACTTATTCTACTAATTTTAAAAATATTTTTAATTATTTTAATTGATTTTTTAATTACAGAGGAAAAATACTATATGATTTCACTTATATGTGGAATCGACAAAATAAATGAGAAAGCAAAACAGAAACAAATTCATAGACAGAGAACAAATTGCTGGTTGCCAAATGGGAGGGGGGTTAATAGAAAGGGGGTTGAAGAGACAGGTGTAAAAGGTGAAAGAGATTAAGAAGTACAAGTTACCAGTTATTAAAATAGTCATGAGGATATAGAGCATAGCATAGGAATATAGGCAATAACATTATAATAACTATGTAGAATGTCAGATGGGTACTAGACTTATCAGGGTGATCACTTTATAAGGTATATTAATGTCTAATCATTATGTTTTACACCTGGAACTATAGTTGCAAATCTTGCTATTTGCTACAACATGGATGGACCTATTTTTCATATTTCGAGGAGCCTCCATAATGTTTTCCATAGTGATGGCACCAATGTACAATTCTGCTAACAGTGCAGGAGGGTGCCCTTTTTGCTACATCTTTGCCAATACTTGTTTGTTGATTTCTTGATGATAGCCATTCTGACAGGTGTGAAGTGATATTTCATTGTAGTTTTAATTTACACTCCCCTGGTGATTTGCAATGCTGAGCATCTTTTCATATGTCTGTAGGCCATCTGTGTGTCCTCTTTGAAGAAATGTCTATTCAAGTTCGCTGCTTGTTTTTTAATCAATTCTTTTTTGGCATTAAGTTCTATGAGTTCCTTTTATATATTTAAATATTAATCCCTTACAGAATATATCATTATCAAATATGTTCTCCCACTTGCTAGGTTGTCTTATTGTTTTGTTGATGGTTTCCTTTGCTGTGCAAAAACTTCTTAATTTGATTTAGTCCCATTGCTTATTTTTCCTTTTGTTTTTTTTTATGTCTGGAGAGACATATCAAAATAATATTGCTAATAGTGATAGTCGAAGAGTTTACTGGCTATGTTTTCTTCTAGGAGTTTTCAGGTCTTACATTTAAGCTTTGAATCTATTTTGAGTTTATTGTATATAGTGTGAAAAAGTGATCTAGTTTCATTACTTTGCATATATCAGTCCAGTTTTCTCCACACCATTTATTGAAGAAACTGTCTTTACCTCATTGCATATTCTTGCCTTCTTTATCGTAGATGACTTAATAATATAGGTGCAAGTTTATTTCTGGACTCTGTATTCTTTTCCATTGATTTATGTACCTGTTTTTATGCTGATGCCATGCTGTTTTGATACTATAGCATTGTAGTATAGTTAGATATCAGGTAGCATGATATCTCCAACTTTGTTCTTCTTTCTCGATGTTGTGTTGGCTATGCGGGATCTTTTGTGGTTCAAAAAAATTTTAGAATTATTGTTGTAGTTCTGTAAAAAAAATGCCATTGGTATTATCATAGGGATTGCATTGAATTTGTAAATTGCTTTGGATAATATGAACATTGTAATGATGTTAATTCTATCTATCCATGAGCATAAGTATAGCCTTCTATTGATTTGTATCTTCTTCAATTTCTTTCTTCAATGTCTAATAGTTTTTCTGAGTACAGATCTTTTACCTCCTTGGTTAAATTTATTCTTAGGTATTTTATTATTTTTTGATGAAATTGTAAATGAGATTGTTTTCTTAATTTCTCTTTCTGATAGTTTGTTATTGTTGTATAAAACTGCAACCTATTTCTGAATGTTAATTTTGTATACTGCTACTTTACTGAATTCATTAATTAGTTCTAATAGATTTTTGGTGGAATTTTCAGGATTCTCACTATGTAGTATCATGTCATCTGCAAATAATGACAGTTTTACTTCTTTCTTTCCTATCTAGATGATTTTTTTTCCTTCTTGGATTGCTGTGGTTATGACTTCCTATGCTAAAACAGTGAAAGTGGACATCTTTATCCTGTTTCTGATCTTAAATAAAAAACTTTCACTTCTTCACTTTTGAGTATGATGTTAGTTATGGGTTTGTCATATATGGCCTTTATTATGTTGAGGTATGTTCCCTCTATTTCCACTTTGCTAAGAGGTTTTTAAAAAAATATATAAAATGTATGCTGAATTTTGTCAAATGCTTTTTCTGCATCTATCGATATAATAATATGATTTTTATTCATGATTGTGTTTATGCGGTGTATCGTGTTAATTGATTCACAGATATTGGAACAAACTTTAATCTCACTTAATCTTGGTGTATAATATTTTCAATGTATTGCTGAATTCAGTTTGCTAATATTTTGTTGAGTGTTTTTGCATTTATGTTTATCAGAGATACTGGGCCATATTTATTTTAATATTGTCTTTATCTGTTTTTACATCAAGTTAATGCTGGCCTCATAAAATGAGTTTGGGAGCCTTCTCTCCTCTTTAAGTTTTTTGAATTGCTTGAGAAGGATAGTTATTTATTCTACTTTGAATTTTTGGTAAAATTTGCCTGTGAAGACATCTGGTCCAGGATTTTGTGTGTTGGAAGTTTCATGATTACTGATTTGATCTCATTAATAGTTAGAGATATTTTTATATTTTCTGTTTCTTCCTGGTTGTCTTGGAAGATTATATGTTTTTAGAAATTTATTTACTTCTTCCAGCTGGTATGTAATTGTTTATAATATTTTTTTATATTTCTTATATTTCTGTTATGTAATCTGTCACTTCTCCTGTTTTATTTATTATTTTATTTACTTGAGTCCTCTCTTTTTCTTGATGAGTCTGGCTAAAAGTTTATCAATTTTGTTTATCTTTTCAAAAAACCAGTTCTGGATTCATTGATCTTTTCTATTATTTTAGATTATATTTTATTTATATCCACTCTGATATTTATTATTTTTTTCCTTCAACTCATTTTAGGCTTTGTTTGTTCTTTTTCTAGTTCTTTTAGGTATAAGGTTAGATTGTTTTTTAAGATTTTTCTTATTTCTTGAGGTAGGCCTGGATTGCTACAAATTTCCCTCTTAGAACTGCTTTGGCTGTGTCCTACCGATTTTGAGTCATTGTTTTTATTTTCATTTGTCTTAACATATATTTTGATTTCTTCTTTGATTTCATTGTCAACCTGTTCATTGTTAGTAGCATGTTACTTAGCCTCCATATGATTTGAGTGTTTTTTAGTTTTCTTGTAATTGATTTCTAGTTTCATTCAAAGGTGATAGGATAAGTTGCTTTATATGATTGAAATCCTCTTAAATTGAAGTCCTCTTAAATTTACTGAGTCTTGTTTGTGGCCTGACATATGTTCTATCCTGGAAAATGTTTCATGTGCACTTAAAAAGAATGTATAGTCTGCTGCAAAGCCTGATTCTTTCTTTACCATTGAAATAGCAAAGCATTCTTCTCTCTTTAGAAATGTCTACTTACTTGAATTAGATAAACATGTAGTATATCCAGAATACAGGAGAAGGGACTATTTGAACAATAGTTTTATCATTCTACTGAGCATAAAATTATACTTATATTCCAGAGAAAGAAATCTACTTTAAAAAAATTCAGCAAGTCTAAAAATAATAGCAACACTTTGCTGTTCTTTACGGTATATTTATAGTACAGGAAAAATTTTAGTAGAAAAATGATCAATAAAAACACTATAATTGCTGAAATAACATACTTTTAAAAGATGGAAAGCTACTTATGATAGAATTTGGCATTTATATATCACCTACCATTTTTCATTATTTAAATAAAATAATTATACTCATATTTGCCTTTTGCAGAACAGAAATTCTATTTTTCAGATCAAAAAGCCAAAATATAAATAAGAGCTAATTTTAAATTACATAGCGGCTTATGGCAAAATCAGGAATAGATGACTTTATTTTTCTATTAAGCTTTTCTCAATATACTCTACAAAATTATGCTTTCAATGAAATAAAAAACTAAATAATCAGTTTTATTAAACAACCATTAATTAAACAACCATTTAACTAAATATAATAGATATTTAATTTGCTGTCTGAAAATTAGTTAGATAAACTCTTAGCATACAAAATCTATAAGAAGTATTAATAAAATAAAATTGCTGAATCTGCAGAAAATTGCTTCTTAACAGTGACATAAGTCTGTCACAATAAAATTGTAGCCTATCAATTGTAGCCTAGCAAATGGACACCTAAACTGCTAAAAATGAAATGAATCATTTGTTGATTTTATAAACTGGTTAAAATTCTAAGGCCATTTTTAAAATATTAGATTACTAAACTATAGAAAAAAGTTTAATTTCAAGCAAGATAAGCAACAGAAATGATTTTCACATCTAATAACTAAGTACATGAATTTTTTTAAAGAATAACCAAGATCATTTATATAACTATTGAAAAGGCATTGCCCAAGCTTTCCTAAAAGATATTTTTTCCCAAAAATCTACACTGGTGGAAGTAACCTCTTCAACTCTCATTAAAAAAATCAATTCTAGTTCTTCTCTAATCATAATTAAGATTAGAAGTATATTAGAAAAGCTGTATATAAATCTTACTTCATTCCTATCTCATAGCACAGTTGTGTGTTCTAAAGGAGAACTAGATCAAGGAGACCAGCATACTCTCTACTGCACAGTCAAGTGTTTAATAAACATTTATTACTTCCTTTTTTACTTCATCCAATATCCTACAATAGTTAATAATAATTACTGTACCAGATAGTGTGTTATATTTTAGGAATAAAAAAAAATATATAGTAAAACTTCAAGATATCAAAGACCCTTTTTTTCCTTTAATAACTATATGCTCTCAAAACCCAGAGCAGTGCCTGGTCTGTGATAGAAGCTCAATAGAAATTTATTCAATAAATATGGGAATAAATAAATAAATGAATGCCAAAGTTATGAAAAGATGTTTACAATATGGCCACCATATTAAATGAAACTGTCTACTTAAAATACTTAGAAGAGTGCCTGGGATGTAAGATAGACACTTTGTATTAGTTAGCAATTATGATTACTCTCACTTTTATTCTCCTTTGTAAATGGGCCCTTTTCATATTTTCCCCTGAGTACCTTCTATTTACTCCTTTGCTTTCATTTACTCATAATTTCTCTCCTGGCCTGTGATAACCCCTCTTGCCTTTATATGCATCCTTACAAACCTAGCTCTTATAGTAATTTTTTTACTTGTTTACATTTTACAATCCAAATTCCTAAAAAAAGATACTGTTACTGGCTACATAGGCTGTTTGGTCAGAAGCTTTTTATTCCAGGCCATTTCAAGGCTGAGTGTCTGTAGGATAGATGCCCATCTTTGTCTAACCAACAATATTCAGGGAGTTGTGTGGCATAGAGTATTCTGTCTCTGTCTTGGTTGTGATTTCCTCTATGTCAGTTACAGTCTTTGGCATATATATGGCAGGAGATGTATTCCCTAAAAACTCTGAGTTTAATGATCCTTGTAACTCCAAAGAACTCACAGCTAGCAGTACTAGTAAAAAGAAAAAAAAAAGTTTTGTTTTTTTTTTCCCCTTCATACGGCCTGCTGAAATTTCAGGGAGAATTTGATTGAACAGCTTTGAGTTATTGCCCATTCCTGAGTCAATGAGTAATTGAGGCTGAGGTGGAGGAGGAGAGAGAATACCTCAATTAGAAAAATCTGGATTTCATGCTCAATTCCTGAGCCAAGAGGTTGGGTCAGCTCTACTTGAACCATGTAGTCTAGAATGCAATAGGAGCTGTCCTGCAAAGAGCAACTGGCAAGATTAATACTTTAGTGAATTTCATGTAGAAAAGCATGCTTTTTAAAGTGAAACATTGTCACACTTTAAAATATAATCTCACTGAGACCTGGTTTACTGGTCTTTGATGTAGTTTACAAAATAATCTGTCAGTTATTTATCATACCAGTCAGCCTTCCTGAGAGTAATTTAAATTCAATGAACTTTTAGGAAAAACCTATTAAATAACTGAACTCTACTGCTCATGGTGCAAGATGCACAGAATTAAGCAGTATATACGCCCTGACTTCAAATAGTTTATACATGAAAGGGAAATACAGAATAACAAGATAAATTCAATACAGTGTGATGAATTCAATAACAGAGGTCCATTTACAATGGAGAGGGGGACAGAACAATGCAATACAGGGAGCAGATTCAGAGACAGATCTCTCTGGTAGGTGGGGACATTGAGGTGGGTCAGCGACTCTATGCATTAAAAACCATGAATTCACAATAATATCTCTAATTTCAGTCCAATAGCAGCACAAGGCTTTTTATAGTTGCCTCCCCTTTCTTATTTATATAACTTCTTTCTCTATTAGTAAGAAACCTGGTTCCTTATTTCCACAATATGTAACTAAACTCATCATTGCCATTGTACTTCACCCTCCCCTGCCCCGCAATCAAACACACACATCGCCACCACTATTTCTTTGTACTCTGAGCCTCTCTCAGTCTCTCATATCCCACGCCAGGCTGACAACACCACAGTCTTGTATGAATACCATCCTATGCACTGACCCCTCCCTTTACAGATGTCTGCCTTGTTCAAATTTAATTAATGGCTTTTGGAATAAATTATTGTGTATGAAAAGAAGAAAGGAAGAAAGGAAAGAAGACATTAAAGAAAGAAAATAAGAATCACAGAATATGAATTTGTATACATTTTAAAATATGTATTAAGCAATTTTGTGTGTTGGATATTTCTTTTATTCTCATTTCTTGGATATATTTCAAGATAAGACAAAACATTTTAATGGAAAATAATGTAATTCTATTATGGGACACATACAAATATAAGTAAATACAGTTGCTTTTAAATTGATTTTCTCTTCACCAACATTCTCTGCATAAATTACTGCAACTACAGAAAATATGTTGCTTTTTCTTCTGACGCAGATATAATTTAGAAGAAAAGGATATATAAAAAGACTGGGAGAAATACAATACTTTAATTTTTACAGTTTGGCATTTCTAGAAAGCCAAACTAGCTTCAATCTTTTTTAAAACAAAAGTGATCTTGTTTTTCATCGTATCCAAACCACAACAGGATAACCAAGGAACTATCTGCATACTGACAATTACATTTGACCTTCTTGCTCTTCTTTATAAACAATAGTACACAGCATTTTAAACCACTTTTATTTGCTTATCTACTGAATAAACCTATATTGTTAGATGTTGTGATTCTTATAAGATGTTTAAGACAGGTTTTGTGGCTCCCAGGACTTTATAATCTAGAAAAGAAAATAATCGCATTAGGAAGCAGAATATATGTTGGGTGGTATAGGCAACAAGTGCTTTTGTCTCTCAGAAGAGAGAAAGAAAAAGTACCTCTAACTTCAATGATTTGGGGATAGCAAATGTGGGATTGAAGCCTGGCCTAAACTGTTGATTCTTATTTTAAGTAATACATATTGTAGACATATAAAAGTAAAGACTATAAATTAATGGGCCATTCAAAATTTGTAATTATACTGTTTAATTATTGTGAGGTAAAAATGTCTAACATAATATTTTGCTAAAAGAAACTTCGTAACTTTTATTTTTAAAATTACATTTTTATTTATATATTACTAAAAAGCGCCACTTATATCAATAGACCGGAGAGTCTTCTAGTAAATTTTTACCTTTTCTTCCTACCCAAATTGCTTAGCTATAGCTTATTGATTGGTGACCATAAATATTCAGAGACTGGACCATTGGGATAAAAACTGTCTTGCCCTCTGGATCTAGAATGAGACTGAGATCTGGATAAATAATTACTTTAATCTGACCCATGAAAATATACAGCATTATGAACAAATGTACACATATCAGATCATCACACTCTATGCTTTAAATATCTTACAAATTGTCAATTATACCTCAATAAAGCTGAAAAGTTTTATTCTCATTATACTGACTCTTTATCAAGTTGATAATATATATTTTAAAACTCCACCATTCTGTCTTGATATCTTATTCTCTTCCCTTTCTCCATATATCTGTCTATATGTATTTTTTATGTATATATGTACATGCCCTACTGGATTGCTGGACCATAAGTGTCTGAGGACCAGGGTGATTGCTTTTGAGATGATCATCAACAAAAATGAAAATAGACACACTAAAAGAAATAGTGGACAGTTTTTTATGCATGAGACAATATACATAAGGACAACTCAGGCAGTCTATTTGCTTGTTAGTTTCAGGTGGCTAATTGTACTTCTCTAGAAAATAACTGGTGTTATTATTTTCTCTCAGGACATTCCTGAGAGGATTAAGTAAAGCATTGCAAGAAGTTAACGTGAAACCAGTCTTCTTTAGCACTTTTAATACCCTAACCAAATATGATTTTCATGTCTTCATGGTCTTTTGAACTTCATGGTCTTTTGAACTTCAGTGATAATAAAAATGGTGTTAGCTGTATGACCAAAACATATTCTGACATCTGATTATGAGAAATGACACATCAATCTTTTTGCCCACAGACATTATTTTTGATTGATAACCCGTTTAATGTGTTTTAGCTACCTCCATAACTAACTTTCTTATCTGACATTAAAATAATTTCCTGTCACCACATATTTGTTGCATTTATTTTTTCTATTTTTTTTTCAATTTCATTCTTTTCTTCTCTAATTTTGATTATTTCCTTCCATCTGCTGACTTTAGGCTTCATTTGTTCTTCCTTTTCTAGTTTTAACGATGAAGCGTTAGGTTGTTTATTTGGGCATGAGGTGAGCACAGTATAAACATTACATGCCTTATTGTTAAAGTGTATAGCTAAAACTTATTGGATTTCATTAACCAGTGTTACCATAAAAAAATTAATGAATAATAAAATAATAAAATATAAAATAAAAGAATGTGCATTTGACTTTTTTTTCCTCATCCTGGACTAGATTAATCCAAACTTTTTAGTCACATTCCAGAGGCATAGGTAATGATTACCTCGCAGGATCATGGCTTGTGTGTGTGCATGCGTGTGTGTATGAAATGTTTTCACTGGTAGGAAAGACAAAAAAAGTAGAGAAAGATTTGATCAGAATAAACAAGAATAGAAGGAAGAAAAGAAAGAAGGAAGGAAAGATGGAAGTATGGAAACAAAAGGAAGGAAGACTTTACTATTTTAGTTATTAATCCTTATTTTTTTGTTAAGATATCTATTCATATTAAGATGTTAATAATTAAAAATGATAAATTTCAACATGTATTTTCATGGTATAGGACAATAATTTCTATAGTATAACATGTGAGACAGTACAATCATGTGAGTGTATAACTGAAAAAGTCACAGAGGTAATATTATTGTTGTCTATGTTAAGAAATTATTAAAAAATTAAGATGTATGATTACATTTAGTAAAAAAGACATATGATTACATTTAGTAAAAAATGTATGATTACATTTAGTAAAAATTCTTTTAGTGTTATATAAAGAGCTGTAATAATCTATTCAGTTATTTTTAACAAACGTATTTTCTTGTGATAAGAATTTTTATGTTCTACTTTCTTAGAACTTTCACATACACAGTACGGTATTGTTAATTATAGTCATGTGTTGTACAGTACATCCTCAGGATTTATCTTTAAACTGCAATCTTGTGCCTTTTGACCATTTTCACCCATTTTGCCCACCCTGACACCCAGCCTCTGGCAATCACTAATCTGTTCTCTATATCTAGGAGTTCTTTTAAAAAAAAAAATTTAACTTTCTCTGCCTGACTTATTACACTTAGCATAGTGCCCTCAAATTTCATCCATTGTCACAATATACATATATATACACATATAGATAAAGAAAACATATAGATATATGTATGTACACACATACATATATGTGTGTACATACATATATCTATATAATGTTAGGTATTTTCTGTGTATTGGCTATTGTAAATGATGCTGCTATGAACATGGATTTACAGATATCTTTTCAAGTTAATGATTTAGTTTCCTTCAGATAAATACCTAGAAGTAAAACTACTGGATCATATGGTGCTAGTTTTTATTTTTTGAGGAACCTCCATACTCTTTTCCATAGTGGCTGCACCAGCTTACATTCCTACCAACAACACACAACATTCCTTTTTCTTCACATCCCCACCAACATTTCACTGTTGTAAAATGGGAGGATTTTTCAATAATCTGTAATCTGAAATCACAGATTATTAGATATCAGTCCTTAAAGATAAAAAGAAAATTCAGATAGGAACACAATTTTTATGACTTAATTTTCCAGTGAATTGTGAAATTTTAAGCAACTCTAAGACTCTTTTATCTCTTCTTCATATTAAACTACTTAACATATGATATTTGTTGTTGTTCATTTAGTTTTTGAGTGTATGTATATAACTCATGTCTCTGATAAGGCTAATCATTTCTTAGAGACCTGGACTTATACTTCTTTCTATTATGCTAGGTTTACAAAAGAAAAGTTCAGGTTATTTTTTTTTTTAACCAAAAGGACTGAATAAGTTGTATAAATTGTATGAAATTTAGATTTATCACTTTTAACATTTTTAAGGAAATGGATTTATGGAGTATTATGGGATATTAGACAAAATAAGGATATTAATTGTCACCTAGTTAATCTACATAATGGTGGGTTCATTCTGAAAACTTTCTAATAGATCTTTTTTGTGTTTGGTGTAAATACTTCTATGAACACAAGAAACAGATGAAATCAAGGCCAGTTATTATCATTAATGTTATTAAATTATCATGTAGTAAACTATTTTGGAGTGTTGTGCTGGGGCTATAGCAGCATATAAGACATGAATTATACTGTGAAAAGTTTTTCAAGCTATTCAGATATGTAAACATAAGCATAAAAATTAAATTAACCATAGAAAGCAACATTTGTTAGGTGCTAAATAAGTGAGCAATAAAAGGAATAACCAAGTGAGCAAAAAAAGAATAGCTTTTAGGACGTCAGAGGATGAAAACGCCTTCCACCTGGCACTCTGGGGGAAGACTTCAGGAAGAGCTGAAGTGAATAAGTTATCAAGGTATGTGGGGTTTTGTTCTAGAGGAGAGAGGAGAAATGACATATCAACCAATTTGACAAGAAAGGAAGATTGCTTTAGGTGAGCAGGCAAATTTCTCCTCTCAGGATACTAAATTTGGAATTATTCTCTGGGTATTGAGGAGCAACTGAAGTTTTTTGAGTAAGGACTCTACACTATAATTTGCAGATTTCAGAGGATTAATTTATTACTGTTGTAGAGGGTGTATTTAAGAAAAGGAAACTTGACGCAAGAAGACTTAAAATAGTGATCAAATACTGAAGTGATATAGAAGAAGCAATTTACCAGGGACTTTGTTAGTTGATTGGAAGTTGGGGAGAGATGGTTAAATTCATGAAAGGGAGACTCCAAAATGCCAGAATCTGCTTCTCTGAAAAATCATGCTATCATTAATAAAAATTAAGAAACAAAAAGGCTTTAAAATACTATGCCTTTGACCTCCTCTGAAAACTTTTTAAACCATACATTGAACAGCTTCCATAGTATGCTTCATATATTTACAGACTACCACACTGTTGTGACAATTCACTTTGAAGTTACAGTTAGTGGCATATGAGTGATGAAAGAAAGTCCTGTAATCTTTCTGAGCAGGTCTTGGGTATGGGAAAGCAAAGAGGAATCATGGGAAATAGGCCTGACCAGGTCTTCAAAAGACCTTTTCTCTCTCTGTTAAAAAGTGTTCATTCTTAGTTACCACTCTCTTAGAAAAAATTGTGACCCTCAGGAGTTTTATTTGGAACAACATGAATGGTTTTACTTTCAATAGTCACAGGCAAATGACAGGTTATATTTAATTTTTTATATGTCTTTATTTACATAGACTTTGGTGATATCCCCGCTTGCTGTATAATTTGATTTATTTTGGGACATCAGAAAGAATCCATTGAAGTTGCACATGGCAACAGCTATTTGGGCAGCGAGACATGTAGCACAGAATAGAATAGTAAATAAAATTTAGTTAAGAAGACACAGGATACTTTAAAGGGGAATTGTGGATATTTTTATAAAAGTATTTTTTATCCAAATACAAAAATATTAGTTGAAGAATAAGCAAGTCAGCATTGGAGAATATGTTGCCCCTAATATACTTAAAAGTCCTACAAATGTGCAATGGATTTTAAATCCTCAAATCTTCTGATGTTGGATACAGAAATGTGTGGATATGGGATGAGCCATACAAATTATTACAACGTGTAACCATAGTATTTAGAAAGAGAATATGACTTTTTGTTTTACTCGCTTTTCTAATTTGATATTTTAAATAATAATGGTTTCTTTTCATGTTAGATTTGTGGCATAAAGAGAACATGCTTGAGCTCACATTCTGGTTCTACCACCTGCATACCATCTCCAGGTTTCAGGTTGCTCATCTAAAGAATGAGGATAATAATAGTAATGGTAATAGTAATAATAGCAGTTAGAGCTTGGATTCTAGATTTCAATCCAGGTATTACACTTTTTAACTGGTAGACATAGGGAATTTATTTAACCTGTCTGTGTGACAGTTTCTTCAACTACAAAATGCAAGCAATAATAATACCTACCTCATAGAGATGTGAAGCCTGATGCCTTAGTATGTGTCAGAAACTCCTGGATGAGGAGCTAGCTCCCTTTTAAAGAGTCTCTCCTTGAGTTGCTTCAATGGCACAGTCATGTTTTATCTGTATGAGCAGTTCTACCAGGAAATTATACACTTTAGTCTGTTCATTTAATGTCATTAATGTGATAATACAAAAAGGATTCATTAGTTTGTTCATTAGCTGTTTTAAGGTTGTGATGGAAAGAGAGCCTGATGCTTCTATTCTCAATAGAAGACAATCAAAGTCCTTGACAAAACCCTGCCCTGGGACATCCATACCCTTGAAAAGTTTGTTTTCCAGGCCCTTCTTTTTACTAGTTCTTTGACTACAGATGCTCTTCTGATTAATTAGTTATTTCTTCAAACATGTTAATGAAACTTTAGATCTGTTCGTAGACTTTCTGTGAGTGAACCATTCTGTTTAAAATGAATTTGCTTATCTCTGCTCTTAGAGATTACAGGACGATTTTAATATTTTACTTTCATAAGACAATCTTATTTCTCTTATTTTGTAATTCTGAGAGGGATGTTTCAAATTTATCTCTATGTGCTTCCACACTAAATATTTCTCTGATTAGGTAGAAATTTAAATTTTATCTCTTGCCCCTCCATCTCTCCTTCCTTTCCTCACTCCTTTTTTTCTTTTGTCCTTCTCTTCTTCCTGAATTCAGTGTTCTAGGCCATATGATAGGAGCTAAGTTTTTACATTTCCCATTTTCAATTTTTGACCGGAATGATAAAAGCTGAAACAATGGAAAATAAGGCATATTGGAATAGATTGTGGGTGTACTCGATTTCTATTATCTAGGCTATGAATCTCATTTGTGAATCCCAGACACATTTATAAATCATGTTATAGCTTGGGAAAGTGCACAAAATGTCACATTCAATGTCCCAACTGATAAATCTTATATAAACTGCCAGAAATAGCTTTTGCCCTGGGGGAGACTTATGAGTGCTGACATTTTAAAGTAAGCTGCATTCTGGACTCTTACCCTTTGCTCTGTCATAAGCTGAGGTCAGAGTTTAAATAAACTACTCAAATGAGATTGAATATTTCCAATAAGTTATAACATAAAGCTAAATCTTTGGGAGATTCTGGTTCAATCGCTCATCATTTAATCAACTCCAACAGCTCCAAAATTTCTCTAGTATAGGAAATGTTTTTGTTGTTGATGATGTTTTTGTTGTTGTTGTTGTTTAATGAGAGACTTATTTTGGAAGATGAGAAAACACCATCCAAAAAATGAGCCCCAATGCTCATTTTTCTCCAAAATGGCAATCATAAAGGATTGACCATATTCTGTCATTACATTCACTTGTGGTGGATGAAATGTGATGCAGATTTGACTGCATTTTTTTAAAATAATATGTTATGTTTTAATTATTTCTAAAGGACGTATATACATCAAAATAAGGGTATGCTCATGGCATTTACTTTCATAAGAGATCTGTGTTGTCATTTATGAGCTATTATTACCCTCTGCATATCTGTGTTGAGTTTAGTGCATGCCGTTTAAGAGTTATTTGAAAATTGCCTTACATTTTTCATAACTAAAAATCACTTCTCTCTTCTGTAAAATACTTAGGCATTTGCATGGTCCACTATATTTTTTCCATGTAAAAAGGGGGGCTTGCCTCTTCTAATTATTCTGCTTTTGAGGCTAGAGATTTGTACATTAAATTGTTAGTTACTAAATATTAAGTCTGGAACAAGATATGACACTTCAGATATAGCAAAGGTAAATTATGGCATACAGCACTATTATAAGGTGTGCTATTTTTATGGTAACTTTACCCACTCTATAACCACAAATAAGTGTTTGTCTAGTATGTGTGTCGTTTTAAGGAAATTATGTTGCAGCTTGTAATTACTTCCACTGAAATCTATCTGCTCACATTCAGACCTTGCACTGCCTCAAATGCACTTGAGGCAGGGGGAGGAGGGGAATGCGGGGTATGTTTTCTTAGAGCTCATTAAAGCTATGGTATTTACTTTGGTCCTTTAAGAATAAATTTGCTTTACTGTAGGATCAATGAGTCTAGATGTGTTTCCTTGAAAAGTGAAGTGCTTATGATGTGGCAATTTAGAAAGAGAAGAAAGAAAATTTCAGCAAGCTTTTGGTTTCCCTCAGGGATGCTTCCATGTGTACAGTGACTACTAAGTCTGTATCTCACGCGCACACACACACACACACACACACACACACTCACACACACACACACTGAGCATTTATAAAGTAAGATTTAAAAATTCCTGAACTACTAGGAGGACTTTTATTCCCACACCGTTTATTTTTCTCATTAAACTGAGATTTCTGAGTAAATTCACTGGACTTAAAGTAACACTCTTAAACCTCTATCTTTTTGTGCTCACTGCTCATTTTTGTGCACACTGCATGCATTTCTGCTTCTGAGGCATTTGCTCCTTCACAGGACCATGCCCACACTCAGATTGCTTCTCTGCGTGGAGTGCCTTTACATTTTCCCATTAGTCAAAATCCTGATTGTCTCTCATATTTATATGTCATCTACTTTGTAAAATATTCTCACCTTTCCCACACACACACAAAAACACAAATCTTTCTCTTTCCTTTGAAACACTTTGTTGAGTTTCTTTTATATTTGTCATAGGTGGCCCTACATAATGATAAAATGTCTCCTTGTCTTTTCTCTATGTAGGCTGTAAAATTTGTAAACTCATTTCCACTGAGCATCATGCTTTACTTACATATTTCTAATGCACGGAGCATTAACCAGTGCCTGCCACCCAGCACCCAATTCATGTTTATTAATTTGCAGAGTCAGTGCTTTCATTCTTTTGGAAATGCTTTCATCTTGCCCCTCCGCTCATCAAAATTTCCTATCCTTCAGAAATCAGCTCTTTGTTGTTATCATTTCTGGTACCCCCAACCCCCAGTGTTTCCTAACTAGAAAGTTGTTTGGAGGATTGAAGGAGCCAATATTCAAGGATAGTGTCTGGCCCAGAGTCAGCACTTATGTGAGCATTAGCTCTATGAGATTCATCTATAGTCTGTAATGCACAGAGAGGTGATGTACAGAAGGGTACCTGGTGGTTAAGTGACAATGTGGGGTGGAGTCTCGAGTCCTCTAAATCATTTAAGAGCTCTCCATTTAGAGTTAGTTCTCTAAATCACTCAATCTGTCTCAAGGTCCCTGTGACCTTGGCTGCCTGGCTAACTAAATATACATAAAGGACATTCTGGGGAAAATGGACCATTTGTTATTAGCTAGAGCTTAGGTTTGTTCTTTGAGAAACATTTGACTAAATTATAAATTAAAATTAGATAAGCAAGTTTCTTTGTCCTTTACACTAAGCCAACCTCATTCCCACACACCTTTTAAGGGCAGAGACGCATCTTACAAGGATCAAGCTTGCTTGAGATGCCTCTTACTGTAACTGTTATGATGGAATGACTAGAATATTATTTTCATTTAATGACTGTCTATTTGTGAGAAAAAATGTTTGCAATATTACAATTATTTGTCAGAAAAATAATACAAATATTATTTCTGCTTCTTACCACAGTAACATGTAGGAGGCATTGGTATCTCCATTTAACTGATGCTATAAAAAAAGCTCACAGTGAATAAATGACTTACCTAAAAGTACTTAATAAAGGTAGCATGACAGAGCATTAAAAAATCCCTAGCTATTGCCTCAAATAACATGAGTTCAGATTCTGAGTTTATTATGTATCAATTATGTGATCTTGCTACTTTAGTTACTTGTGCCTTAGTTTCCTCATGTGTAAAGGGGATGATAAAATTATCCACCATATGTTGTTGCTGTAATGACTACATAAGACTGTACATACTCTAAAAATGTCACATTTAAATGAAAAGTAAAATAATTTGGCTCCATATCTATGCTTTCGCTTCCACAGGCATTATACAATATCCATTTAATTCATTTTAAAAAAATCTATTGAGCATCTGCTCTAGGTTCTTGGAATAAGTCAGTGAACAGAACAGGCAAGGACTCTTGCTCTTGTGGAGCTTAAGTTAGAGCAGGGAGAGACAGTCAATAAACAAAATATGCAGGTAAATTATATAGCATTCTAAAAAAGGTTAGTAGTGCTATGGAAAAATAAAACAGGGGAAGGTGGATTGAAAATATCTGGAGGTGCAATTTTAAGTGGATGATCACAGTTGACTTTACTAAATAGATCATAATTAAAAGAAAAAAAAGCTTAAAGTTGAGGGGAATAGGGGAACTTTCCAGGAAGAGAGAAGATTTACACAAAGTTCCTGAGGTGAGTTGTTACCTGATAAGTTTGAGCAACAGCAAAGAGGAAAGAGCAGGTGAGGTCAGAGCATAGCAGGTCCTGTAGAGCAAGGCAAACCCTCATGAGGACTTTGATTTTTCAGTGCAGAGAAGTGAAGTTGTCTGGTGTGTTTTAAAAGGATAACTGGCTATGACCAGGAGAGAATGAGGGCAGAAGCAAAACAACCAGTTGAGAGATGACTTCAGTAACACATAGGAGAGGTGTGGTGGCTCAGCTGAACCACAAGTGGGAGCAGAAGAGTGGTGAGAAGTTATCAAGATCTGGGGATCACTTAAAGATGGAGCCAGTGGGATTTTCTTTCAGATTCTTTGTAGATATGAGTGAAAGAATGCATTTTAAGGTGCACTCAGAATTTGGATCTGAGCAAATGGATGGATAAGTAGTCAACATGGCAATGGTGGCAATAAAGGTGGCTTTTGTTGGGAAGGGACACTGGAGGAAAGCCCAAGAATTCAGGTTTGCACATGCTGAGTCTGAGATACCAGTAGAAAGGGTTACAGAGCTGCTCTTCTTTATCTTGGTTTTGTTTAAGTTTATGCACTTTCCAATGCCATACCTTTAGTCGAATATTATCTCCTTAATTTTGTCATTTATTTTCTATTACTAACTAAATTTTAAATACTGTAATAAAGGAGCTCTATAGTGTACTTATTCTGATTGTCTTATAATGTAAAAATTGAGGCTTAATAAATATCTTTTTTCTTGATTGAGATAAATATTAAGTGCTACTTTTTATTAAAGACACAAAAGATAATTTTGTTGACAAGTAATCAAACTGTATCCATTGTCATTTTTTTATTTCAAAAATACATTTCTATAAATAAAATCTGTTTTAGCATAAAATATATGAATAGACCATATATACATGTGTATAAGCTTTTTAAATAAATATTTTTTTTCATCAATTCATGCTAGGATATATATATCCAAGAAAAATAATGTATTTTTCTTGCTCAAATAAATCATTTGCTTGTACACATACATACAAGCAAATGATTTATTTGAGCAAAAAATACATTATTTAATTTTAAAATACCAGTGGTTTATAAAAAAAAAAAAAAGATAAAATCAGCCCCTGGAAAGGACAAGAAACAGTCATTTTAGTAAAAGAAAATATAGATTTGGGTTTACTTTTTAAAGAAGTGTCAAATGAAGCATATCCTATGTGCTGATGATGCCAGTTACTCACACATTCATCTTTCTTCTCTTGATTCTGGTTTTTCATTCCATGGGATGCTAATGGAAAAGACAGGGCACAAATGAAGACATGGCATTTTTTGGAAGGCCAAAACTCCAAAGAGGGAATATACTATTACCCTTCCAGTAGTAATTAGTGGGTTTATGAAAGAACACATGTCAAAAAAGAACTTGCTTATGGATTCAGAGGGAGATTACAATATAAAATAAATGTAATGATATAGTTGAGCACAGGCACATGTACTTAAAAACACGAGGAAAAGATTGAAAAAAATCTCAACAGATGTTGAGCAAATATGTATTTTGGCTTCCTATAAAAGATAAGATTTTAGATTTCCTGAAAGCTGTTGTTTTCTTTTCTTTTATTTATTACTTCTCTCTCTTTTCCTGATTTATTTTTTAATGTAAAGAATTCTTATTTCTAATCTTCAATAGAGCAATTGTCATTGCTTTAAAAATTGTCAGAGAGGAATCTCTACAGAACTTAAGACCAAAGGGGCTTCAATGTCTTATGTACTGAAAATGTAAGAGACTTGAATTAAGAATTCAAAGGATGTCATCAGGAACCAGGCTCACTTCATTTTTGACATAGCCTTTTGCTGGCTTGACTTCATCTCACCATACTAACTGCTGGGAAGCCAGTGGAAAAAGCATTCATTTCTCTTCCAACTATTATAGCAAAAGTCTAATTTTGTAAATTTCCTCCAACTGGGTCAGGTGTACCCCTGAATTAATCACTGGATATAAAGAAATGCAATCCTTTCATTAGAAGACTGGTGGCCCATTCTGTAGCTGGAGGAGAAGTCAGCTGAGGATAAAGGAGCAGTGATTTGCCAAAGAAAAATGTATACACTGTTAACAGGCTAATGGTGAATGGTGGCAGAACAACAGATGCCCAATTCAGGATGTTTTGAAAATGGAACGCATAATTCCTTTTCAAGAAACTTCAACAAATTTATTTTTTCTGATTTTCTTATTCTAGTTATCATTAAGTATCACTATTCTCCCAGAGCCAAAACCTCAAAATAGTTTTGACATATCCCTCTCCCTTGGCTTGGATCAGGCTCTGTAAATTTATCTTTCATAATGTCTTTTTCACTTGTACTTTTCTTTCCATTTTCACTGCCACCATTCAAATTGGGGCTATCATTAATTCTTGCCTAATGATTGCTTTACTATCCTAATTGATCTTACAGACTTCAATTTCCCAATATTTTACTTATATACACTGAATATTATTTCATTTTGTTTTTACATTTCTAAGATTTCTCAAAAATTTAATTTTGTTCCTCAATGCTATAACACAAAGACTACTGACCTTCCCTCAATCCCTATTTAGCATCCAGGAATTTTATATTAACTATTTTCTGCTTGTTAATTCTTGGCCTTATTTGTGAGTAGTTATCCAAAAGTGAGTTGAATTCAGTTCAAACTCTTTAAGCTTCCCCACAGCTCTAAATTCTGATCAGTAGGTAAACATTATCATATTAAAATTTTTGAGCCATAGAGTTTTTTTTTCTTAAGAAAAATAACATGATACTTTTTTTTAAGAAAAATTAGTCTGTGTGTTAGTTGAAGAAAACACTAGAAGTAGAAAGACTAATTAGAATGCTACTACCACAATATAAGCATGATGTGATAAGATCTGAAGCAAAGGTAGTGAAGCATGGAAATAAAAAGGAAGGCAGATTGAAAGAGAGAACTTTACATTTTGCCTCTCATTTTAACTATGAGGCCCTGGAGGGTTAGGACTGTATCTTTATTTTTCTGTCTGCATTGACAGAAAGCCGGGTCATGCAAATCTTCGGTAAAGCCTACAGATATTTTTTAACAAAATGTGGTTGAACAAAATGTTGTGACTGATGGCATATGGAAGTTTTAGTCTACATAATTAGAAGTATAAAAATTAAGAGTCCAAAACAATTTTCTCCTCTTCCTCCTCCTCCTCCTTCTTTTCTCCTCTTCTCTTCTCTTCTCTCCTCTCCTCTTCCCTTCCCTTCCCTTCCCTTCCCTTCCCTTCCTTTCCCTTCCCTTCCCTTCCCTTCCCTTTTCTTCCCTTCCTTTCCCTTCTCTTTCTTTCTTCCTTTATTCCTTTCTTTTTTTTTTTTTTTTTTTTTTTTTTTTCAGAAGAAAGGTATTGTTTATATAGCTTTCTGGAGGTGGTTCTTTTTTCAAGGAGGGCACTATGCCATCCTGAGAGTTGATGACCTGATGATTTTTCTGTTAGGATAATATGCATAAAGTATTCAAAATAATAGTGAGGAGACTAGCTGTTCCTTCCTGTTCCCACACCAAAGATTCACCTGTCTTGAAAAGAAACTGAATGCTACCAATATTTACGCTTCTCAGTTTGTCAGGGAAACTAACTTGGATTTTACTTACAAAATCTTGCTTTATTCTTAGTTCAGCTTCTTGTACTTACTGGTAATATAAAAATAAATTTTAGATGAACAGGTATGAGAGGAAATTCAACATTCTATGTGACTGGCATATAATGCTCACTAACAAAACTTTATAATTTGTAAAGCACTTTGTTAATATTAACATATTTAATACTTGAAATAATTATTTTGAAAAAATATAACAACTGTTTTAAACTGCATTTTATTAATGATGAAACTAAAGCTCGGATGACTTAGAAATATATTTTTGCTTTGCTTAGTTTACCTCATTTTTTCTGGAACCTGACTTTTTTCTGGGGTAATTCTTTGCCCTTTCTAACATGCTGTCTAAATCAGTTGTCATAATCTTACATGATGCCCCATCTTGCTGGCCACAAGGAACTCTCTAAGATGGTTGCCATGTCACATGCTGGAGATATCTATATCTATGTCTATATCTATCTATCTATATCTATCTAAATCTATCTATCTATCTATCTATCTATCTATCTACCTATCTATCTATCTAAATTCTTTTATGAAATCTGGCCAGTTAGGACCCCTCTTTCCCTGCAATTTAAAATTGCAACCATGAGAAAAGGAGGATAAAGTTTTGAGGAGTGAAATCGAGAGTAGACAGAGGCAATGCTACCTACTGTGCAAAAGAAGGTGAATCTGGCACACAAGAGAAGGAGACATGTGAGATAAAGAATGTGCTAATTAATATCAGAGCCACAGTTCCTCTGGTTCTAAGGCAAAACTATCCTTAGTTAATACAGTGGTTTAACTATGTGAACTGATAATTATTCTTTAAGGTTTTTTTTTTTCTGTTGTTGGCTTAAATTAGAAGAGTTCTGATACAACTGGGAGTGTAAATATAATGTCCAATATTCATTAATTAGTGACAGATGCTGGAATATATCCTGATAGTCTAAATTGCAGTTGTGTGTCTCTTGACAGAAATACATTCTGAGAAATACGTTGTCATGTGATTTCGTCATTGTGCGAACATCAAGTGCAGTTACACAGCCTACTGCACACCTAGGCCCATTGCTCCTCAGCGGCAAACCTGAACAGCACGTTACTGTACTGAATACTGTAGGCAATTGTAACACAATAGTAAATATGTGTATCTAAATTTATCTAAACATAGAAAAGGAACAGTAAAAATATGGCATAAAAGATAAAAAATGGCACACTTGTATAAGCCGCTTACCATGAAGGGAACTTGCAGGACTGGGAGTCACTCTGGGTGAGTCAGTGAGTGAGTGGCGAGTGACTGTGAAGGCCCAGGACATGACTGTGCACTACTGTAGACTTGATACACACTGAACACTTAGGCTGCACTAAATTTATAAAAATATTTTTCTATCTTTAATAATAAATTAACTTTAGCTTATTGTACCTTTTAAACTTTACTGTATAAACTTTTATTTTCTTAACTTTTTGACTTATAACACTTAGCTTAAAACACAAACACATTGTGCAACTGTATGAAAATATTTTCAATCTTTATATCCTTATTCTATAAGCATTGTTTTATTTGTAAAACTTTTAAGTTTTATATACTTTTAACACTTTTTTTGTTAAAAAATAAGACACAAGCACACATATTAGCCTAGACTTACACAGGGTCAGAATCATCAATATCAGTGTTTTCTACTGCCATAGCCTGTCCCACAGAAAGGTCTTCAGAGGCCCTAACATGCACTGAGCTGTCATCTCCTATGACAACAGTGCCTTCTTCTGGAATGCCTCTTCAAGGACCTGCCTAAGGCTCTTCTTGAGGAGGTGCTACTCTTTTTAGAAATATGTCCATGGTGATTGGATTGGTTTGTTCCTTTTTTTAAATTATAGATTTGCTTATAATTAAATAATACACTATAAACATTTCCATTAATGAAAACATCTCAGTTTTGGAATCCCTGTTTTCAAACTTCTTAAAGAGCTAAATCTTCTGCTAAACTATTTACTATAAATTTTCTTGGAAGTTCTTTTTTTTTTTTTTTCTCCTTCAGTTTCCTTTTCTCTTGCCTCTTCTTCAGCTATGTGTTCCTGATCCAGTTCCAACAACTCTTCATTAGTCAGTTCCTCAGGATCCACCTGTAGAAGTTCCTCTGTGTCATCCTCATGCACATCGAGGTTAAAGTTATTTGCCATCTAAACCACAGCCTTGTTGATTTTTGCAGACTATGAGCTAAGATGTTACAACAGCTTCAATGTCACTAGGTGATAGGAATTTTTCATCTCCATTATAGTCTTTGGACTACCATCATGTATCTGATCTGTTGTTGACCAAAATGTCATTGTGGGATGCATGACTGTTCATTTTTCAAATGTTGCACAGTGATCACATACTTGTATGATGTAGACACTGTCAATACTCTACCCACATCCCCTCGAGTCGCTTGGCTCCTTTCACTTGCACAGGTTCTCAGTGGGCTTTCCCTCCCAACAGCCAGCATAACTGTTTCTTTTTTAAAGACCAGTCCTGAGGCTGTTGAACCAACTCAGTCTATGCTACCTGAGAACCACAGGTGCCTGGGAATTACTGCTTCCCCAGGGGCAGCCCTTAGAAGGACTGGCAGGTAGTTGGTCATTATTCTCTATCTTCTGATAAGGATAGCTCTGAAACATGATTGATCTATGCTGTTTCCAGGGTTTCCCTGAAATGTTAAGTCCAAGATACCTTTACACAGCCTTTGCACCTTTACATTTCTCTAACAGTATCCCCTCACGCCACACAGAACCTTCTCATTTCTTTAACAGTATCCCCTTCTTTCCTTCTCATTTCTCTAACAGTATCCCCTCACGCCACACAGAACCCTCTCAGGGTGTGAGTCTAGGGAACCCAATATAAAACAATGGACTACATAATTTTAAGCTAAACAGGGCAACACAGGAATTCAAGGCTGGAGAATAAGAGGCCTCAGGTTAAGAATCTAAGTATGAGATACCAAAGGTAGGTGGAAGAAAATTATTGGAGAGAGGTACATGAAAAAGATAAACCACTATGATTGTGTTATTCCTTACCTGGAAATGTGAATTAATTAGAAAATGTGCTTCAGCTATATTTCCAGTGAATTGAAAGAGTATACCTTCTTTACATGAGCCAAACATTACAGAGCAGTATTTTATACTAGTGTGTATTTTGGCTTAAAATTTAAGTTTATAATTTATTCTTCTTGGTTTATTTCCCAGTATTCACAGCAATATCCAGCATACCTGACTGAAGAGTATTGTTGGCCAAATTCTTAGGAAGAGATCTTTACTGAAGCCATTATAAAAAAGTTGTAATTCCTGACCAAGCCTCTGATTTGTTGATTCTCTGAGAAGTGTTCAACCTCTTCTCCCCAAACCAAATACACACAAAAACAAAAAAACCCTTTTCTGCATTGACCAGCCAACACCTATTCAAGCTGTCCCTGTCTTTTGGTTGCAGTCTTATTCATGCAAATGAAGAGTAAAAATATAGATAATTCACTAATGTAAAATTTACCAGAATTCCAACATCTAAACCAGTAAAATGAAGTTAAAGAAAGTCACCTTCAATTCAATTATTTAGGAATTTCAGTAATCTATTTTGTTTTCAAAATATTTCTGAAGCTGCCATCCATACTTTTTTAATACATATTCAAATTTTATTAGACAAATATTTATCACTATTTAATTATACTTATATAATTGTATTGTATTTTCTATAGTTTATATTTTATTTTTTATAGTTCATATTTTTTATAGAATGGAACTAAGCCATTCAGATGACTTAAATAAGAAGTTCAATAAAAATGAGCTGCTCCTCAAGTGTATTTATTTTTTCCTGAATTTTCTTCTGAATGTAGGCTCAGGGGTGTTGCACATGCATGCTTGTGGGTATATTACTAATTCTTACTCTTCTCATAGCATTGCCTTTCTGTCTTAACAGTTTCTAGAGCAATGCTCTACTCAAAAGAGTATTCTAGACAGTAATAAAAAAAAGAAAAAAACTTCTCAAAAACAGTTTTATAAACTATTTTTTTTCTGCTGGACTCTGAGCTACGTGATGGCAGGAGCCATTACTTATTCATCTTTGTATTTTCTGGCTAGCATGTGGGCACAGAGAAGATGCTCAACAAATATTTGTGGAATGAATGGTAAACAGCTTATGTGTAGAAAGTTGCAAATAGTTAATCTTTCCTCTCACAACCTGTAACACTCCCAGGAGAAAAGAAATTTGGATTAGGACAGTGGGTTCTAAGAATTTGACTTCTCAATGTTGCACTTGTCTCCTCCCTGCAAATATTAGAAATATGTCTTAGAGGGGAGCACATAGAAAAAAAAGTATGGCTTTCTTTTTTCTTTTTCTGTCTATAGAACAGACTGTCCAATAAAAAATATGGCACATACCTTTTCAAGATGTGACCTACTCAATTTTTATTTCTTTTTATAATCTTCTTGGTGATTAAAAAATCATTGATTTTATTAATATTTTATGTTTTAAAAGGTTAGTTTATTTCTAATAGAAAGGTTTTATATAAATTCAATAAGCAACTAAACATAATAATTAGAGTTGATGTAAAGCTTCAATGAAGTGAATATGCAAGGTGAAAGCAAGCAGTCTGGTGAATCTTAAACACAGAATTTATGACTTCCAATCCAGTGCTCTTTCTAGTAAATTACAATTCTGTGTGCTTCAAATTTTTTGGATTAGCTGTCACAAAATATAAGGCAATATTCTGCTCTAGGCCAATTTCCCAAATAAATTTGTAAAAAATTATAATATGAATTTTGGCATTTTACCTACAACTCAAAAAAGTCATATAGGTCTCTTAGGGTAATAATTGCAGTACTAAAAGATATACAGGAAAAATAATTTTAATTTATACAGCAATACTGATATTTGTTAGTTAGATGAATGAGTGATTATTATGATTATGCAACCTATTCTTTCGATAATACCAGAAGTATTATTATTATGAATATATGGGAACTTTTATTTAGATTAAGAGAAACATTCTATCCTTAAGATTGCTAATTTAGACAAATAGAAGCTTATTCTAAATTAAACTACTGAGGAAAAGAATGGAAGTCTATACTGGGTTTCTCTTCTAATTAAAAAAAAATTAATAAGAAAGTAGACAAACATTTTTAAAGATCTAACTCACTACATTAAAATATTGCTCGTTTCTTATTCCATCACATCCTGAGTGCACTCTTTACTAATGTATTACCAGCTCTGAGCATATTGTCTGACACATGACAGAAACTCTATGAGTGTTTGTTGAAGGTATTAAAGTTAATATATTAATTTGTTGTACTTTTTACTTCATTATATATAGCCATACAATGTAATTCTATGTTATCTATAGTAAATACCCAAACAGCAGAGGCAAAATCTGAAGGCATGTCATGTACCACTTTCCAATTTGTGTTGTGTTGCTAAATTATGTCTAATAAAAATTAACTTAGGACTTGCAATGTGTATAGCTCTGTGTTAGGTGTTGGATAGGCAGTCAGGTGGAGAATCCAAAACTAGAGAACAATCTAACCTGTTTTAAAGTAATTCATCATTGTCTTTATCAAATGTTTTTTTTATTATTGAAGTGATGTTTTTAAAGGTGATTTTAAATTATTTACCTATCTTAAAGAGAATATATGTGATGTTTCTCAGATGCTAGGAGCAAATTATAAAGCCAGTTCTAAAAGGAATCTTAAAAATTCCATTTTTTTCATATAAAACTAATATATTTAAAACATAAATATGAAATGCTTGGAATAAAGTAGAAATAATATCATAAATTAGAAAATAGATAAAAGATATCATTTACTATTTTGAGGAACTTGAAGATGCGCTGAAAACTGGACATGCTTATACAAATATTAATTCTTCTTCTGCTTAGGGATTTAGAGAACGTTTGTTCCTCGGAGTAGGAGTTTAGCTTATTTAGATAATTCTTGTGCCCCATGAATCAAGAAGATTTGATAGAGTTTAAACAGATTTCAGAATACTTTAACAATTTTTAGAATTTTTCCAAAACAGATAAGAAGGCCCTATTTCTTGAAGTTGACAAACAACAGGATGAACTAAACATATGCTTTGTTTTGTTGTTGTTAATTACCTCAGAAAACTGTCAATGATAATAATTACATATGGAATTAGGTAATTGATTTAGTCATGAAAACACTTAACGTTGAATTTAGGGATACAGAATGGTGTGTACTTAGAAACTTAGGTTCAAATCCTATTCTTGTAACATGCTTGCTATCCAGTCTGGTCACATGCTAGCTAGTGGCCATCTTTTAATTGGACTTCTACCTCATCTCTTTCTCTTCCTGTTAAAGCCCCTAATTTCACTTTGGTCTTTTGTCTCTCCTCCACTCTCTTCCCACATGTTTCGATTGGACCCCATCCTTGACTCAGTGTTGGAATAAGTAAAATTGTCCAGAGTTAACTGGTGTATCACATTGCTTCAGGTCCTAATGCTTGGCTGAGGCCTGGGCATGAGACACAGTCAGGGTAAGAAAGAGGTAGTGAGGCTTCTCTTGGAACTGGTAGAGCAGAGGTAATGCTCCATCACTATGCTTTATTTGAGAGACACTAGGCTAGGTGCTACAGCAGCTGCCACATTATCACCTATAGCCTGAAGCTTAGTCAACTCAGAGAAAGCATTACTGAGAGAAGGTATAAGAGAGAATCCTAATAACACTGTCTGTGCCATATGTTCACCTGCCAGATGTAGGCCCTATTTCTAGAATCCTGTTTTATAAACTAATAAATTCCTTTTTTGCTTAGGTCTTTTGGGATTGGTTTTTATACTTCTACTTCTACTTAGTACTTATACTAAATAATTCTCACTAACTCAGATTTTGATGTCAGAATATGGGAATATTAGAAGTAAAATTCTAAAATTTTGAAATTAGATTAATAGAAATGGTGTGTACAGTGGTGAAGTGCCTATATCCTAGGATGGAAGATTGACATTTCTCATTCTAGGTAGTGCAACAGCTAATTAGAATGTTGTCTACTGGATCATGGAATTTAGACAATGAGTCTATTAAGTTTGTAGAATAAGAAATTTTGGTAGAAAATTTAGAATGCTGGAATACCAGTTTGCACTTAGTAAAGACCTATAAAAAACTGAAAAGATTAGTTAAAATTGGCTTATATCTAAAAGTAGAAGGAAAGGAAAATATAATTTTTCTACAAAAGCTAGTTTCGCTTAGGCCATGCTATCTATGCTATCTATGAGGGACTAGAAATCTGAGGCCTTGCATAATGGAAGTGCTCCCTAAACTAACAATCAGAGCCAAGGTGGCAGGTAATAATCAAAAACCTCTTATGTGCTTTCTGCATCACAAGGGGACAATTGCTTCTACAGAGTCATAGCAGAAAACAGAAGATTTCAGAGTTTTGTCTATTCATATTTTCCAATTACCCATTGAGCTTGAAAAGAGAAGATGTAAACCAGAGCTAACACAGCATCATCATGCAGCTGGATAAAGCCAGAGACCAAAGATGAACTGAGGATGCTTTTTGTTTTATTCATTTTCATTGAGGGCTTCTGATGCTTGTAATTTGAAGTGTCCTTAACTATTAAATTTAATCTCTTAGATCCTTGGTTTCTTATATGCAAAATAGGAATGACAATAACTTTCTTCCAAGATGATTTTAAGGATTAAATTAGACCATAAGCATTGAAGAATCAAACACAGTGCCTGGTAGATAGTTATGACTTGATATGGCAACAAATATTAGTATAAGCAGTTCACAGCTCCAGAAAAGAAAGCTTAGGATAAATTAAAGTGTGATAATTTATATAGTGAACAGTAAATTGTAGAATTTATTATTCTAAGTAATAGTACATTTTTTAAACTGAAAGATCCATAATAGATTATTAATGAATTTAAGATTTTCTATATATACCTTGATAGCAGTATGTGATTTCAGAGCTAGTATCACTATTATATCACATTGTAAATATTTGTTTACATTTATTTGTCTCCCCACTCAACAATCTTTGCACCATCACATGTTTAATGTACTGCTTAGATCGTAGTAGGCTACTAATTTATGTTTGTTGATTTTATCTATGTACGAATTAATGAAAATCCTCTTCTCTTGCAATCATCAAAACAGAATCATATTTGGAGCATAAAATTAATTAAAGTAATGATTTGTTCAATGTAAATGAACACTTAAAATACTAACATGTGTATAAAAGATGCTCTTAATCTCTGATTTATGCTGGTAGAATTTTACCATGACACAGCAGAGCATCACCTGTTTGTCTTTGTTGGGCTCTTTTATACTGGCTCTCCTTACACTACTTTTCCAGCCTGTTGAATTATTTAAAGTGGTCCCAGCCTGGGGTCCAGGCCTAACTAACTATACTAAGCAAAATTACAGATTTTTGGTAAAAGTACTCAATAAATAAGAGCAAGGCTGAATCATAGAAGCAAAAAGTGGAAGTAATGGTAAAAGGAACCAAAATTTAAAGTGAAATAAAGCTAAAAAGCATGAGTTAAATTTAGTGGATTTATTTAAGAATGAACAAGTTAGGAATATGACAGAAGTAATTCTCACAATTTATTATAGTATCATTATGTTGTTTATATATTCCAGAATTTCCTGAAAATACCTATTTTATTATTTTCAATGTAGTATACAATAAGTGTAATTGAACTTTTTTGATTTTGTGAGATGTCTTATAAAAATCTATATACATAATTTTTTTCTTTATGGACTATATATTTCAATTTTGCTCTAAAATTTTTGGCAAATACACACAATGTATTCAAAAGCTTTTATTGAGTAACTTTTATTATGCTCTAGGCATTGTCCTGGTTCAGAGAACATGCAGCCCTTGCCTCAAAAAGTGTAGAGTCAACAAGCTAAAATGATAAGTGGATAATGACTGCAGATGGATGTGACTTGATCCACTTTGCTTTTTAAATGAATTACTCTGCGGAACAGTAGAATGCAAAATGTGAAGTGTTATGGTGGTAAAGGCACATACAGGCACCTAAACTAGTTAGTATCACTTAGAAAGTCTTCCAAGCTGAGTATTGAAAAAGAATTTAGCCAGGTTTAGTGGGTTTAGGGTTGGGATTGGGAAAATCATTCTCTACAAAAGATGCTGCAAGTTATGAAGGACCATAGTTGAAAGAGTGTGGGGCATTGGGCATTGGACATTGGAGAATTGCAGATAGTTTTGTGCAATTGGAACCAAATTAGGAGAATTTGATGCTAGAGACACTGAGAGTGGCCATATTATGAGCCTCATATACCTGCAAAAGTTTGAACCTAATTTTAAGGCTGCCAGTAACCAATGAATGATTGTATGTGGGTAGATATGATGCGATGTGCTTTGCTTTTTAAATGAATTCCTCTGGGGATGAGGAGAATGTATAAAAAGGGACAAGATAATAAGCAGGAGATCAATTTAGCAAAGGATAATAATCCAACCAAGACGTGATATTTGCCAAAACCAAATTAATGGCGTTAGGATGGAAAGAAGATGAACTGAAGTATTAAGAACATAGAGTCTTCACAATTTTGTGTCTAATTGAATGTTGGTGGTGAGGTACAAATTTCTATCTCAGGAAATGAATATATAGAGATGTCACTCATTGAGACAAGAAACAAATATGAGAGATCAAAGTGTAAGATTAGTTCAATTTTTGCTTATGTTAAATTTGAAGGGCTTTTGGAACACTTAGGTGAAAATGTCAGGAAAGCAATTAGTTTTACTGGAAAAAAATGGAAGTTATCCATTTTGATTGGTTTAGGGTAGAATATGTAACCCAATGATTATCAATTAAATATAATGGTAAACATGCTGGGACTTTCTGAGAAAGACCCCATCTCTTGATGAAAAGAAATTCCTTTGAAGAAGTCTTGCCCCTTCTTTCCTGTCTGAACATTGATTAATAGGAATCTGATGCTTGGAACTGCAGAAAGAATCTTTTGACCATGATCCAAAAGCAAGGAAAATCACAAAGAAATGGAACCAGAACCCTTATATTACTAAGCTACTAGATTTACCAGTTCTAGAACTGTCAAACTATGAATTTATTTTAGATGAGATAATAAAAACACTTATTGTTTGAGCAATATTTTTTTAGTTATTTGCATCTAAAAGCATTCTAACCTTAGGTTTTAAGATAATTTAGTACAGGGAGTATAGGCAACTCTTTTAAAAAGCTGAATTGTAATTAAAAGGGGAAGAAATGCTATTTAGATAGAGATGTGGCATCTAGGAAACACTTTTTTTTTTTAATGGAAGAGACAATATCTAAATAATAACATTACAGGAAGATTTACAATTGAGAGAGAAATTTAAGGCCAGAAAGTATTCTGTATGGAGTTGATTATTTGGGAGAAGACTTTGGAGGAAGGAAATCTTTTTTTTTTTTTTTTTTTTTCTGATAACAAGCAAGGCAACACAGGTGGCTGATTGTAAGGTTTAACCAACAGGTAAACTTCATTGCTTTTATTCATTTTCATTCACAATTTTGTTCATTGTTTTTATTTTCTTCAACAACCAGAACAGAGTTTTATGTTTTGAATCATCACTGGTTGAGATCATCAGCGGTTTTTCTCTTTCAAATATTAGAAGAGAATGCCCTCTAGAAAAAAATAGAGTATTGCCAATATGTAAATGCCCAGGTGATGGAATGCCTGCATGCTTGGAATGAGACAGGCAGCAGCTGATTGTGTCAGTAAATTGTCAAAATCAGATTTCTTGTGCCCAACTAGCTTATCAAAGCACATATGGTTCTGGAGAACCCAGGAGTCAAATTGGTACCAGCTGAGGAGACAGATATTGGGCTTTAGGCCAAACTAAATAAAAACTTATAAGAAAAGGACAAATTCTGAGCAGAAGAGAAAAAATGGAGCATACCAAGGAGTTATTTGATAGTTGTTTTTAAAGATACAAATAAAGAGGTTTGCCTCACAGCGCAAAACATTACACTCAAGAGAGGAATGGAAGCATTTCACGGGCTACAGTAGGAACATACCAAGAAACCTCAGTCTATTATGTACATGATTTCCATAAACTGACATTCTGCCTTTAGCTCTTTGTTAACTAGATGGTACCAAGAAATGAAATCCAAGATCCATCACTGTAATTAACTTGACTATGCAATAGCAATGTTTGCCATCCTCAAAGTTATGGTGATTATTACACTGTTTCTGAACATTGAGAGTTAGAATTGATTTATAATTGGAACAACAGTAGATTGAAAATGTGCTTTTTTATTTAGGAATCTACCTCTCCTATAAGGGTCTATATGAAATCTACTCCTTTAACATTGTTTCCAGATGTACTTTTGGCAAAATTTTTATTTTTTTTTAGCTCGACCTGTTTCTTAAGCTATGAGAATGGTTATGTGTTACAGAATAGAACTAATTTTGAGGCTGAGGGTTGAAATCGAAGATACTAGTGATTATATATTTAAGTGATTTCCCATTCCAAAATGATATGGAATGCAAGAATAATAATGATTCCACCCATAGCTTAATTTCTTTATGTACATGCCAAAAAAAATCAAGAATTAAATTAATCTTCCCTTGATTTATGTGTTCTGAAAGCAATAGGAATTCATTAATGAGGTCGTACAACTTTCAAAAAGTGATTAACCAAGTAAAGAGGAACTGGTAAGTACTTAAAAATTTTTATTTAGTGTTTGGGCCAAACTGTAAATTATTTTCAAATTATTTTCAGTGTACCTTTCAATGCTCCAGTGAACTAAGAAGAATTCTATTTGTTCAGCTGGAAGATGTTCCTCTTGGTATAATACCAAATTTACAAAAGCAGTGAGAGAAAGTGAAAACATTTTTACTATTTTGAGTATGTGAAAGTAATATCATAAAACATAATAGAGAGTATATGAGGAATAGATCATTCTTTTCTGTATTTTTATGTTTCTGAGAACACTATTCAAATTTGCTAATTAGCTGAATATTTGAAAAGTATTTGATTTGCTATAAAAGAGACACTAGTAGTTATATATCATAAATGCCTTTCTTACCACTTCTACCTTCTTTTCCCTTACCCTTATATTCTCATTTTTTAACCTAAGTTATTGGATTGTTAAGTAAATTGTTATTAAAAAGTCAGAGATATCAGCCTGCAAAATAAATAAATGAATAAAAACTTGTTGGTATTAAAAATAAATTTTAAAATTATTTCTTTATATTTTAATTTTATAAACATTATAGATATTTAAAAATTTAAAATGCAGGACAAGATAAAAAATAAAATACTATCTTTCATCATCTCACCACCCAAAGATAATCCATAATAAAATAACTTTTCCAAACTTTATAACTAGATTTAAAAAATTAAAATGATTAGTATAGTACTTTATATGTAATCTGTATTGTTATTTTAGTAAAAAAGCATGAAAATATTATATGTATCATATATACACCTCTTTATTGGCTATGTAATAATATGCTTAGTGAACACTTAGACTGATTAAAATTTTTCACCATTATAAGCATTACTGATGATGTTTTATAAGTGGCACATTATTTATGATAGTTCCTTGAAATTAGTTTAACAAATACTCATTTAACAGCTATTTTATGTTAAGCACAGAGGTGCGAAGGCACAATTCCTGTCTTAAGAAGAGTAAAACAAATTGGAAAAGACTACAAAATAAATAGATAGTTCATCTAAGATTTCGAGGGAATGACAAGATAGTGGGCTAAGGCATTAACAATGCTGGGAAGCTTAGACTCCTGTACCATAGAGACATCTTTATAGAGATGTTTGCACCAGGTCTGTGGTCTTCACCCTGGAGGCTACTCATTATAAGATGAATTTTACCTGGGTGTCAAACCTACTTTCTCTATTTTAAGAGAATAAGCAAGGTCAGTGTAAAATAGGAAAAGGCTCATGTATTCATGAAAGTTTACTGCAGTGGGCATTATTCAGTCAAAACTTTCAGAAGGTCCTTCTGAAAGAGAGCTATGTTGGGGAAGTGAGTTTGAACTGCTGTGGCTGTACTCTACAAACCTGGATGCCATTGATGATCCTGTTACACTATCTATGTTGGGGCATTTTCCTAATCCTAACATGTACTAATAAAATATAGGCTCTGTAAGAGCAAGAATGTCTGTACAGAACTTTGAACAATTCCTTGTACAAATGTATTCAATAAATACTTGTTGAGTTTGTATGAAAAAAATTAGTCCCTATTTCAATAAGCCATTCCAGACATCCAACCTCTGGGTTTTTTGACATATGTCTCTTAGTATTTCCTAGAGTTTTTATGTTGTAACAGCCTAAACATAACAATATTGCAAATTTAGGGCCTTATCTGAGTAAAGTAACATAGAGTAAGTAAATATATCATTTAACTAGACCATTTTCTTCCCCTATCACCCCAAATGTAAGAAATTATATAGGATTCTATTCATGCTTCTTTTCAAAATTCCCCAGAATAACAGAGCATCCAAATGAATGATGATTTCAGGTGTTCTGCCCATTCCCTGGATGGCTGCTACCTTTGCTTAAAGGCTGTCCCTTTCTCTTCTGAGTTCCTTTTATGCTGCTGTTAAAAGGACTACAAATCCTCACAAGGATTTAGGCTGACAAGGAAGTTGATGAACATAGAACATGTATTCTTAAAGTCACTACAAGAATTCTGGCAGGAGTGTACTTAGGGTCTAGATTTACTGAAAACTCGGTTTTGGTTCTAGTCGCTTGACTCTTCAGGTTGATTTATCAACAAGGGTTGAAATTAACAATATGTATACAGAGGAACCTTTTATATATTATTAGTTTTTCTGTTAGGTAGTTAGGTAGATACGAGCAAAGGAGGAATGCTGGCCCAGCCCAGGGACCACCCTTAAGACCTCCCAGAAACATTCATTTGTGGTTAAAAATATCCTTACATATAAGCAAGTAAAAAACCGCAAAATAGCCACTGGTTTAGGATGGCCACAAACACCTGTGCAGTTAGTACATACACTGTCCTTGCTTGACCTTAGTCTCATTATACCATTATTATAATATGCAAATGCCTGGAAATTTGTAAATCTAATTATAACACACTGAATTGTGGGTAACCACATGCGCAATAGACTAAGACTTATATAACAGTCAAGCATCTATCAAAATGACCGCAAATGCCAATCATCTTGTACCCTCTCTTGAAACTACCCATCAAGGGCCTATATATGGTTTACTTCCCAAAATCTATGGGTCTATGGTCATCTCTGGAGTAGCCCATTTCTCTCTTGAAATGTACTTTAATAAATCCCACTTTCCCCAAATTTTGCGTATCTGTAATTCTTTACTGTGTTATGGAAAGAACCAAGGTCCCTTCAGCACCACCGGAGCAACTACGGACTTAGATCAACCCTAGTTGTAGCCATTTGATCCTTGTGTTGGGATGTAAATATTTTATTCTCATCACATGAGTCAATCAAACTAAAAATGTTAATTTGTCAGTGGATATTTCTCAGTGGAGCTATGAAAAAGGTTCTGGCATGTCCTATTAGCTTTATAATATCAAAACCCTCCATTTTTGATGTCCAGTGGTAATACAAAATATAAGGAACAAAATGGTCTTCCTTAATACATTTTATATGCCAATAATTCTGGAAAGAGGCCACAGTTTTCACATTTCTGTATTTTCTTTAATACTATATTCTCCCACACCTTTTCAAGGCGAATAAATACCTTTTTATCTTGAAGATTCAGCTAAATAACACACTATTGGAAAATCCTTGTGCTGAAAGTCACATCTATCAAAACATTTATGTTATTTTGTCATAATTATTTAGTCTCTGTTGCCCTAGTGAGAACATAGGTTCTGCAAGAACAAATTCAATAGAAGGTTACTGAATGAAAATATTTATTCTGCAAGCCTGAAACCTGATCTTTTAAATATGTATTGATATGTTAACCAGTCTGGATTTTAATTTCCTATGTATTAAAAAAGTACATTTTAACTCTAACATCTTGTATATATGATGGATGGTTGGTCAATACAAGTCTACCATTAATCTAGAATAGCAGATGTCATGCTACTAGTTAATCTCTGCTATACCTTGACTTTGCAATATATTTTAAATAGTAAAAAAATATATTTTTCTTTCATTTAAAGTTGGTTCTTTCTCACTATATTCTGCTTAAGCTTCACTTTTTGGTCTTATTTTTTTTTCTATTCAGATTTTTAAATTTGTATACAAATATAATCAGATATTGCCATTTACTAACATTAATTCGCCCACATCCTCTATTCTTCTTTGAATAGATATTTAATGACATTATTTAATACTTGGAAAATGTGAATGTAGTTATTGTCCTCAGAGTTCTACTTTCCTTCCTTGATTCCAAATAAATCTTTTCCAATTTCTCAAAGACCTTTGTGTAGTTATGAAAGCTTATCTTTGGAAGTTTTTGTTTGGCCTTATGCTTTACTCTATTTCTGAAAACATATTTTCTTGACTTGACTTTAAGTTTTGTGAGTCTGAGTTGTAAAGAAAGCAAATGCAGCAAAAACAACTGTATTTGCCAAAAATATTGAGCTATTTAAGATGCTAACCTATTTGGGCATGCGTAAAATGCCACAGCAGTTGGCAATGCTTAATTAAAGCATTAATGGTAAATGGAAGCATTTAGATTTATATATCATTTGAAGAAATGAGTAGTTAAAAAATTATTGAATAGAATTCATGAATTAGTTAATTATATTTTTCTCAAGCAACAAAACTGTATTGTTTGTTTCAATTTGAAAATTCCACTGAGATTTTAACAGAAAGTCTATGAAACTGATAAATTTGTATTAATTAGTCTTCATATGAGAAATTCATTTAAAGCGATTTTGCCAAGGTATGTTGATAGCATTACTAACCGATAAAATTTATTTAAAAACCCATTTAGGATACAAATAATACCAATTAAATTATCTATTGCAAAAAAATACATCCTCTCTTTTTTAAATATTTTTTCAAATCTAGTTGACATATACTATTATATTAGTCTCAGGTGTACAACATAATGATTAATCAACATAATGTTGATTAAACACTTATACAACTTACAAAGTTATCATCTCAATAAATCTAGTACCCGTCTGACATACATAGTTATTACAATATTAATATTGACTATATTCCTCATGCTTTAATTTATATCTCCATGACTATTATGAAACTACCAATTTGTACTCCTTAATTCCTTCAAATTTTTCACCATCTTTCCTACCTCCTTTCGATCTGGCAACCATCAGTTTTTTCTTTGTATCTGAGTTTGTTTTGGTTTTGTTTGGTCATTTATTTTGTTCTTTTGTTTTTACATGTAAGTAAAGTCATATGGCATTTATCTTTCTTTGTCTGACTTGCTCCATTCAGCACAGTATCCTCTAGTGCCATCCATGTTGTTGCAGATGGCATGATTTCATTCCTTCCTTCAGCTGAATAATATTGCATTGTATATCTGTACCACCTCTTCTTTATCCATTCTTCTATTGATGGACACCCAGGTTGCCTCCATATCTTGGCTATTGTAAATAATGCTGCAATGAACATATGGATACTCATGCGCCTTTGAAACAGTGTTTGGGTTTCTTTAGTTAAATACCCAGAAGTGGAATTGCTGGGTCCTTGTTTATCTCTTGTTATAACCTTTATTTTAAAGTCAATTTTGTCTGGTATAAGTATTTTAACCCAGCTTTTATGTTTTATTTTTCTTCTATTTTCACAAAGTATTTTTTTGCTCCCTTTACTTTCAGTCTCTGTGTTTTTTTTAATCTGAAGTGAGTCTCTTGTAGACAGTACATATAAGAATCTTGTTTTCTTATCCATTTAGACACCTATCTTTTAACTAGAACATTAATCCATTTACATTGAAAATAATTGTTGAATAATATGTAGTTATTGCCATTTTATTATTTATATTTTTTATCTTTTCCTTTTTCTTCTTCTTAAAGAAGTTCTTCTAACATTTCTCATAATACTGTTTTTTTGTGGTGATGAACCGCTTTAGTTTTTCTTGCCTGAGAATCTCTTTGATTCAAATAGCTTTGTTGGGTAGAGTAGTATTGGTAGTAGTTCCTTGTTTTTCATTACTTTGAATATTTCCTTCCAATCCCTTTGGCCTAAAAAGTTTCTGTTCAGCTAACAGTGTTATGCAAGCTCCCTTGTAAACAACTAACTGCTTTTCTCGTGCTGCTTTTAAGAGTCTCTCTTTGTCTTTAACCATTGGCATTTTAATTATGATGTGTCTTGGTGTGAACCTCTTTGAGTTCATCTTGTTTGGGACTCTGCACTTCTTGCACTTGTATGTCTATTTTTTTCACCAGATTAAGGAAGTTTTCTGTCATTATTTCTTGAAATAGGTTTTTAATTTCTTGCTCTCTCTCTTCTCTTTCTGGTACTCAAATGATGCAAATGTTGCTATGCTTGATATTATCCTAGACGCCCCTTAAATGATCCTCAATTTGTTTGGGTTTTTTTCCTTATTGCTGTTTGGATTGAGTGTTTTCTTCCACCTTATCTTCTCAATCACTGATTTAAACCTTTGCTTCATCTAATCTACTGTTGATTTCCTATAATGTATTCTTTATTGCAGTTGTATTCTTCATTTCTGACTGGTTCTTTTTCATGTTTCTATCTCCATTTTTATGTTTCCTATTTCCTTATTTCAATGAAGTTCTCAGTGAGATCATAGAGCATACTTATGACCTGGGTTTTGAACTCTGCATCTGGTTGATTGTTTGTCTCCATTTTGTTTAGTTCTTTTTCTGGAGCTTTGTTCAGTTCTTTCATTTGAGACATATTTCTTTGTCTTTCTTGTATTTGTTTCTATGTATTAGATAGAGCGTTTGTGTTTCCAGATCTTAGTAGAGTGGCCTTATGTAGTCAGTGGGGCCCAGTGACACAATCTCCCTGATCACCTGAGCCAAGTGCTGCAAGTATGTCGCTTGTATGAGTTGTGCATGCCTCCTCTTGTAGTTAAGCCTTGGTTGCTGTTTGCACATCAGTTGGAGAGATTGATTTTCAGACTGATTGGTTGTGAGGACTGACTATGACTACAGTGGAGGAACTGATATGACCCTACAGAGCATGATTTGCTTTAGCAGGGCTCTGGTGCCTGCCCAGTCTGCATTTTGGGTGTGTCAGTTGTGGAGGTGATTAGGTGGTGTTCTGGTGTGGTCTGAAGCTGGCCACTGGGTGTGTTAGTTCAGGGGCTTCTTGTGGGGAGCTCTTGTGCAGGCCTGGGTCAACTGTTGCCTGTGCTCTGCCCAGGGCCACTTAGTATAGGCTACTATTTGATCTGCAGATGGTTGCCACTGTGCTGGGCTTGGAAGTGCCTGGGAGAGGCTAAGCTGTATAGTGAGGCCAGCTGCCACTAATGCCAGGCTTGGAGCTGTTCAGCAAAGGGTATGGGGTGCTCCAAGGCCAAATGCTGCTTATTTGAGATTTGTGAACCTTTAAGAGATTTTAAGAAAGTCTACAGCATGAGTCAAGACAGGCCATTTGTATGGAAAAGCCACTGGAAGCAGCTTGGATGGGCGTATTAGTTGGGTGGTGCAGAACCTCAAGGAATCACTAGGAGAGGGAGAGTGGTAGAGACTCAGATATGGCAGCTCCATACAAGTTGGGTGGGGGTAGGCCTCAACAGAGGAGTAATGGATCCTGCCAGCATATCTGTTTGTGATAAAGCTGCCCCTCCAGCCCTTGCCCTGAAGCAAGATAATTAGTTTCTCCCCTGGCTTTCAAGCTGCTGCCCCAAGAGTAAATGAGCTCAGAGCAAGTACTTCCTCAGGAAATAATTATGAGCATGAGCTCTTTAATATTAAATGCCTGGGATTCCAGTAGCCCTCCATCTCACTCAGCTATAATCTCCACTGGTTTTCACAGCCAGAAGTTATAGGGACTTCTTTCTCTCTGGAACTCTGAAACCCTGGGTTAGAAAGCCTGGTGTGGGGCTGGGACTCCTCACTCTTTAAGGGTACCTCCACAGCTGAAATACACCTCCCAGTTTTTCGATGCTATGGATGTGAGACCAGCCCATTCAACATCTCCACCCCTCCTACCAGTCTAGAGGTGGCTTCTTCTGTATATCCTTAGTTATAGGACTTCCGTTCATTTAGATTTCAGGCAATTCTTAATAATGGTGGTTCTTTAGTTTAGTTGTAATTTTGAGGTAGTCATAGGAGTAGGGAAGCACAGAATTTATCTACTCTTCCATATACCCTGTTGTTTACAATATTTTATTAGTTATATCATAGAAACATAAATATGAGCAAAAAGACTTTTTAAAATAACAAGTATGTATCCTGGATTCTTATGTGCCTAAATGCTATTATAGCAAAATTATTGCCTTGCAGTAGTTTTTCCCTTACAAAATGTTGCAGTTTTGTTAGGCAGAAAAATATAGAGAGACTATAAAATTACAGACCAGTGTAAGACACTAAAATTACCACTTGTGAAATTTTGAGGTAGGTGGTCTGCCATAGTTATACATAAATAAATCCCTTTTCTGTGATTCTATCCACAAATTCAAAGTTTTTTCTTTTTATTCTTTATTGCTAAATATTCCCAAGCTAACAAATACCTTAAAATTGTGTGGTTGCATTGCTTTTACTTTTATTGATAAAAGCAATCTAATTAGAAAGTGGCAGGAGATTATGAAAGATTTAACATATTATACCATCTGATAGAATTTGCATTTTAATTGAACTTACTGAAGAAAGTAATGTTTACTCCAATGGAATAGATTTCTATTAGCAGAATTTCATCATTGTGACCAATCATTTGCAGCTAATTAAAAGCTCCTGACTACTTCGCTTATGTGTAAGTGCTAATCTGATGGCATAATAAAAAATGGACAAATTCATAACCTTAATCACAAACCTTGACATGATTAAAACAAATTTCAGATGTTCTAGTTTTTAAAGGTGGGGTAATATATGGTTAGTCAAAAGAAATAAAGGAAGGCAAAAGAACCCACGAGTAAATGAGCAAACCAAATCTGGGAATAATCTTCAAGACTTATTTTAATAAGAAATATTAATTTTAGTAATATCTTTCATTTGCTGTAAGCGCTTCTGTGTCCCTCCTCCCACATCAATGGTCATTAGTTTCAGATTAAAAGGTATTCAGAGAATACTTGTTACTGGTAACTTTGTTAAAATCTAACTCATTTTGTTAATGTTCAAAATGAGTCTGAATACTTACATTTGAACACTGTCACTTTTGTTTCCAAATATAGTATTTGATTCATTGGAGTAAAACTAAGAACTTGACTTGGCTTTTAACTATGGAAAACTGATTTCTAGTTATGGTTTTCATTGAGTTTGTGTGTAATTAGTGTGTGCCTAAAAATCTATCTCCTCAGCAGGAATAGAAAACAATACCTAATGCTCAGATCTTCTCCCTTTGAAATCTATCCCCTGTGTTTTTCAGCTCAGATCAGTCCACTCTGATTAGCTTCTGAGAATTCTTCAGTAGTTTTTCCCACAACCTCTCCAACACTTGTGATTACTTCTCTTGATCATAGCCATTCTAACAGATATGAGGTGGTATCTCATTGTGGTTTTGATTTCCATTACCTTAATAGTTACTGAAGTTGTGCATCTTTCCATATGTCTTTTGGCCATTTGTATATCCTCTTGGGAGAAGTGTCTGTACAGGTCCTCTGCCCATTTTTTGATTGGATTGTTTTTTTGTTGTTGTTGAGTTATATGAGTTATTTATATAGTTTGGATACTAGCCCCTTATCAGGGGTGTTGTTTGTAAATATCTTCTCTTATTTAATTGGTTACCTCTTTGTTTTGTTGATACTTTCTTTTGCCATGTAGAGCTTTTTAGTGTAATATAGTCCCATTTATTTATTTTTGCTTTTACTTCCCTTGTCTTTGAGGTCAAATTCATAAAATCCTCTCTAAAACCAAGGTCCATGAGTTTAGTATCTATGTTTTCTTTTTTTTGTAATTTATTGTTTCAGGTCTTATATTTAGGTCATTTTGAGTTAATTTGGGTGTATGGTAACAGATAGCAGTCTAGTTTCATTCTTTTGCAAGTAACTTTTCAATTTGCCCAGTACCATTTATTAAAGGGGCTTTTCTTTCTCTGTTGCATGTTTTTGGCTCCTTGCCAAAAATTATTTGCCTATATATACAAGAGTTTATTTCTGGATCCTCAATTCTGTTAATTGGTTTCTGTGTCTGTTTTTCTGCCAGTACCATGCTGTTCTGATTATTGTTGATTTGTAGTATAATTTGAAGTCAGGCAGAATGATAACTCCAGACTTGTTTTTCTTCCCTCAGGATTGCTTTGGTATCAAGGTCTTTTGTGATTCCATACAAATCTGATAATTTTTTGCTGTTGTTGTTGTATTTCTTTAAAAATGCCATTGAGATTTTTATGGGAATTGCATTAAATCTATATATTGCTTTGGGTAAAATGACCATTTTACGTTTATTAATTCCTCCAGTCCATGAACACAAAATATCTTTCCATTTCTTTGTATCTTCAATTTCTTTTAATAATGTTTTATAGTTTTCAATGTATAGGTTCTTTTCATACTTCATTAAATTTATTCCTAGGTATTTTATTCTTTTTGTTGTATCTACAAAAATGTTTTTTTTTTTCATTTCTTTCCATGAAATTTTATTGTTAGTGTGTAGGAACACAATGGATTTTTCTATGTTGATTTTATATGTTACAACTTTACTCTATTTGTTTATTGTTTCTAATTGTTTTTGGTGGAGTCTTTAGGGTTCTCTATATAAAAAATCATTTCATCTGCAGAAAGTGATCATTTGACCTCTTATTCCCAATTTGGATGCCTTTATTTCTTTCTTTGCCGGTTTGCTTCAACTAGGACTTCCAATACTATATTAAATAAGAGAGGTGAAAGCAGGCATCCTTGTCTTGTTTCTGATCTTAGAGGGAAAGCTTTCAGTTTTTTACCATTAAGCATATTAGCTTAGCATCTGTTGTATATGACCTTTAGTATGTTGAAGTACATTCCTTTTATACTCATTTTATTGTTTTAATCATAAATAGATGCTGTATCTTGTCAAATGTTTTTCTGAATCTATTGATATGATCTTATAATTTTTTCTTTTATTTTGTTTATATGGTGTATCACAGTGATCAATTTGCATGTGTTGAACTATCCTTGCACCCTTAGAATGAACCCCACTTGATTGTGATGTATAATCTTTTTAATGTTTTGTTGTATTTAGTTTGCTAGAATTTTGTTTAGGATTTTTGCTTCTGTAAAAGATATATTCTAAAGATATAGCTCTGTAGCTTTCTTTTCTGTGTGTAATTCTTAACAGGTTTTGTTATGAAGGTAATGTTGGCTTGATAAAATGAGTTAGGAAGTATTGCTTCTTCAGTTTTTTGGAAGAGTTGGAGAAGAGCAGGTATTAAATCATCTTTGAATGTTTGGTAGAAATCACTAGGGAAGCTGTATGGTCCTGAACTTTTACTTTTGGGGAGACTTTTGATGATTGTTTCAATTTCCTACCTTTGATGAATCTCTTGAGATTCAGTCTTGGAAGATTATATATTTCTAAGAACTTGTCCATTTCTTCTAGATTATTGAATTTTGTTGCATATAATCTTTCATAGTAGTCATGTATGAATGATCCTTAGTATTTCTGTGATAACTGTCATCACTTCTCTTTCATTTCCAATTTGTTTGTGTCTTTCCTTTTTTTCATTTAGTGAATCTAGCCAGGGGCTTGTCAATTTTATTATCTTTTCAAAGAATCAACTCTTTGTTGCATTAATTTTGTCTATTATCTTTTGCTTGTAATTTTATTTAATTCTGTTCTAATTTTTATTATTTCCTTCCCTCTGTTGATTTGGGGCTTTATTTTTTTTTTCTAGTTCTTTAAGATGTTATGTTAGGTTGTTTATTTGAGATTTTTCTTGTTTCTTGAAATAGGCCTGTAATGATATAAACTTTCTTTAACACTTTTGCTATTTATCAATAGTTTTGATATGTTATATTTTCATTCTTATTTGTTTCTATGTAGCTTTTGATCTCCCCTTTTATTTCTCCTTTTCTGGCATATTGTTCAATCTCCACATATGTGTGCTAATAGCAATATTTTGACAATTTTATCTCTAAGATCTCCATCTTGGTCCTTTTTTGCCTCATATTTTATGGCTATCTTAGAGTCTCAATTAAAGTTCTAAACTTTAAGAATTCATTTTCCCCTCTATTGTTTATACAACCTGTTTATCCATCAGGGTTTAGATACTTCTTCATCCTGGCCTTTTTGTTTGACAATTTCAGTTTTAGCAAGGATCTTTTAACTTCGGTTGATTTTTCAAATTTATATATAAGGAATGATGCTGACCAAAATAGGGACTTTTTGTGTTTCCAGTGCAGTTGTGCATGTCATTCTCTGCTTGCCCACTGACCTTGCTGTTCCTTATATACACTGATTCCACTCTTGCTTCAGAGCTTTCACACTAACAGTTTCCTTTGATTAGAATATTCTTCCTCAGCATTCTCAAGAGCCCTTCTTGACCACTCCCTATTACCACAGCATCATTTCTTTGGTAGGCTCTCCTGCTTTATTTTTCTTTTACTCTTAGCAATGCATAATTAGAGTATATCAATTGAGTTTGTTTAGTGCGTGTTTTCCTTCTGGAATGTAAAATGTAAAGTCAATGAGGGCAAGAACTTTGCTTCACTCATGACCATATTCCTAGTGTCTAGAACACTGTCTGATACGTACTAGAGGACAGACTAGCTCAAGTTCTCATTTATTGTAAAAATAAGAAGAGCATGGTTAGAGCTCTCCTATTAATTTTATTCTTTCTGCTCCTTTTGTGGTAGTCCTGATTTACCTCAAGACATTATTCTCCTTAAATCTGCTCCTTATCCATGTATTAGAAATATCTTTCTCTCTGATGAGAAACCAATTCTCAAGGCTGTGCTGGGAGCAGATACTATCAGCTTACTGATACACAGGAAATAGGATAAGAGATTGTTCCATTTGTTTCATAAATGATCCCTAAATATGTGATCCAGGCTTGCTTTCTTTTATTCATACCAGCTAGCTCTGTGCATGCCTCTCTGGGCCTCCACATGGGAGGTCCTCCCACGTAGCCTTCAGGCAATGCTTTGAAAAATAATAATTAAATAAAATGAATAATCCTCTGATAATTGTTGTTTCAACAAATATTTATTAGCATTTTAAAGGGCTTTGATGGAGAGGGGAAAATAGATAACTTCAGTGTACTATCTTGATCTTGAAATAATAATATTTAAATCAGGAGACTTTTAAGAGCTTACATTTTTACATAATTTCTCCTATGGAAACTCGGAAACTACTTTGGAGTACTAAATTAAAAGAATTATTGAGGTTTCTTTACTTCCTGTATTAGTTTTCCAAATTCTTCCTGTATTAGGTTACGAAGACACAGACTGCAAGAAAAGTTCAAACTAAGTTTTAACAAGAAATTACAATTTCTATTAAAAAGAAAAAGACAACACTGAGCCACAAAACTAAGGCAAGCAGTACTCAATACTCTTAAACACCCTCACAATTCCACCTCTTCCTGAAAATCAAAAACCCACATGTTTCAAAGGCCCAGAGACCTCCCAAAGCTTCTTATAGACCCTACAGAAAAACTAGAAAACTTCTCTGTAGGCTTGTAAAATTTACAAGCAATTCTAGAGAGGGGAGGTAAAATGCATTTTGTCTCTTCTACCACAAGTTGAAATATATATATGTCCCTTCCCACGGGACAACTAACGGGAGCTCCGACCAGACGTGAGACTCGAGGAGACAATCTGCAAGAGAATGGGGGACAGGAGACGGGAAGAATGGAGGCAAGACAAAGTTCTGATCAAGCCTCGTTTATTGTAGGTAGGGGTAGAGTATATAAAGGGGAGGATTTGCATAAACACGGTTGCCTTGGATACCGAACCACAGAACATTCCATTTCCTTATATGACCCAAAAATGCAGAAGGGTCCCAGGAGAGGAGGGGGCTGCAAGGTCAGATTAGTTTAAGCAAATGGTTCAAGGGGTCCAGGGCAAGTCAGGGCATGTCAGGGCAACTGACTTTATGCTGTCTATCCTATCAGATAGCACAGGGTGAGGCAGACCCTGTCCCAAGGCGAAGTTGCCTAGATCTCAGGTATGAGAGCTTTGATAAGAACGGCTCCCATTAACTTCTTTTAATGATCTAATTGATCCTACGTGTTTAACAGTTCAACATTAAGTTCAGTGGACTCAATTTTTCGGGTTGCTTTTTATTTTTGGTAAAGCTTTTCTCTCTATAGTATAATGCTGTAGCTAATGAAGAAGTCATGATAAGTGTGGTAAGTGTAGTAAGAGACGGTACCAACAACACTCTTTAAATCTCTGTGATTACCCTAAACAAAGCAACACCCCCATTCTAGGGCCTTCCTTTGGAGAAAGGGACAGTAGATAATGAGCCACTTTTCAAGTATGTCCTCAACACCAACCTACTCTCCTAGGGATAGGCTATAATGGGTTTAACCCTTATGGGTGGGAGATAATGTAGTATTCACCTAATTTTTAGGCTTCTGCTCAACTCTAGGTGTTATTCAGTCGATATAGTCTAAGACAGGCTTTCTTTTAAAAGTCCTTTCTGTTACATATTATTTTCTCCTAGGACAAAATAAGCTGAAAAAACATAAAAATTTAAGAGATCAGGAGCTAATATCTGTGAAGTCAGCCATACAATTCTTACAGCAATGAGCAACAAAATACCTGTTTTCAGGTTTCTTTTTGTTCAAATTAAAAGTTATCAAAATCAACATATTTCTCTTTAATACACCACTAGAACTTAAGAGCCTTCAACCCAAAAATAAAGTCAGTCATAAGCTGGACCTGATAGTTTAGAAATAAACATCAGATAGTAAAATATGATTTATCAACATAGGAAAATGTAAGGTAAATAAAATAGTTTCCTCCTATTCCAAGAGTTTTCAGCCTTGGAAACAAATGACCAAATCATTCAAACACATCCAAAATTGGAATTTTTGGAGTTTGATAGAGTTGGGTTTGATTCTCAAGTCAATCACTTACTGAGTTGTGTCAACTCTGGGTATTAATTTTTTCATCTTAAAAAAAGAATAATAAAACTTACTTCATTGCATATTTTCAGAATTTAAATGTGATAATATATGTAGAATATGGGATAGTAGCTAAAATGCTTATTTTATAAGGTCAAAGGTCACAAGTTTTAGAAGACCTGGGTTTGAGTATACACTGAGCCAACTACTAACTTTGAGTTTTTCTCGTTTATTTACCCTGAACTTTAATTTTTTAATTCATAAAATTAAAGCTCAGGCTGTAGTTATTTTGAGGAGAATTCATTAATGAAACTAATTCATTTAAACAATATTTATTCAAGATAAAACAGTGGACCCAAAAGACACCTGCCCACATTAAACTGAGATCTGGTAGTTTTACCAAAATTTAACACATAGCAGTAATTTATTTAACATGAATGAAAATAAATCATATTCAAAGCTAGAATTATAGCTTCTAACAGAGGAGGAAAAGAATCACCAAAAGTATGTCTTTTCTAGTTCCAAAGCTTGTCTTTAGCTACAAAACAAATTTATACATATTATGAAACATTCTTTAAAGGCAATGGGAAAAGACAAAATAAATTATATAATTAAAAAAATATGTAGAAAGAATTTAACTCCTTGGCACTATTTTGGTAGTTTTAGCATGTCTGTTGCTTTAAAAAGAGATTACTTCTGGAAAATATGATTCCACACCCCCAAATGATTAATTATTTCATTTATTTTAATGTTCTGCAGCAGGTTGGGGAAGTTTGTTTAAGATGGTGTTTCCTCACTTTCCTCATTTCTCCAGATCTGGTTGAAGAATTAAATATTACTGTAGGAAAAAAAAAAGTATATTAATCAGTTGTATTCTAACTACTTTTTTTCCCACTGATACAGTGATAAAAATATATAAAGTTTTTATCTTCTTACAATCAAATAAAAGCACCTCAATGGTAGATATAATTATTTAAGTATGCATATTGATTAATAAATCAAATAAGATTCCAAGGATTATAGTTGATTGAAGTTTGTTTTTTATATTTGCAGTCACTGTTTTAGAAATAACTGGCTTGCCAAGTTACTTTTCATGCTCGCCTCATATTGAAAGTTTCATGTGCATATTTTTTTACATTCAAGAAAAATCCAAATTATTTTGAATTGGCTACTGTGTTGTAGGCTAATGAATGTACTATTTCTTAGCAAATCACAGTATAAACAAGCCTAAAGGAAAATATGAAAATTCTGTGAGACTTTAGCCAAAGAGTTTTTATCAAGAAGAGGAATGAAGTGAGGTTAAAGACACATATGTTGCTTTAAGATTACATATAGATACAATGAGTAGCAAAAAGAGTTGGGAAAAGGAATCTTGAAACTAATGGAAATGAATACACTATCTTTACTATTTCTCTAGATCAACCTTTGGTCTGCAAATAACGTGTATTATCTGTAGGTGGATGATTGAGCTTTTTTCTGTGGGGGGGGAGTGGCAGATTTATTTTGAGTCTAGTTCCCTAAATTAATTACCTAATTGCCCTCTCTGATCTTTCAGAGAAGCCATTATAGATACAACTTGTATTTCATTATATTAATTCTGACAGCGGAGTTTTTCCCCTCTTGAATGTACAAAAACCATCCTTCTTAATTTAGCCTCATGTTATATATTTTGCAATAAAAATTACTTTCCTAAGCTTAATTTCAACAATTGTATTTCAATATTTCAGGCAAATAATGTCTAATTTATCAATTCCTTTTTTTTTTTTTGTATTTTAAATTCTACTTTTATACTTAGGTTCATTTCTTAGGTATTCAAACAGCTGAAGAAGCTCCCGTTAAAATAAATAAATCAGACACACACACACACACACACACACACACACTTTGATGCCTTATAATGCTCTTCTTCTTCACAACCATACATTTTAAAAGTGTAATTTACACTGTTTCCACATCTTTTCTAGACCCAGGTCAGTTGGTTTCCTTTTTCATCACGTGAGTAAAATTGCTCTCATTAAAGTAAGTAATGACTGTTGCTGCTACAACCTATGGATCCTTTACTTCCTTATTTTTATGCACTTTTTAACAGTATTTAACAATTTAACCATTTCTTTCTTAAACCAATTTACTTTGTTTCAGCAGGCTTGTCTAATTTATCTCCTACTCTACAGTTACTGTCTCATTTTTTTTTAAGTTGCCTTTGAGTTTGTTCTGGGCCTCTTGGGTTGTATCTTGGGCCCCTTCTCCATTTTCTTTACATAATTCCCTGGAAGATTAACTCAATTTACATGCTTTCAGTCACCGTCAGTCCTCATGGTGCCTCCCGAGTCCATGCTCTAACCCAAACACATAAATCCAGATACCTTCTGGAAATTGTCTTGAACATCTCATAAGCACCTCAGTTTAACACATTCCAAAATGAATTTTTCACCTTCCCCTCACTCCTCCACCTACCAAATGGCTTTTTTCTATGTTCTCTACTGCAAATAACATTAACATTTATTTAATTTCCAGAGCCAGAAATAAAGATATAATTTTGATTGCTCATTTTATTTCATCTTCAAATCCAAATAATTAGTAAGTCTTGCCATTCTTATTCTTCATTTTCATTGCTACCATATTAGTCCCAACCACCATGGCATGTCACCTGATCCTCTAACAATTTCCTAACTAGTCCCATTAACACCTGTCCTGTCCCATCTGTTTAATTTTTACAGCAGAGTTTCATTACTCTTTAAAAACAAAAATATAATTTTTAAAAATTAATTAAAACCTGTTCTTTGATTTCTATTGTACTTAGAACAAAATCCAAATATGCATGCATGGTTTGCATGGTCATTCATTATGTAGGCTCTCATTACACTACTGGTATCATCTTTCCCTTTGGTCCTTTTTGCTTATGCAGTCAGTCCCTCTTATATATGCACATACAAACATTCATTTTAAGTACTAACCTTATTAAATTGCTTTTAGGTTCCTTAAGCACCATACTGATAATTCTGTTTCTGTTTTCACTTCATTATCATCTACTAACATTTACACTTCCAATTAGGTGTCCTCTATTTCCTAGACGTATTCCTATTTCCTTCTGTCTAGCTTTGGAGTTTTTGTTTTATGTTTCTGGACATATTCCCTTATGTCACCTTTCAGACTAAATCATAGTTGCCAGTTTTAATTGCCCATATTTTCTCACTTGACTGTAAGCTCTACAGTCTTGAATGTTATTCACTACCCCATCCTTGAACCAAACCTAAATCCTGGGACTCAGTACATTTAAATATTAATTTAATGGGTACATAATGCATGATCAATTGAGTAAATGGACTTTTATTATTAAGGCATACAAATAAACTGTAAATTATCTTTTTAAAATATCATTTTATTTTATTTCAAAGGCAATACATGTTCATTATGGAAAATTTGGTAAATCCAGGTGTAATGCTTAAAGTTATATTTATCCATAATTATATCACATAACAATAACTGCAGTTTTTGAAAATCTATCATTTATTTATTTTATGTGATCCAAAACTTTAGATATTGATCCCCTACTGCCTTTTTAATATCTATATTTTTATGTTCAAAGTTATTTTGTAAAATGGAAATGCAATTTGGTTTCTTTTTTTAGAATCAACAATTTTCATATTTTTAATTTTTCTGATATAGATTTACAAGTAGTAATTTTGTGAGACAGTTTTAAATGTCTAATATCTTCAAAATATATTTTAAATATTTTTAAAAAGTTGTTTTTTCTAAAAATAGTTTCTCCAAAAATAGCTTATTAAATTCTAAGAAATTCCCAGTTGGTAGCAACAAGGAATCATTGTTATGACTTAAAAACATTGGTCAGAACTGGTAGTAGTGATTTCTGTGATAGCATATAAGCATAGTGTTCAGTGACATTACAAGACTCTATCTCTAGTCTCATTGATTTTCTGCTCCAAATGTCTGGCCTTAACACAGCAACTGTGTTCATATTAGCATGTGCAGCAGATAAAACAGAAGTTTCTAAGGTCAATAGCTCTCAAATTTAGAGTCTAAAAGAATCACTTCGATCATTTGTTAAAAAATGATCTGCACCCCATCCTCAGAGATCCTAGTCTTGTAGGTTTGTGAAATACTACCTGGGAATTTAGGCCTAAACCACCTATGAGATTTTCATGTGTTCTTCATAATTTTTAGCCCTGGAACAGTAACATATCCCCTGTTTTTGGTCTTTTAATAATATAAGCATGAGTGAACATTTTAAACAATTAAAAATGCATTTTTACCTTTGGAAATATTGTCTTATATGATAGTATTTTTAAGGTTTCTTTTACTTGAAAGAGGTTAGTTTTTGAACCAACACTGCTCTTCTACCCGGAGGCCTTCCTGTATTGAACTTATTTTTTCCTCTGTGAAGCTACTCTCAGAACAGAGCCTCGTGGAAAGTGAATAGACTTTTGGCACTTAAAAAAAATGTAGGTAGTCATTTCATTCCCGTGTCATATTTTACTATTTTAAGGAGTTTCAATTAAAATTAGTCATTTAGGTAAATTCAAATATCATATTTAAAAGATATTTATATAAAACATCTTTGATTTTCTAGTACTACAATATAAATTTTTTTTAAACTCTGCCCTAATACTGCATTTTAAAATTCATTATGAATTGTAGTATAGATTAATCTTAGCCTTACAAATAAGGAAAAGTGGTAGAGTAGAAAGCACACATTTAAAAACAAGCTTTATTTCTGGCTTTACCATTCTCATAACTTTGTTAAATTATTTCTCCTTTTCCCAGACTCCAAATTTATCAGATACTTATTGAGGACTTTCTTATTGCCAAGAACAGTAGATTTAAAGATGAAAACAGACCCCCTTGCTCCACCTTGCCTTCTTCGTCGTTTTTATGGAGCTCAAATTAAAGGAGTTCTATAAACTCTATCTAGTTCCACATCAGTGCAAAATCTTAGTTTTATTTGCTGTGATTGCATTAAATACACGAAATGGTTTTCTCAAAAATTGTTTTTGTAAACTTCTTAAAGATGATCACATAATGAACAAATGTATAGTAGATAATTATTTTCTAAGCTTCTGCATTTTTTTTTTTAAGAAGAACCCTCTCTGTCACTGGTCTGCATACTGTTCATCTTTGTTAAAATTGGTGTTTAAGTATAAATTTTCAAGTCCAAACGAAAATATTTTATCTGACAATATATCTAGCTCTCTTCTTAGAACTTGTCATTGTTAATAACTGCTTTATTCTCATTAAAATCTCCTGCCAATTTCCATTTAATAATACACAGATTATTTCAATACTCATCAGCCATTCCATATGTCTTTTATTATAAATTCAAAACAACTGAAGGTGGTATCTGTGTGTGTGTTTGCAGATCCATGCATTTCAGAAGTAGCCTATATGCAGAAATCTTTTCAAATATATAAATGTAATTGTATTTCTCTATCCACATAATACTAACTATCTACTATCTCTTCTCCCTCCTAATTGAAATTGCCCTTACTATATTCACCTACTGATGAAATGGCTCTGGATTATTTTGTTGGCATATTTGGCCATGCTCTGAATCATGCTATCATATCTCTAATGCCGGAGCCCACTGGCTAAGATGGAACAGTTCCCGAGAGGGGGAGTGAGGATTAAGGAAAAAAAAGAGAGAGAGACAGAAGATAGAGTCTGGAGGGCTAATAGTAAATACTGTGCTCCGAGTTTATTTAGCACAACATATTTATACCCTGGGAAATACATGAAAAGCAAAACCTACAGATATTCTAACAATTGCTTACATTTACATAAGTTATCTCAAAACATCCTTGTTCCTGTTTTCCACTCCTTATTCCTTTTGTCAAGGAATATTCAACTCTATCCATTAAGCCAAACTTCCTCCTTCAGTACAGAGCCCGCCTGCTCTGCTAACTTCTAGCTTGCAGGCAACTTTAATCCTATCATCTGTAGGTCATTCGGCAAGAATGGCTCTCAACACTCTAACATTAGCTGTTTGGAACAGGCAGGACCACATGACACAATAGAATCTAATCTGTGCAATAGTACACGTGTATATATGATTCCAAGTCAGTTTCCAAGCAAAAACTATGGTGACCACTAAAATTAAAATTGAGACCCAGGATGGGGTAAGGGAGAGTCATCAGATTGACCAGGAGAGCAAAATGGAAAACTACATTTAAAAAAAAAATCAGAAATAGGAAGAGAGAAGTTGTGTTACCAAAATGACATAATACTACAACAGGTATAAGATTTATTTTGCTTCTGCTTTGAAAGTATTTCAAAGACAGTAATGAATCTTTTTTTTTTTTAACCATTCCCCCAACTCTCTCACCCTTGACAACCATTAGCTTTATTTCCATATCTATGGGTCTGTTTCTATTTTGTTTGTTCATTTGTTTTGTCTTGTTTTGACTTTTTAGATTCCACGCATAAGTGAAATGATGCAATACTTGTTTTTCTTTGACTTATTTCACTTAGGTCCATCCATGTTGTTGTAAATAAGACAATTATATATATATATATATATATATATATATATATGTAAATAACACAATTATATATATCAATATGTGAATAACACATATTGTTATATATAATTGTGTTATTTACATATATATGTTATATATTATATATTATATATGCATATTATTTATATATTATGTAATATATATGATATATATTATAATTATATATATAATTGTGTTATTTACACTATATATATACATATTGCTGAATAATATTCCATTGTATGTATATGTATCACATCTTCTTTACTCACCTATCAGTGGATACCTAGGGTGCTTCTATATGTTGACTATTGTAAGTAATGCTCAAGTGAACAAAGGGTGTATATATCTTTTCAAATTAGTGTTTTTGTTTTCTTAAGATAAATACCCAAAAGTGGTATTGTTGGGTGATATGGCAGGTCTATTTTAATTTTTTGAGGAATCTCTCTACTGTAAATTGGTGGCTACAGCAATTTACAATCCCAATAATAGTGTGTGAGGGTTTCTTTTTCTTCACATCTTTGCCAACACTTTTTGTTTGTTAAGTTTTTGATGATAGCCATTCTAGAGACATGAGGTGATATCTCATTGTGGTTTTGATTTGCATTTTCCTAATGATTCATGATGTTGAGCATCTTTTCATATGTCCAATGGGCATCTGAATGTCCTCTTCGGAGAAATGTCAATTTGGGTCCTATGCCCATTCTTTAATTGATAGTTTTTATTTGTTTGTTTGTTTTATCATTGAGCTAAATGAGTTTCTTATACATTTTGGATAGTAAACACTTTTCAGATGCATTAATGTGAATTTTCTTCTCCCATTCAGTAGGTTGCCTTTTTATTTTGTTGGTGATTACCTTCTTTATGAATCTTTCTTCATGATAAACAAGATAAACGGTTTCCATTTAGAAAAGATTTGACCATACTTTTTTCCAAGTAGGGCTAGGCATACATGTTAGACTCATGGTTTCAAGGAATATTGAAGCATTTTGGGAAATTCAAATAATGTTTTTATTATTATTATTATTATTATTATTATTATTATTATAAGATTGTATGTCAAAATAAGAAAAGCAAATATTTCAGCCATGAGTCAAAGCTTCATAGAACCCGGGAAAAACTCAACAATTAAACATCTTAAGAAAAGTAACAATAGTATAGTAATTACATGCAGTTATAATAGGCCCACCAAAAAGGAAAATGGGAAATGATTCAGGTCTGGATTCATGACAAGCTATCGCAATTAGACAAGAAAAAGAAGTAAAAGCATCCAAATTCTTTAATACTTTAGAAAGAAGTATAATTGTCACTATTTGTAGGTGACATGGTATTATTATATATAGAAAAGTTAAAGACTACACCAAAAAACTATTAGAACTAGTAAATTCAGTAAAATTGAAGGATATAAAATTAATGTATAAAAATCGGTTACAGCTTAATGGTTACCAGAGGGAAAGGTGGAAAGGGAAGGTAGAAAAGAGTAAAGAGGGTCAGGTATATGATGACAGAAAGAGATGTGACTTTGGGTGTTGAACACACAATGCAATATACAGATAATGTATTATAAAATTATACACTCAAAACCTACATAATTTTGCTAACCAATGCCATCCCAATAAATTTAATTAGAGAAAAGAAAAAAATGATTTAAAAAAATTTCTATACACTAATAACGAACTATCAGAAAGAGAAACTTTAGGATTAGTTGTTTAGTAGATGGCTTATAACACACATTTACAAATATGCACATGCTCACTCATCATGTATGTACTTGTGGCAAAGCCTAAAGAGCAGCATTTTTTTTTTCAGTACAATCTAACTTGATTAGCTAAAGACCAAAATAAACATTTTGGTTCATCATTCTAAAAGTGGTTATTGTTATAGATACCGCAGATATTGTGATACTTCGCTTAGACTTCCAACTCAAGACCATCCCCCAGCTTCTGACAGTAATAGCTGCTGAACACACACAGTTCAGTCCCTCAACAGGAATTGTTCTCAGCTATAAGGAACTTACTTGCCCAAGGTGTCTGGGGGCAGCCTATGGCCAATGGTGATCTGATGAAGGGACATAAAGGCAAAGATCTCTTTGCTCAAATTGAGATAACTTTAAAGGCCCAATTCAGCTCAGAGTTCCCCATAGGATTGGCCAAGGTATCAGATGCGACTGTACTGCAAGTCAGGTCAGCTTCCCCCTTTGACCAATCCGTCATTATCACTTATTTGTATATGTATATCTTAATAGATTGCCCCAGTAAGCCTTCTATATAAAATTCTCTGTCACTTTATAGGGAACTCAAGCTAATACAGAGAAAATTTAGGCCCTCCAGTTTACAACAATACAAACTAAAAGAGAATTTTTCTGCTTGAATTTTAAAATGATCTAAAAGAATTCAAGAGCACGATCAAAAATAATTTCTTCAAGCTTATTAAAACTTATCATTTTCCATACAATAAGCATTGCAAGATGGAAGTGAGATTGTTCTCACAATATTCAAAATAGAGACTTTGGACTTTCCCAAATGAAATTGGTTGAGATTGAATGTAATTGATAAATGCCAAACCTGGGAGAAGTTTAATCTGTGAACCATTTGAATTCAGGACTTTATCTAATTCTTATGTAAAAAAGAACATCAATATTGTATTTTTTTTATTATAAAAGTAGAAATGTGCATCCCAGAAGGATATCTGTGACACAGTAAATGAGAACAGCAAGTTGCATTTATATGTATAATACAATGTTTATAAGTGTATATCGTACCAATCCTTTAGATGCTTGTGTATTTGTTTGCATATACCTGAGAGTGAAGAAGGATATATAACAGGAATTAACATAAACTATCATAGGATGAGATGAATAGAAGGGAAAATTTAGCAGGAGTGTGAATATAGTGGGTTTAAAAGAACCATTACTTGATTGTACTTTTTTTTTTAATCTTTGTTTTGTTTTTGTGATTGAAGTTAAGAGGTATGAGGTTGTAATTTTCGAAGACACATTTAAGACAAAACAGAACAATGTCTTTAGTCTAAAAATAAAACAATGAAAACCTATTCTAAATAAATTTTTGTTCATTGTAATATGATACCAGCTAATGTTTATATTGCTGAAAGGATGGTTCCAAGAAAGCAGTGAAATCTATTGTAAACAAATGCAGTGGTTTCAAGGAACTGTGGGGAAAAAAAAAACAAGTAAATAAATAAAACTGAGTTACAATTGATGATAGAATTATTAAATTTTCTTTCCTCAGAAATGCCTATAATACTCATGGCTAAGAAGCTATTTGTTTATCTTATTTCTCTATTCACCTGTTTTAAAGAAGTAGCATAGATGGATCATGCAATGTTTAAAAGCCCTCAAAAACCTCCCCATAACTTTCCAGAGCGACTCCAAACCCATTAAAATGGAATGTATGTCTCATATATCCTTTCTGATCCAATCTTTAACTTCATCTTCCCCGTCTCTTCTCTTACATGCTTTACTTCAGCCTTCATTTTATGAAAGACCTCCAATGTTATTTGCCTTTGTGTCTATGTACAATTTGCTTCCTCATGCTAGGACATTCTCCCCATCAAGTTCTACTTTACCAGATAAGTTAATGCCTCCTTCCGTGTGAAATGTGGAAGTCTTATCTAGGTAGGGTTTTTGTGCATCAAAGCATTCTCCTGGATACCATCCCCAAAATATCTCAGGGTTTTTTCTTTTCATGGCATTCATCTCGGTAAATTTATCTTTTAGCTTTATTGAAGTTTAATTGATATATAATAAACTGCAAATTTAAAAATATGTAATTTAAAGAGCTTTTACACACACACACACACACACACACACACACACACACACACACACACACACAGCACTATGAAATCATCACCACAATTCAAGATAATGAATTTTTACCATTACCCACAAAAATCTCTTTGTCTCTTTGTATCTTCTCCTATCCCCTTTCATTCTATGTGTGCATCCTCAGGCTACCAAAGATCTGCTTCCTATCATGAGGGATTAGTCTAAATTTTCTAGAATTTTATATAAATGGAAACATATAATATGTATTATTTTATTTCTGATTTTTTTCACTTATCAGTGTTGTTGAATATATCAATAATTCATTAATTTTAATATCTCAGTACTATTCCAATCCAAGATTTGTTTTTCCATTCACCTGTTGTGGACATTTATCCATTATTTCCAGTTTGGGGCTATTACAAATAAAGCTGCTATGTACATTTGTGTACAAATCTCCCATACCTGTGTGGAAAGATATGCTTTTATTTCTCCTGTGTAAATACCTAAGAGTGTGTATTAGTTTCTAGGGCTATTGTAACAAAGTACCACAAGCTGGGTGGCTTAAAACAACAGAAATTGATCTTTTCATCATTTGGGGGTCTAGAAGTTCTAAATCAAGGTGTTGGCAGAGTCAGGCTCCTTCCAAAGGCTGTAGAGAATATTGCTTCTCAGGTTCTTGTAGATTCCTTGGCTTATAGAAGGATTATTCCATTGTCTGCCTCTGTCTTCACTGGTCTTCTCCCCTGTGTGTTTGTGCTTCTGTGTTTCTATGTGTCCAAAATACCCTAAGAAAACCAACCATATTAGATTTAGGGCCCACTTTGATACGGTATGAGCTCTTCTGAACTGGATTACAACTTCAAAGACCCTATTTTCAAATAAGGTCACATTTATTAGTTCTGGGTAAATGTGAATTTGACACTACCCAACCCCAGACAGAGCAAACATCTATTTGAACAAGGTTACTTCTTAACTGCACAGATAAGATAATGTTGTGTAAGTATTTTCTTCTATGAAGGACTTGCCCTTTCATTGTTATATATACCAGTGTCTTTTGAAAAGCAAAGTTTTCTATTTTAATAATTCAACTTAGTGATTTGTTTTTTTTAATAATTTGTCCCTTTTGTATAATGTTTAAGAAATATAGTTCAAACTCAAGTCATTGAGAGTCTTCTCTATGATATTTTCTAAAAGTTCTAGATTTAGTTCTAAGAATCAATTCAATTTTTATCCATAATGTGAAGAATGGAGACTTCTTTTTGTTTTTTTTGTATATAATTATCTAATTATTCTAGCACCACTTGTTGAAAATGGATTTTTTTCTTTCACATTGAATTCTCTTGATAACTTTGTCAAAAATTAATTGAACATACATATAGGGCCAAATTCTAGATTCTCTATTCTGTTGCCAATTGATCTGTTTTTTTAATCTATGTGCCAAAACCACACTACCTTGATTGTTGTAACTTTAGAGTGAGTCTTAAAATTAGGAACTAAGGCTTCTGACTTTGTTCTTTATAAAATTGTTTTGTTAATTTTCGGCCCCTTGCAGTTTTATGTAAATGTTAGAATTTGCTTGTCAATGTGTACCCCAATACTTGCTGGAATTTGAATTGAAATGACATTAAATCTATAGGACAATTAGATAAGAATTGGTATCTTAACAATATTGAGTCCTTTTAAGAAATAAGTATAGTATGTCACTTCATTTATTTGGATGTTTAATTTTTCAGCAATGTTATTTAGTTATTTAGTATATAGATATTGTATATGTATATCCTTACTTTGTTCCTGATCTTTGGTAAAAAATTTTTTTACCATTAACTTATGATGTTAGAATGTATGTTTCCCTTAATCAGACCCTTTTACAGATTTATAGAGCTCTCTCTGTGCATCTCTTCTTTTTGGTTCTCTATTCCTTGACATCTAGCTGCACTGGTTTTCCTAGATTACCAATTCTTTGTTCTCCAGCCATGGAGACTAACAATCTCTACCCATCTTCTTCTTGTCCTTAGCCTGGAAACTCTAGACTCTCTAAGGGCATCTTCTTTGTTTCATCTCTTTCGGGGATTATTTTTTGTGTGTGTGCTGTTTGATGTCTAACATATGAAACCTAGTATTTCATATATTTTGTTGGTGTTTTAATTATTTTAAGCAGAATGGTAAATTCTGTGCTTGTTACTTAATCTTGACCTAAGTTCTAATACCTTCTCAATTATGAGTCTATTTTACTAAACTGTATGCTCCCTAAGGGCAGGTACCATGACTTTTATGTCATTATTTGCATGATTCACTGCATATAATAAGTATCACTTCATGTTTGCTAAATGAATGAATACATGATAATTGAATAAATGCATTATATTGGTCTATCTGTTTATGTTAATGCAGCGATGATGCTGAGAATATATCTGTGGCTAGGTAGCCAATCCCCGAGTACTTTAACATTTTTAAAAATTAAGGTTGTTAATTCTAATCACTGCTAAAGTATGTCAATTTCAGCCATTGTAAGCATTTTTGGATTATTAATTATTTCTGTATTAGCATATCCATCTCAGTCATGCTGCCTGGAAATGCCTAGAATTGAGGAATATTTATTATGCTGGCAACTTTTATATTCATGGGGACTGTCACACAAAGTAACAACAGCCAAACATAAGAAGATATATTTACTAATACAAAATTCTCTAAAAGGAGGTTACAAGAAACCCATGTAATTTAATAGTAGTCCCAAGGTTTCCTCAAATACCAGTGCTCAGGAAATATCAGTGCTATAAATACATACAATGGAGCAAAGATAGACTGTTCCACAAATGGTGTTAGACCAACTGGATGGAAATCCATATGCAAAAATAAATAAATCTAGACACAAACTTTACACACTTCAAAAAAATTAGCACAAAATAGATCATAGAACTAAATATCAAATGCAAAATTACAAAATTCCTAGAAGATAACCTAGGGGAAATCCTAGATGACCTTGGATGTGGCAATGGCTTTTTAGATAAAACATCAAAGACATGATCTATGAAAAAAAATAGTTAATAAGCTATACTTTATTAAAATGAAAACTTCTACTCTGTGAAAGACAATGTCTAGAGTATGAGAATATAATCCATATGCTGAGAGAAATGTTTGCAAAAGACCAATTTGATAAAGGACTGTTATCCAAAATATACAAAAACTCTCTTAAAAGTCAACATTAAGAAAATAAACAACCCCACTAAAAAGTGGGCCAAAAGAAGTTATACGGATGACAAATAAGCATATGAAAAGATATTCCATAGCATATGTCATCAGGGTAATGCAAATTAAAATAACCATGGAATAGCACTACACACCTATTAGAATAGCTAAAATCCATTGAGAACACCAAATGCTGGTAAGGATGTGGAGCAACTGGAACTCTCACTTATTGCTGGTAGAACTACACATAGGGCAGCCCCTCTGGAAGAGAGTTTGTCAGGTTTTTACAAAAGTAATTACACTCATCATGTGATCCAACAATCACAGTCCTTGTTACATGCCCACAGGAGTTGAAAATTTATGTCCACACAAAACCTTGCATGCATATATTTATAGCAGCTTTATTCACAGTTACCAAAACTTGGAAGCAACCACAATGTCCTTCAGTAGATGAATGGATAAATAAAACTGTAGTATATTCAGACAATGGAATATTATTCAGTAGTAAAAAGAAATGAGCTATTAAACTATGAAAAGACAAAGAAGCCAATCTGAAAAGGCCATATCTTATATGATTTCAACTATATGACATTCTGGAAAAGGCAAAACTATAGAGACAATTATAAGATCACTGATTGGCAAGAGGTTGGGATGATGGAGATGAATGCACAGAGCACAGAGGATTGTAAGAGCTGTGTAAAATATCATAATCATGGATACATAGCATTATATATTTATCCAAACCCACTGAATGTCTAACACCAAATGTGAACACTAAGGCAATCTGTGGGTTGGATGATAATGATGTATCAATTTATATTCATCAATTATAACAAAGGTACCACTCTGATGAGTGATGTTGATAATGGGAGGGGCTATGCATGTTGAGGAGGGCAATATATGGTAAATTTCTGTATTTTTTCCTTAATTTCAATGCAAACCTTAAAATGCTCTAAGAAACAAAGTTCTAAATATTTTAAAAGCTGTCATAGTTAAGGCTTGTGGTAATTATTTTTGCTGTGGGACCTCTTTAATGAACCTAACATTGGGAGGGATCCCTACCCAGAGAACGAGTAGTTGTATTGTAAAAGGCCTTTCCCTAAGAGCTAAATTGATTTCTGGGCTTCTTTCATTTCTGCCTAACACAGAGTGCCAGCTCTGTGGCAACTTCTATTGTTTATGGACTTGCACCAAAAAAACTGAACTGCTCTGAACTTTAGCCAGTAGAGCAATTTGGTACTGGAGAACTTTTAACCACTAAGAGAGGTTATAAGAAATCCAACTCTTGCATAAATTTGGCTTAATGAGGTACACCTGAGTTCTCAGTCTCTGGCCATGTTAGCCAGGTCAGAAGGAAAGAGGAAAATTTAACAAGTCCAGGCAAGTAAGTTTGGGGGCCTTAGAATATTTTGGGATATTGAGAAAAGGCTGGTTTTCCAGGTATGAGAGGCAGATGAAGATCCAGAATTGTCATAATAAAAATTATTTTACTTATGACTTTATTTTCTACTTAAAACAAGAACAGTAATACGTATATTTCAAATATATGCATTGAATTTCTGATTTTGTTTTTTAATTTAAACCCCATACCCTCTAATTTTGAAGATAAGTTTCAATGAATATAGTTATTTGATAACTCACTATCAAAATAGTTTCTTGTCATAGTCAATGTATATTTTAGTAAATATTTTAATCTCATTTAAACAGGAAAAAACAACAAATCAAGGAAATAAATAATTCTAGGTGGACCCTTTTTAAGCTACATGCATTTATCATCGTCATCATTCTTCTCTGGGCTTTCAAAAAGCCAAATTTAGATAAGCAAGCTGAAAATTTAAACTATTATGGAAAAAATATCTCTTAGGCATTAAGTACTTGGGTCTCTTAACCCTACCTCTGCTGCTAACTAGATGAGTGGGACTTTGAATAAATCACCTTAATTGGACCTTTGATTTTTCTTTTTTAAAATAAAGAAGTTGTACCAAATGATTTCTAAAAGCTCAGCATTTCTTGCATATGCATCTGTTACAAATATTTTATTTACATAGTAATATTCTATTTTAGGAAATGTTGTTCAAGTGGATATGTCACATCTATTAGATACTAAATCAATTAGGAAGTAAAAATTATATTTCATTTAGAATTGGAAATTATCAAAACAATTGCACAATCTTTTAAAAATTTTAATATTTGTTTTATTTATAATTGACATATAATATTATATTAATTTCAGGTATAAAACACAGTGATTAGACACTTATATAACTTATGAAACAATTATTCAAATAAATCCAGAACCTATCTGACACCATACATAGTTACCAGAATACTACTGCATGCTCTACTTTACATCCCCCCATGACTATTTTGTACTACCAGTTTGAACTTGTTTCTTGTTTGTTTATGTTTATCTTATTCTCTAGATTCCATATATGACATTTATCTTTGACTTACTGCACTCAGCATAATACCCTCTAGGTCCATCCATGTTGTAGATGGCAAGATTTCAGTCTTTTTTTATATTTGAGTAATATTCCATTGTATATATAAACCTCCTGTTTTTCATCAGTTTATCCATTGATGGATACCGAGTTTGCCTCCATATCTTGGCTATTGTATATAATGCTGCAATGAACAAATGGATTCACATGTTTCTTCAAAGTAGTGTTTTGATTTCTTCAGATAAATACCCAGAAGTGGGATAATTGAGTTCTTTTTTGTCTCTTGTTATAACCTTTATTTTAAAGTCTGTTTTGTCTGGTATGAATATTGCTACCCCAGCTTTTTGTTTCTTTCCATTTTCATTAAGCATTTTTTCACATTACTTGCAGTCTACATGTGTCTTTCAATCTGAAATGAGTCTCTTGTAATCAGATATGTAAAAGTCTTATTTTCTTATCTATTCAGCCACCTATCTTTTGACAGGAGCATTCATCCATTTACATTGAAAGTAATTGTTGATATATATGTAGTTATTGTCATTTTATTATGCATATTTTTTATCTTTTTTCTTCTTCTTCTTAAAGAAGTTCCTCTAACATTTCCTCTAATACCGACTTTGTGATAATAAACTTTAGTTGTTTCTTCTCTGGGAATCTTTTTATCCGTTCTTCAACTCTAAATGATAATTTTGCTGGATAGAGTAATCTTGGTTGTAATTTCTTGTTTTTCATTATTTGAATATTTCTTGCCAATCCCTTCTGGCCTGCAAAGTTTCTGTTGAGCAATCAGCTGGCAGTGTTATGCAAGCTCCCTTGTAAATAATTAACTGCTTTTCTCTTGCTGCTTTTAAGATTGTCTCTTTGTCTTTAACCTTTGACATTTTAATTATGATGTGTCTTGATGTAGGCCTCTTTCAGTTCATCTCATTTGGGGCTCTTTGTACTTCCCAGACTTGTATGTCTATTTTCTTCACCAGTTTAGGGAAGTTTTCTGTTATTATTTTTGAAATAAATTTTCAATACTTGCACGCTCTCTTTTCTTCTGATATCCCTATGATGCGAATGTTGGTATGGTTGATTTTGTCCCACAGGCCTCTTAAATTATCCTCATTTTTTTTTGGATTTTTAGTTCTTGTTGCTATTCTGATTGGGTATTTTCTAGTACTTTATGTTCTAAATCACTGATTCACTCCTCTGCTTCGTCTAATCTGTTAATTTTTTCTAAGGTATTTTTCGTTTTAGTTATTGTATTCTTCATTTCTGACTGATTCTTTTTTATGTTTTCTATCTCCATTTCTATGTTTTCTATCTTTTTGTTAAAGTTTTCACTGAGTTTCTCCTAAGTTTATTGAGCATCCTATAACCTTATAACCTTTGAACTCTATATCTGCTATATTGTCTCTATTTTGTTTAGTTTTATTTTTGGAACTTTGTTCAGTTCTCTTATTTGGGATATGTTTTTTTTGTCTCTTCATTTTGGCTACCTACTTCTGTTTGTTTCTATACATTAGCTAGGGCTGCTATGTCTCCCAGTCTTAGTTGAGTAGCATTATTTAGTAGGCGTGCTGTGGGTCCCAGTGGCACAATCTTTCCTGGCCACCTTAGCAAGGTGTTCCAGGTATGTCCCTTGTATGGGTTGTGTGTGCCTCCCGTAGTAATTGAGCCTTGATTGCTGTTTGTTTATCAGTGGGAGGGATTGACCTTTGGGCTGATTGGTTGTAATGACTGGCTGTGACCAGTGGAGGAGCTGTTGTGCAGGGGCTGACCCTGTAGAGGAGGATTAGCTTTAGCAGGGTGCCTGCTTTCCCTGCCTTTTGGGTGTGTTGTCCTCAGATGTGACCACTGGTGGTGCTCTGAGTGAGGGTGGGCTTACACTGAAACTGGCCACCAGGTAAGCAACATGGGACCTCCTGGGAGGGGCCTTGCCACAGGCTAAGTTCAGCTGCAACTTGTGCCCTGCCCCAGGACACCTGGCATGAGCCACTAAGCAATCCACAGATGTCTGCCACCCACGCTGGACTTGGAGTTGCCTCAAGAGGCCAAGTCATGAACCAAGGCCAGCTGCCATTAGTGCTGGGTGCAGGGCTGCTTAGCAAGAGGTACAGGGCATGTTGAAACCAAATGCTAGGTTTTTGAACCTTATAGAGATTTTAGGAAAGTCCTTAATATGAGCCAAAATAGGCTGTTTGTATGGAAAATCCACTGGAGTAGGATTGGGTGAGCCCTCACATTGGAAGGGATGGGGTGACTAGTGTTAGCTATGTTGATGGAGACTAAGATATGGCACCTGCCTGGGTTGGCAAGCTGGGCAGGGGAGGGCTCAACAAAGGAACAATTCCCTCTGCCAGCACTTCTGTCTGGGAGGAAGCTACTGCTCACTCCCTCACTCTAAAGCCAGCAATTCACTTCCTCCTTGTATGTTTCGAATTACTGCCCTAACACTGGAGCTCAGAGTGAGTGAGTCCATAAGCAAGTAAGTGCTGTCACTAGCCCTTTAAGAGGAATGTCTATGACTCCCATGACCCTCTGTCTGACTCAGCCACCACCTTCTCTGGTTTTAACAGCCAGATGTTATTGGAACTTCTCTTCTCAGTACTGGATCCCTGGGTTCTAGAGCCTAGTGTGGGGCTGAGACCCTTTGGTCTTCCTTGGGGACTTCCACAGCCAAGACATTTCTACCAATTCTCAACCACCACACTTGAGTGTGGGACCAGCTTGTTTTACATCTCTGCCCTCCTGCCAGTCTCAAGGTGGCCCCTTTTGTGTGTTTTCAGTTGTAAGACTTCTGTTCAGCTAGATTTCAGGTGACTTCCAATGATGGCTATTCTGTAGTTTGGTTGTAATTCTGATGTGGTTGTGAAAGGAGGCAAGAACAGCATTTACCTACTCCACCATCTTGAGCAAAGAGACAGCCTGGGAAGGCCCTACTGGTTGCCTCCACCTCCCCATTTACTTTTTTTCTGGGATAGTATTGATGTGATGGTTAATTCTCATAGAATGATAACCATTCTACTAAAAGAGTGCTCAAAGCTGGGTCTTATGTGAGGTTTTAGTTATAGAGATTTTCAAGTTGGATTTTAGATGACAGTTAGATGACTCAAGGTTAGTGTAAATCACCGAAATGGTACATTGAATACATTTTTATTCAATTTTTAAAGTAAAATTATAATTGACTGATAACATCTAAAGTAAAAATTGTCTATTTTCATGGAATTACAAAGAGTTTTAATTGTAAATCAGTCATTTCAAATTATTTTATGTTTGGATACCCAATTATTAAAGATTTATAGAGATTGTGTGACTACATCTAAGGGGCAGATGTTGGCTGAAAATGCGCTGAACACAAAGTTTAGAAAGTATAATATATAATTTTCCTACATTTATTTTCACTTCTGGTTGCCTCCCTCATCCAAAGATATTCATGCTTTGGATAGAAAATTCTGTGATGTCATTTGAGGGAAAATTACGGTGTGAGTTTTGTTTATAACAATGTAGTGGTCAGAAGAACCCACGCCACCTTGGCACTAGATTACAGTTTAGAAAATGTTCATATTCATTTGTAATGTGTCCAGAGGACAGTAAAAGAAAGAGATTTGAAGTTGGAAAGAGTTTGTACAAATCAAAGTGAATGTTTTCTAAAATAAATACCATATGATATGATACATGATATGGTATAACATAATTCAGTACGATATAATAAGGATCTTGCAAAAAAAAAAAAAAAAAGCCTGAATCTCAGAGATAAAATAAGAGGGAAAGAGGTAGTAAATAGAGAGTTTACTCTTTCTCATCTTTCTATTTAAAAGATATGAAGTTAAAAATTGTAGTAGACAAGGCTTATTCACCTAATGAAAAAATGGGCAATTTTATACTGCACTAATAACTCAACAAAGAGAAGAAAGTAACATTGTGTAGAACATGGTAACATACTGATTGAACAGCAGGAGTTGTGAAGTCGAGTCAATGTAAGAAAAACTTATAATGTAAATTATAAATAAATTTTAAAAGTTTGAGATGGAAAAAAGAGAAGAAGAGTGAAAATATAGATGGAAGAATGTAACAGAAGGATAAGTATGGAAGATTAAAGGGTGCGGAGAAGCCATTGACATAAAGAATAAAGAGACACAGACAAGTGACTAATATTTACTAGTAGTAGAGGAGACAAGGAATATGAGAATCTGAAATTTGCAGAGAGAGAAAGAAGGATTGTGAAAGAGTCCCTTAGAAGTGAGGTACTCATTTCAGATCTGTTCTGAGTAATCCAGAGAGTATAGTTTAATAACAATATAAATAGCTAATATATATTTATGACTTATATGATTAGGTACTTTTCTAAGCACTTTACATGTATAAGTCATTTAATATTTATATGAACATTTATAAATGAAAAAAACAGAATAGTTAAGTATTGAATTTTTAAATATTATATGGTTAAATATTAAATTGGCCCAGAATTACACAGCTAGTTAGTGGCAGATTTAGAGTTTAACTCAAAATGTCCAACTCCAGAATTTTTGTTATGAACCACTTTGCTGTTAAGGATCCTAGTGTATAACTGTCATCCCTTTTCTAATAATATATTTCTAGAAATAAAACTTGTAAAGTTTTTGTATTTTATGAAGGGATTTTGTTCTCACCTCAAACTGTTAGCGAGTCTTGAAAGGCAGTATATAAGAACATTAAAAGGCCTGGGCTTTTGTCTGAGGTTCAAATCCTGTCTCCACCAATTACTACTTTTCACATCTTTAGTAAGATATTTAATCTTTGTTCACCTCGTTGTCTCATTTAAATAAATCTGTCTCCAGTGTCTCCAAGTAAATATATTTTTCCAATGTTTGATATGAGATCAATAAGATTAAATTATCACAGCATTTGACACAGGGTAGACACTCAAAAATGGCAGTTATTATTTCTGAGATTACTGTTATCCGTCTGTTATTCTCAAGTATTGTTGACTAATTATTGCTAGTTTCCTCTTTTTCTCTATTAGAGCATGAACTCTATACGAACATGGAATCTAAGATATATTTAGCCTAATACACAGTGTCTGTCACAAAATAGCTGCTCAAGAAATGCATAAATAAAATGGAAGAACAGGAAAAGGAAGAAGGAGAAGAGGAAAAACAATGCTATTAAAAATAAATTAGCTTAGTATTTTTAAAACAAGGAAGTTAATACTTAGGTACCTATTCAAAATGGCTTTAGAACACAGACTTTAAATTTAAAAAGGAAAATATTAAGAATGTAAAAGTTACTAAATTTTAAGCCATAAAATTTATATCTTGGCTTCATATTTACAATTAACTTTCTCTCACCCCGCCCCAAACATAGTACATAAAAAAATGGAATTTCCAGACAGAATTCAGTTTTTTATGCTTGGCATATATCTTTGTATTAATTCATAATTATATATTATTTTTTCAAAATATATCTGCATCTGGGTTTTTGTTTTTATGTTTCCCTTTAAGCTGTTTGTAGATGAAGTCACTCAACAGTATGGTACTTTATTTCTTTTCTTTTGCTGTAGTTAGAATAAAAACTTTACAGTCTAGTAAATAGAAATAGTATGCAATGATTGAATTTAATGAGCTTCTGAAAAATAAGAGTTTGAATATATTATAAAATTAGAGCTTTCATTTCATGTAATGAAAGAGCAGAGTAGCTTGTTCATGAGAGTCAATAAGAAAATCTAGACCAGTTTTCCTAATTTGCCTAAATTTCTCATTGGAGATTCAATGATTTGATACCTACCTTGGGACACTGCACTGGGTGGTTATGGACTCCTAGGCATGTATTTTCCTTTAGAACCTTTCCTTCAGGCATCCTATGGTCTAACTGCCATGAGATGGGTTCATGACAGGGCCATGTAGGGAACAAGTTAATAATTTTGGATTTCATCCTGATTCTATTCTAAGTGATTGTATTACTTTGGACAAGTCACTTATCCTCATTCATATATTCAAGACTATCTAATTAAGGTCCTCTATCTTCCCGTCACTGTTCTGGGTTCCAGAGATAGAGAACTGAATACTATAGTGAAGATTTTCTGCCTTTAGTCACTGTGTTTTAGTAGAACTGCCTTATAGTCACTAAATCTGTCTCCCCCTCTCTAAATGTGTTAAATTTTGGGTCTCTTGGAGAGTAGTAAGGAATAAACTAGGTAACAGAAATGAGGCCTTCGAGTTAATGCATAGTAGAACATAAATGCTCAAAAAGTGTTAGTTTGCATCCTGCCAAATTCTATTTCTATGATGGAACACATAAAATCTTTAAGTAAGTTAAGTTAAAATCGGTGAAAAGCTTCTACAATCTTAGGATGTTATAAATTTATTATAACATTCTAATATTTTGATACTTTAAACATTATAGGTAATATAAAAGATAATGCCAAAGCATTATTGAAAACATTAATAATTTCACTTTGAAGAAAAAACATTTGTATATTGTTAATATCAAAAATATTTTAACTTTAAACTCTTTGGGTGATAACATAATATTAATATTCTATTAGAAGCTTCAAAATGGTTTCCTCCAATTATAATCAAGATGATATTGAAATATGCTATTGTGAATTAAGCATTTTCTTAATTTAAAAGCTTTTGTACAGTATCATTAGGTTATAATTCTAAATTTAATGTTTTTAAAAAATTTAAATACTTTTTTTGTTAACATATATTAGATTTATATAATGGTGGTGAAGATGATACAGAGTTACCATTTAACCCATATAGGATTTCACCTATAAGTAACATCGTAATTTAGTATGGTTCATATATCACAATTAATGAATCAATACTGATACATTATTATATTTTATGACACTTGGAAATTGTTTAAATTTCAAATTTCAGTGTTTGGTAGTTGCTACTGAAAATATTTAATGTCAAGCTTTTTACTGAAAAAGTTTCTTGCCAATGGTAAAAATTTTAGATTTTATACTGAGGAGAATGAGAAGACACTGTTAGTTTTATAAGAGGATTTGCATAATATCACTTGTTTTCAAAAATCTATTAATTAATGAATCAGTGATTTGCAGGTTTGATATTGTGAATTAAATAAAGAATCAATATTGGTCTAAGTCCAGTTTCTGGCACAGAGCTCCTAAAACCCTAGGAATTTCCTAAGTGATGAGAGTAGAAAGGTGTCTTTTGATATGTTAATGAGGTGATTTTGGAAAGCACTTTGGAGCTGGTTGCCAGGAGAACCAACCCTGAATAGAGAGGGTTGCAAATTTAAGTCCCACCCCCTGATTTCCTGAGAGGCAGAGGAGCCTCCCAATGGAATCAATCATCAATGTCTAATGATTTAATCATTCCTGCCTTTGTAATAAAATCTTCATAAAACCCCCAAAGGACAGGGTTTGGAGAGCTTCTGTATTGGTAAACTTTTGTGGAGATTTAGAGAGAGTGCTGCTTACGTTATTGGTCGAAAGTCTGTGTGCCCATCACTTTGAAAAGCCAAAACTCAAAACGTCAGCATTTGGAGTAAGGAAAAGTTGAGAAGATGCCAACTGAGAAGATGGAGCTCTCGTAGTTCCTCAAATCCAGCTTAAGAAAGTACAGTGTTCAGGCTTCTTTTATGTCAAGGAAAGGGGAAATGGGAGGGACTGTTTTTGTAAAACTCCACACAGATTCTTCTATTGGTTAGTTCCGCTCTATGCAAGACAAAACCGGCTTGATGGACTCAAAGAGAGACTGCTGAGCATTTCACTGTTATAATAGACCAGAAGTGAAAGGACGTTAAGGAATATTTGATTTACGATAAAGGTAGCACTGAAGAGCAGTGTATGCATGTTGGTTTTATTCAAAATATGGTCCTGAATCAACTGGATATATACATGAATTTTAAAAAATCTTTACCTTGTGCATAGTCCCTATAGAACTCAAATGGTAGACTGCGAGAAAATATCTTCAAGATTTTAGGGGTAGACAAAGATTTGTTAAATAAGAATACAAGACCTCTAAGCTTAAAAGATAGGTCAATTTACTAAAATAAAATAACAAATTTTGTTCTTCAAAATTAAGCCACAAAATATTGGAAAGTATATATAATTAACAGAGAACATGTATCCAGTATACATAAAAAGCTCCCCTCAAATCAATAAAAAAAAAAATGCTGATAACCCAATAAAAAATAGGCAAAATAAATGAATAAGAATTTTACAAATGAAGTTATCTGATGTTACCCGAAATATCAGTAACCATATTAAGACAATCAACCTCCTAAAATATTAGGAAAATGCAAATTACAATCACAGAGAGACACTAGTGCTCATCAGAATGGCTAAAATGAAAGACTGACAAGTCTAAATGTTGATAAAGACGTGGTACGACTTGGATATCACATTCTACTTGGCATGTACATTGGTATAACCATTTTGGGAAGCTTTTGAATTAAGTCACCATATGACCCAGAAATTTCCTTCATAAGCAGATACCCCAAATAAATTCTTACATATGTTCACCAAAGGATGAATAAATACCTCAAAAGAGGATGAAACATGAATTTGTGGTTTCTGATACACAATTCATGTGCAAAAATCTTCAATTAGAGCTTACATTTGATTCAATTTGAAGTCACACTTAAGGAAAAAGTCCCATTAAATGTATTAAATGTAAAAAATCTTCAGATGAGCATCAAATGCCATTAAAAATCTGAAAGAACATTTTGGTAACTATAGTTCCCTCCTGTTTAATATTTTTTTCATTCCCATCTCAGAATACTATTAAACAAGCCTAATCCTGGACCTTTAATGAGGATCACCAACCAGCACCGCAAGTGCTGAAAAGACATGCTAATGGCTCTTTAAATACAAGCCTATTGAAGGCATAATTTAACAGACTGAGTCAAACTGATTTCTCAGCAGTTCCCAGAGTATTGTGATCAAGATTTTGCCTGTGAAAACAGTCTGTGTTGTAACCTCTCAGAGGAACACATCTTTTACCAGGGCCTCAAAATATTCCCACAAAGATCCAAGGAATGTGAGTTCTGAACTAAAAATTAATCACAAAACCTTCTGCACATGGAACTTGGCCTTCTAGAAGTTGCTACTGCAGCCCCAACCAAGGGCCGGGGAGGGAAGAGAGAAAGAAATAGAGACACAGAGGGAGAGAGACAGAGAGAGAGAGATGGAGAGATAAATATTGAGAGAGGGAGATATATAGTCCCAATGTAAGCCTGAATCAGTTAGTTTGTATCATAGGGCTGTGCCCTAGCTGGGAAAGTCAGAACATTATCAGTTTTTCTAAAAAAAAAAAAAGCAATTTTTACCTCCCACTAAGACTTATAGGGTAAAGAATTACCTAAATATTGCAAATGTCTGATAAAAACAGTGCTATCCCTCCTGAATCTCAATTCTGTCCTTGATGTCCCGCTTTACCACATACATGGATCACGGCAAATTATTACCAGGCCTCATTTTAATACATGGATTAATTTGACACTTGCCCATAAGGATCTTTGAACTCTGATACACTTCTGTTTCTCTCTTTCTATTTTTCTCATTTTTTGTCTCTCCGTCTCTATTTTTAAATTCTTCTCTTGTCCACCTTTTCCCCAGTAGGTATGAGAATGAGGCCTAATATTTTATTCTATTGATTAGAAGCTACATAATCTTGAAAGCTTTGTTGGCATGAATCTTATATATTCGATTGGCTACTATGTAATTGTTAATAAATCTGAAGAAAGCATAGCTTGTTAAATTTAGCACACATGAAATCAACCAGGAGAACTTTATGTAGGTATGTGCATAAGAAAATTTTCATTTCTTACAACAAAAATATTGGAAATTATTTTTAATATTGATTTAAAATACTCAAGAGGAACTACAGTTAATATGCTGTACCTGTATGAATAAGTTTGAAGTTTAAAAAGCTATGAAAGATGTGAACTGCATTATGTGTTCAATGCAAGTTTTCTTGCCAATTGATCATTCATAAGCCACTTTAGTTTTAGTGTCACATTATTAGCCCTGTGAATTTCCTGTGAAATTCAAGCTGATTTGAAGTTCTTTCTTTGTTTTTGTTTCGATTTTTAGTAAATAACTTATATTTGCTAGGCTTGATTAAATGAATCAGATTAAAGGAGTCTGTAATATTGTTGAGGTGAGCTTTGGAATATTTTGTCTTCTACATTTGGTCTAAAGTGCAAAAATGTAAAAATAGTCTTTACAACTTGCTTTTTTTATAGTTTGAAAATGCCATTAACACTCATAGTCTATACATAATTTTTATCTTTATATGAAAGAAAAAATGCATAGAAATTACTTGAAACATTGGAAGCTACACATTTTACGGCTCCAAAAAAAAGATTCCAGTCCATACCAATGGCCAGCTTTTATCTAGTATTTGTGACCTCCTCTCTGTACTTATTTATCTGCCATAGGTGAAAAAAATGGCATAATTTGACAACAGCCTTTTACATTCGGTATCTGAATAAGGAGAAAAATGTAAAATTATACACAACGAGTTTTTGAATTCATTCCTTCTACTGTCATAGACTACATGGAAGATATTCACTCAAGCAAATCCAAACACTGTCTTATGTTTTTCTTAAAATGAGGCTATTATCAATTTTAAATAGTTTGTCATGAAACATTTATTCATATGACAGTTTTAGTCTATTTTGGAATGTGGTTAATACCAGACCTGCTTGTGTGAAATGCAAGATTAACGGCTTCCTGAAAGCACAGAAAAAATCCTTTCATTCATATGTTATTGTTATTAAAGCAGCAAATGTCACAAAATTTCAGAACTTGCAACCCAGCTAATCACTTAACGTTCTCGTTCAAAAATTTATTTATTAGTAGTTTTAATATTTTAGACAAGAAATTATTGCTGTAATCTGAGAAGACAGCATATGATGTCACCTGTAAAAATATAATTGCTGTTTTCTGATTATACCAGGACAAAATTATAGGACCTTCCACTTTTTTATCTCCTCTCTGAAAACAGAGTTAGTGTTTTTAGTATGAAAAATTAGAGAAGAAAACAAGGTTCATGGGTTTTCAAGACTCATCTTTTATATTTAATCTTTCAAGACACCTTTTACTTGGAACAGAAATTAAGTGATAACTATTGAAGATGGAGAATCCATGATATTCTGCTGTTCCCCTGGCTAAAGCTTAATTTCTGATCTACTTAGAGGCTCTGGAGAGTGAACTATGGTAGACTCATTAAAAAAGATATAGCAGTCCAACTTGGAAAATAGGTAGAACTTTATTGCCAGCTGGAGACGAAATATATTTCTAGTTCTTATAGCAATCAAAGTTCAGAAACAGTAAAACAAACAAAAAAATGTAGAATCGGTAGACAATTTTTCAGCTGGAAACTAGTAGACAAAGTTTCCTTTTACTGGAGAGGCTGCATTTTCTCTATAGTTCAGCAAATGGTTTTCCCCTGAAAATTGTTACCACATCACTTTAATGCAGGAAAATTTTGATCCAACTGAAGCCCATCCACTTTCTACATCCTCTTGGCCTGTGTAACAGTGGGGACTTCCATTACCAAATGGCACCCATTCAGCATATGCACTCCATTCTCTGTTGTCTTACAAAATCTACCCTGGGCATTGTTTTTATTTTTATTATAAAATTGTTTTTCAAGCTTCCATGTATTATGTGTCATTATTTTATTTCTTGTCTTATCTGAATTTTTTGTTTCGACAAACTCTCCCTCCAGTTTATAAACTTCTTAAATGCGAGGTTATCTTATTTATATTACCTTTTCAAAAATCATCGAACAGATTGCTTTACATAGCAAATATTCAGTAAAATTTTATTGAATAAATGAAAGTATGTATGCATCCATGAATAAATTAATTGGTGAATCTATTCATGTATGTATTTTTGTGCTAAGAGAGATTCACATAGACTGCTAATATGGATAAATATCAAGATGTTCACCATGGTAGCTTTTGATTGTTACATAAATGTATTTATTTTCAGTATGTTTTCTTTAAGTTAAATTATTAATAGGAAGGTGTATGAAAGTCATTGTCTAGGATCCTAACATAAGTTACCAAGAAAATTAAATTTAAATTCTAAGTCATAAGATTTAATAAGTAGCAATTGATAAAACACTTAAAAAAATGGCTACCACATAGCAAGTACTAAATGAGTGCTTATTAAATAAAATAAATCACTGAATGATCTGAATAATGTATGTCAATTCTTTCTCCATAAAACTGGAAAAAAAAAAAGAGTTTACACTCCAGTGAGAAAGTCACACATACAGCAAAAATAATTATATAAATATAGGGCACAATGACAGTACACATTAATAATAAAGCATGTTCTGGGAGCTGGGTCAATAAGAATTTACCCAAGGAAGTGACATTTAAGGCAAAATCTACTTATCCCTCTTTAGACCAACTACAGCTTGGTCACCAAAGCTATTTGACAATACTTACACTCATTTATAATTAGATGCTTATTACATTTTCTGTAGCAGTTAATCAAAAATTAACTAAGGTTTCCATCTTTTTCCTTACCCCTTATGTGTTTCAAAGATGTCTCCTATCATAGTCCTGTGTGAAGGAGATGCTCCAGCACAGGCCTCCAAAGTCTCCTTTTTAATTTGATCTCAACACTTGCTATTTTTATCCTCTTCTCCTTATAGCCCCCAGCTTCGAAAAAATGTGGCTGCTTCCTTTTTAGTCTAAGGTAAAACTTTCTAAATAAGTCTCATTCTTTCCTAGATTATTCAAGACCTGGTTCTATCAATTACGCACTCTCTGTTTTACATCTTCAATCTTTCCTCATTGATCACTTCTCCTGTACCATCCACTGTGCCCAGGTTTTTTGTTATAGCTGATAAACTTTTGATATCCTTTCTTTCATAGGCTGACTTTCGAGGAAAGTAATCCAATTCACTTGTTCACTATCAACCTATTCAGTAAATGTCTTAGTGTCTGGCATCTGCTTCAGTCTACCTATTAAGCCTTCACCAGAAGACTACCAATACTGCTGGCCACTCCCAGGCCAACTATCTGTTCTCAGTCTCAGTCCTTGACCTCCAAGTAGAATCTGTTCCTCTGAAAGATCTCCCTTTGAAACTCGTTTCATTGTGACTTGTATTCTCCTTGTTTTGTTTTGTTTATTTTTTTTTTCTTTCTCTCTATCTACTCAATATTTGTCTCTTCAGTGGCTCAGAAGACCTTTAAGATAGAGGCAAGCTGTAACTGATTGCATGGCTCAGTCTGCATGGGGATTTACTTGACCATGTTTATTTATGTGATAAATGTTCTTTATTAATAGTGCTTAATGTGCACCAGGACATACTTCAAACAATAAAACATGTATCCTTACAATAATGCTTTGAGGATTAAAAGATAAAAAGACTGAGGCACAGAGAGGTGAAGTGACTTGCTCCAGGTTGTACAGATACTGTTTTGACTGGAGTCTATGGTCTTTAAAACTATGGCACCATAGGAAAATATAGACAGTTTATATCACATTATTGTAGTTTTTCAGATCTTTTAAAATATTTAGTCATTAATACCTTGAAATTATGGCAGTTATTAGACCCACCACTAAATCTTATTATCTATGCATTAAGAAGTAAGCACTTATATTACTATAGCATATTCTAAATTATTTTGATAGCTCTATTTAAAACTGATTATTTTAATTTTATATATTTTATTTTCTTTATCTAAAACCATTATTCTAAGAAGAGGTCCACAGGCTTCACTGGAAAAGCCAAAGTGCTCCATGGCACAAAACAACTGAGAAGCATCTACTCCAACCCTCTCTATATTTCTTCTTTTCTGTCTTTTTACATCTAATTGGATCTATAATGATGACACTTGAATATTTATCTGGAATTCTACCCTCGCCAAACCTCAAATTATATTTTCAGCATTCTACTAGACTTTGCTTAATTATGCTACTAACATTTCAACCTTGAATAAGAGAGTCCCTCATCTATTCTACTTTTATTCTCTTTCTAATGCCCATATATCTGTGACTAGCATCTCTACACTTCCAGTTGTTTGGACTAAAAACCTTCAAGCATCCTTGATTCTTTACTGTTTATTTTTAGTTCCAATCAAGTATTTATGTTTTTTCCCTTTGTTTTCATTCCAGATTTTACTACCCTCACTTTTCTCACTAGTTATATAGTTAATAGGTACCGATGATGTCATACAGAAAAAAATTCAAAGTATCCCCAAAAAAGTGAGAATAACAGAGTTAAAGAGGAAAAAAGATAAAACATGGGGTTTTACCATCATCCATAATGTCTGATATTTTAATATACGTGCACACATAAATTACAATGAATGATTTCACATAAACAGAATTTATTGAGAGTCTATTAAGATAGTAGTTCTTTTCCCTCTAAATATCAAGAATATTAAACCTTCTCAATGCTTCAGAAAGGAGAAGAAGAGAGCAAGACTTAGAGGATTGTAAAATTAATTATGTTTAGGAAGAACAGAAAACAATGATGGTCAGCATTATACAGATAATGCAAATGGGAAGAAAGAGAATCTCTTGATTTTTAGATTTACTATATTTCTGTAAAAGTTACTGTCTTAGAGTCATAGAATAAATAAATGAATCTGATAAAGACTGTTGTTTATCATTCAATTGTAATCAAGGAAACAGAATTATAATTAATTATTTAGCAATGTGTGTAGTTTATTTCACAATGCCTTTTAAGCATTTTTTAGAGAAATCTAAAATAAAGGTTCCTTTTAGATGTTCTTGCTCTTAGGAGCACTAGAAATTACTTAAAGTTCTAGTATTCGGTGTGGGTAGAATAGATAAGCAATACCAAATGTTACTTTTTAAAGGTTTATTTCTGTTTGGGTATGTACCTCATCTAGATGTGTTAGGGAATATATTCCACCATGTACTTAATGGAAATTTCCACTAATACCGCTCTGCCTAAATATGGATGGGAATAATGCTATTAAAATATCTTTCCATATCTTCACTATCTATAATAAATTAATTTTTAAAACTTCTAAAATTATTTTATTATAAGTCAATAAGGCATTACTTCATTGAAAAGAAATAGTTGGATGTGGCCAACTATTTCCTTGAAAGTGCCAAAGTCTAAATGAGAAAAGCTCAACTTCAAAGTCAAATTAGTAGATGCTAGATTAAAGAAGGAATGTAGGCTCAGATTAATATCTCTGAGAAGGAATGAAAGGTCTGAGGAAAAAGAATTCAGAAGACAGGGAAGTGTAAACTATGTGGTATGTAAGGGTAATGGGGGAAGGGCAAAATGACAGCACTGCGTTGTAAGTGGGGTGTAATTAAAGCAAAACATCTGAGAAAAACGCTCAGCAGGTTCACATTCTAAAAGACACCTATGACTTTAGTAAGAACCTGGTAAAACCTAGTTTGGATCAACTAAGAAATTTCACTGTACAGGTTCTAGTACATTTCTTTTGTTGTTGTTTTTGTTGTTTGTTTTATTTTAGTTTTTGTTGTTCATATTGATGAGGCAACAGATCGGCTTCTTATAAAAGAGTATACCCATAGTCCTCACTGGTTCATTGGTTACTACTTATATCAAGGATGATGTATTAATCTAAATAATTCTCAATCTTTCAGTAAAAAGTTACTACATAAGCAGTGAAGACTTTTCTGTGATGCATAAACACTTGTGAGGAGCAAGACTTCCCTTCAGCCTGTAAAGTGCAAGAAAAGCTCAAAAAGTCATAATCATCCTGCATGTACTTAGTGGAAACACAAAGCATATCGCTCCCTCTCTTTCATTCCTCAACTTCAGAGACCCCTGTCAATACCATCTTCCTGATGAAGGTGATGGGGAGAAAGGGTTGTAACGTTTTGGGGGAACCTCAAATGACCATCTTCCATGTTCTCCATATGAAATGATGTTTTTCTTCAAGTTTTAGCTCATGGAGAATGGTTTTCAAATTACTACTATAATCAATAAATTATTTCAACAACCAATAAGCAGTTGAAGGCCAAATTCTAATATTGATAGATACTAGTTTTTTTATGAATCTTATTTATAAGATTTGTATACATTTCTAAATGTTAAAAGTTTCATTAATGTTAAAATTTGCTTCATCAAATCTATTAAAAATTATATTTAAATAATTCTTAGAATTCTTACCATGAGATATATTAGAATGTTATCACCTATTTTGTGTTTAACACAAACCATAAAATAACTTTTTTTGCTTTGAATCTGTTACAGGGACAAACTTGGGAAAAATCTGCTTCAATAAAACTTATTATTAAACATTAATAAACAACATATTGGTTTTCAAGAGCTTGGTCTTGACCTCAATAAGTGTTATGTTTTAGAAGAAGCAAGTAACTGAATGAAAAAACAATTTAATATTTTAATAACTATTCAGAACTCCCAGAGCAGCAAATATTATGTTGTATACAACTAGTTAGGGATGACTACATTTAGTTTATTCTTTAAGGGCCCTTTTGTAAAATTTATACATATATCTCTATAAATATATATAAATATATATAAATATGTATATGTGTATATATATAGTTTATAGAAGGAAAAGGAGACATGGTAAGACAAATGTAGCCAGTTTCTGATAAGATGCAATTCGTCTTTGATCTGAAGGCAGGAAAGAACTCATATAGAGGAGTCAAAAAGGGATGATAGAGGTCATGGAAAAAAAAAACTTTTCAATTCACTATTTTGCTTAGATCCAGACCTAAAGAACCTTATTCTCGAATCTCTCAGAAGCGACAGGACAGCCTTTACGATGTATTTTCTAGTGATACAGGTTCTTTGTTTCCAAATGTTCTGAACTGCCAGTCTAATGTTCACCCCAACTCACAACAAAAATAGGAACCAGAAGCACATGACAATAGATATTATAGTATTTTGTTATTTTTGTGAATAATTTTCCAAAAACCTAAGTGTTTAATTCAGCTAGGCAAAATCAGTTATTCCAATCTGGTTTTCTGTTTAGTCTACAGCTCATCTTTGGGGCAAGCTTTTCAAGAACATATGTCAGTTATTAGCTGAAAAACTAATGTATGCCAGAAATTTAGAAACTTTAAAACTGTGATAGAACTCACCTCTAGTTACTGTAACTAATATAGCAAAACACAAAAGGAAAGAAAATTGTACTATAATACTTCCAAAAAGAAAATATATGGTTACAAATCACCCCTTTTCTGCCTTTGATATTTATCATTTTCCTTTCAAAGAATCTAAAATAAAATAGGCTTACCTATGCCATCGTCTTGACTCACATGGTCTTCAGTACCATTACTGCAGTAAATTTGTGCCCAAACTACATACAGACTTCTCTGCACTAATATTTGGAGTGGAGCACAGGGTTTTTCCATATTGGTGGCAGCTTCAGCATTCTAAGTATCTAGCAATATCATTTCTAGGTCTTCACCAGCATTCTGGGCATAAAACTGGTAATGTAAGTGAAGTTTTTTCCTAGTTGCTTTTCACTTTCTCTCTTCTCAGGCACTGCTTATGGCTGTCAGCTGCTCTCATTCCTCCTCTCAGGCCTACCCACAAGAGCAGATATATTGTAAAACGGTCTTGATTTCCAAAGCCAACCCGCACCCTCACAGTCTGTCCAAGGCTACACTTTTTAAAGTAATTATAATCCAAAAATCACTGATTCCCACACCACAGAACACTCATTTTGATTCTTTATGTATGACAATAAGATTAATTAAAGTCCATGTAGATTTACCTCGCTAATCCGCATCATGATATACTTCCTTTAACCTCCTAACCAACGTTTTACTTGTTTCCCTAACATTGATGGATATTTATAGATATTATCAATACATATTTTAATCACTAAGAATAATTTAGAGTTGTTATACTTGGGTCATCAAAAATTATAGCTGATATTATTAACTTGTTAACTAACATATTTGGGGCACTTATATTTTAAGTAGCTAAGTACTCTCTCTATATAACAATTCACTTAAAATTTGCAATATCTCTTTAGGTAGGTAATATTATTTTTTGTGTTTAATATTTTAGGAATGGTTAAGTTATGCATTTACGGTCACACCCTTAATGGGTAGAAGAGCTGGGATTAAAGCCAATTCCCAGACTTACTTGTACTGAACTGCCTCTTCTTCAACTTGAACTCAGATCCCTGGATTGGATGTCTGGATATGGACCCCACTTCATCCACTATAATATAGACTTTTATATGATCTTCTAGTCTTAACATTGTTGAACAGTAATTTTTTTTCCTTTGCTTTCATAGTGGTGACAACTACACATGTCTTTCGCATACAAATTGGCATCTTGCCTGTGACTCAGCCTACATACTACTATTCGGCTTGATCGGTTTCCAGTCTCAGTCCCTTTTTATGTGCACTATCTAGCAAGAGCTCAACTCTTCAGAGAATTAACTAACATTTTGGTGTGTGTGTGTGTGTGTGTGTGTGTGTGAGCACACGCTGTAATTTAGTAGGAAAATAAGAGTTGGAAAGAAGCATTAAAGCTTTTAATTTCTTGTTCATTGGTTTTTCCCTACAACGTTTCTTTATTATGGTAAAATATACATGACATAAAATTTACCATTTTAACCATTAAGTATACAGTTCAGTGGTAACAAGTACATTCATATTGTTGTGCCACCTTCACCACCATCCATTTTCAGAACTCTTTTCATCCTGCAAAAATGAAACTCTATACCCTTTAAAAACAATAACTACTCATCCTGCCCTTCCCGCAGCTCCCTGGCAACCACCATTCTATTTTCTGACTATGAATTTAATACATCTATGTACTACGTATAAGTGGAATCATGCAGTATTTGTCTTTTTGTGGCTTGCTTATTTCACTTAGCATAATATCTTCAAGATTCATGAGTGTTGTAGCACATGTCAGAATTTCCTTCCTTTTATCCATTTATTCATCAGTGGACACTTAGGTTGCTTCCACCTTTAATGATGCAGTGAAGTGCAAATGTGTCTTTGAGATCCTGCTTTCAAATCTTTTGCATATATATCCAAAGTGGTATTTCTGGATTATATGGTAGACTTAATAATTTTTTAGGAACTATCATACTTTTTTCCAAGAAGCTGCATCATATTACCGTCCTAACATTAGTTCACAAGCATTCTAATTTCTCCACACCATAAAACTTGATATTTTCTGGTATTTGATAGTAGTCATCCTACCGGTCCCTGTTTTTTTTAATCAACTTCTAAATTTCTAGAAAAGTTATTCATGAATTATAGAAAAACAAAGTAAGTTTATAATGGTTTTAATGGCTTTAGTATTTTAAAGGTTTTTTTTTTGTTACTAAAATTAACATCCAGTACCTTATAATAACAATCTATATTTTCTATAGCATTTATCATTTTAAAAGCTCTTTTGCAAATGTTACGTCATTTAATCCTTACAACAGTCAAAAGTCTTATGTCATTCCCATTTTACAGATGAAAAACCTAAATTTAGGGACACATTTACTGAAATATAAACAATAAATTACAAAGACTCAAAGACAAATAATTTTTAATTGTAGTCATTCCTATTATTATAGACTTTGTTATTAATACCCTGCTAAAGAAACAAAATGTCCACATTTCAGTCTTACTTTTATTTAACTGTTCCAAAGTTTTGGCTGGAGTAGGAGGAGGAACACTCTGGTCAGTCCTTCTTGGCATTATCTAAGATATTTCAGGACTCAAAAAGTTTCAGAGTAATAATAAATAAGAAGATCATCTTTTCCGATTTGGCTGAGACAATATCTCTTCATGCCTGCAGCCTCAGTGTGATCATTTATTGTCCAAACCAAGGCAGTTTTGAGATTGAAAGTGTTCTGTTAGATAATAAATTATGTGGTCTCTTTAATATTAGCTGACATTTATTATGTGAGAAACACATTACTAAGTACTTTAAATGTAATGTATTAACATTTGATTTTCACAGCAACTTTTTGAGGCACATATTATTATAGTTCTCATTTTACAAATGGACAAGGTGAAGAACAAAGAGATTAAGTCATGCTGGAGTTCATATGGGTAGTAAAGTTACAAACCCAGACCCTGTGACTCCAGAGTCTATGATTTAATTCTACAAAGTTTGCAAACCATTTATAAGCCCTGTTATACTGTATTTCCAGGCTCCCATTCTGCTGTTGAAAATGATGAGATGCTTTCAACAGCCTCATAATTTAGTCTCTTCCCTGAGGTCATCTCTCCTTGCCAGTCTCCTTGCTTCCTGTAATGACACTACCATTCATTCATTCATTCATTCATTCAGCTAAGGTAAGCAAAATGTTTTTCAACACTGTGTTTGGCCCAAACTCCCAGTCACTTACAACTGTACAACCATCTTTGACTTCTCCAATCCTCTCACTTTTAAGTTTTATCGATTCTTCTTTGGAAGTCATGAAAGTCAAAAATTAATCAGATGGCTATAATCTAACACAGGAAAATAACAAGTGTTGACAAAGATACGGAGAAATGGAACTCTCCTGCATTGTTGGTCAGAATATAACATGGTGCAGCCCCTTTAAAAAATAATTGTCAGTTCCTTGAAAAATTAAATGTAGAGTTTTCATATGACCCAAGACTTCTACTCCAAGGTATATACCCAAGAAAATTGAAACATATGTCCAAACAAAAACTTTGACAGAGACATTTATAGGGGCATTATTCAAAATAACCAAAAAATGAAAACAAACCCAATACTAATTGATAAATGGATAATCAAAAAGTGGCAAGTCCATACAATGGGCTATTATTTAGCCATTCAGAAAAATGAAGTAATAGCATGTAATATTGACTGAAAGAAGCCAGATGTGAAAGTTCACATATCGTATTATTCCATTCAGATGAAATGTCCAGAATAGGCAAATCTATAGAGACAGAAAGTAAATTATTGGTTGCCAGAGGTTGAGGTTTGGGAGGATGGGGAGTGACTGCTAATGGGTATGTGGTTTCTTATAAATGATGAAAATATTCTGCAATTAAATAGTGGTGATGGTTGTACAACTTTGTGAATATAATAAAACCACTAAATTGTACATTTTAAAATGGTAAATTTTATGGTATATGAAAAATTAACCAGTGAAAAACTGAAAAGTATAACAAAGTGAAACTTTAATTTTCTTTTGTGATTTTTGATAGACTAAAATAACATGTTTAAATTGTTGGGGAATAATTTATCACAATAAAAATATTTTGCTAATTAATCTAATATTATTTAAGTATCACCATCAATGAACTAATTAATATTTAAAAATAATTTTATAAATTATTTCTATTTCATCAATTGACTGGTAATTGCCATTGATGTTAAAAGCAGTCATTAACGTGGACTAATTAAAATATCAGAAATGTTATGGTAAAGTCAACATATTATAATTTGTAAAGCTACATTTAATACAATATTTTTATTGTGAATTAACATTTTCATGTAGTAAATATATAAAAGATAACTTTCTTTTCTATAATATTAAAATTGAAGAAAATTTATACTTTAATATCTGCTATTATCTCATCTAACTTGAAATAAGAGAATGAAATCATGTTATAAAATTATGCTGATTTCTATAATGATTCTGGAAAGCCATAGTTTTTGTTTCCTGAGATACAAAAATATATAAAGAAACGGAAGTATAAGCTTGCTATTGAATAATCATAATTTTTTTAAAAAGATCAGCTCTTGAAAATTCCACTTGATTTAGAGAGGAGCCTTTAAAGATTTTTTGGTGTTTATTATGCTATTTGCTTAAATTATACAAAATTTGGTATGGTCCCAAATATCTTTAATGGTTGGGAGTTTAAGGTGGACAGTTTAAATTCAATGTAAAGGTCCTATTAAGAACAATCTAAAGAACAGTATTAAATACTGTGACTTCGCTTTAGTTTTACATGTGCGTTTTTTCTCAGGCCTAACATCTAACGTTTGTGGTGGCAGAAGTATCCTGCCAAGCCTCATGGTATAGGTACAGGCACAGACTTGTCAGAGCAGAAAATATTCTTCTGGATTTTCATACAGTGCTTACCTTACGTGGAGCCAAGATAAGCAAAAATATGTTTCAATTCAACTCTGTTTTCAGCCTAAACTGACTGTGTGGCTCTGCCTCCCTTATTTGTGGTCAGCTAGCTCACTAGCTGCAGCTGGGCCTACTATGCCTAGCTAATAATAGGAGTCCAGTCAATTATAAATCTTCCTTTTTGTAATGGAATCAGCTTTTGCTTACTCAGAGATTTATTTTTAAATAATTTCCCTCTCAAACCAGCTGTGACGAGGCTTTAGTGTCAACTAACATTAAAGGTACACACCCTGGAGACTGAGTTTTCCCTTAGACCACACTGAGAGCTTTGATAAGGATGCCACTTCAGTGCTGCTTTGTCATCTCAGAGGGAGAGGCAAGAAAATTCAAGGATAAATCACACACACACACACACACACACACACACACACACACACACACATACACAGAGATCTCTTGAAGCTAAATCTGTATCTCTATATCCCCCTTTCCAAAGACATATTCATTCATTTAACAGATATTTATTATATTCCTACAATGTGGCAGGCACTTTCTAGGTATTAAAAATATACCCGTAAACAACAAAAAATTAAAATATCTGTCCTTATAAAACCTATATTCTTCTAGTGGTAGAAAAGCAAGAAATAAATGACTTTATATTTATATATATATATATAGTATGTTAAATGATAAGTGCTATGGAGAAAAGGGTGATAGAGATGACAACTAAGAAAGGAAATTTTGAAAATTTAAGTAGGGTAGTGAGGGACAGCCTCAGCCAAAAGGTAACATTTGATCTAGGACTTGGAGTGGATGAGAGAACGATCTGCACAGATGTCCAGAGGAAGAGTATCTCAGGAGGGAACAGAACACAAACCCTGTGGCTAGAACCCTTCTTGTGTGTTGGCCAGTAGGAGGGTCAAGCGTAGCTGCAGCAGAATGAGGGAAAGTGATGGTAGAAGATGACGTATGAATCAGCTAAATCAGGGCAATATACTCATTTTATGGATTTTCATTTTTACTGTCAGTTAGATGTGAGGTCATTGGAGGGTTTAGAGCAGAGAAGTGATATGTTAAAAGATCACTCTGCCTGCTCTACTGAGTAGACGAAAATTTAACAAACTTCACAGAAGATATATCACAGCACGAATGGTGTGCTCTATGTTGTTTACCTAATATATAGACATTACATGTACAAATACGATTTGATATTCTTTATAATAAAATATTGATATGATTACAGTGTGAGCCTAATATTATTTACCAAAACTTTCTTACTAAGACTATGTGAGATTTCTCTATACCAGCAATAGTGTGTGTACTATTTATTTTTACTATCACCATGTTATATATCTGCCATTAGATTGGCTTCTACTAATAAAGTCTGCATGTATTTCTGATTTCTACTGTTAGTTTGTATGTAACAAGAATGATGAGTAAACTGCAATGACTTTTGCATATTTTTGCCTGTGTTTTTATCAGTCAGGACCTTGTTAGAAAATAAATAGCATTCTTAGAAGAAGTAAATCAAGAGAGTTGAATTAGGGACCATTTATAGAGGTGTTCAGTGTTAAGCGATATCCACAAGGATGTTAAAGCACCCTGTGGTAGTGACAGTGGGGAGCTTCTGCCATCCCCAGGCATGAAGGGGCAAGGTGAACAGCAGACAGTTATTAGAAAGGGTGACTTAAAGGACTATATTTCTGATAGATGTACATGGCTGATCCTCAAGGACCTAGGACTTTCCTCATGCGCTTCATTTTTTTGTTTGTTCACTGCATAGTCTGCTTCAGCTGGCAGCCGGGAGGCGAGGAAACCCATCCACATAGTCCATGATCAGCCTCCAGGGCACAGAGCAGGGCAGAAAAGGTGGCGTGCAGGTCGAGAAAAACAAATTTAAAATATCTAGCATAGCAATTAATAAAAACTCTGAAGATTCTGTTTTCATTAATTGTATTACTCAACTATAGACTTGTCTTCTGTACTGCTATGACACATTCTGCAGGTGAAGAAATAATATATAGGTAAAGAAATAGCTGTGATACAGATTTCCTTTAATTCAAGTTCTATAAAATTCATTATGTGCAAGTAGAGCTATAAATATTTTTAGTATAAAGGTGAGATAAATTATATAAAATACTTGATTTTGGGAAAGAAACAATTTTCTGTTTTAATACTACCTAATGACTATTTTTTTAAAAAAACCTGTTGTCTTATGAGACAACCTGTATCAATTGATGTTTGACTATTTAATTGTGTTATGTGTCACATGCCTGTGGGGTTATTGCCCTGATATTTTACTAAAATCTCCCCAAGTTATGCTTTTCTGCTTTGAATTTATATTGTGCATAAATAATACAGGGCCTGAATTTTTTAATGTTTAACAGGATCACTACAAAGTTAAGTATAATATGAAAATATGAAAAAAATAAGGACCTGTGAAGAAATAAAAGAGTTTACATTATTAAAATTCAGCTCTCTTGTGAAATTCTAAGCAGCTGTAATTTTTTACAATAATTTAATTTATTTCATATGTATTTATTGAAATTTTAAGTTTTGTTCTGGGCACAAAAGATATATGTAACAATATGATTATTGTCCAAGATAAATTGTTAATTATAAAAAGCAAGTTATTAGATAATATATATAACACTAACATTTTGAGATGATAAACAAGTTGTTTATCATCTCAAACTTTATATGTGTTATGCTTTTTGGCTTTCACAATAACTTTATGAAATAGGTGGCATTTTTATCCACATGTTATAGAAAATAGAACTAAGACTTACAAGTGTAAAGTGACTTATCTATGCTACTGTCTAAGTCTATTCACACAGCCATAACAGACTATAAATAACAGAAATTTAGTTCTGGATGCTGAAAGTTTAAGATCAAGATGTTGGTAGATTCACTGTCACCTCAACAAAATTAAAAACTGATTTAAAATTGAAAACATTTTAAAATAAGATATAAAGAAGTTATTCTGTTAATTTGCATTTGTGAAAAATCTACAGAAACATCATAATTATAAAATATTAAACTTTTCTTTTAAAATCGAGAAAAGTGAAGGGTTTCTCCACTTACGGTTTTATTCATCATTTTAATGGAGGATTTCATCAATACAATAAAAGCAAGAAAAAGAAAGAAAGCACAAAGATTGAAAAGAAAGAGATTTATTTATAGATGACATGACTGCTTACATAGAAACAGACAGTATCTACAAAAAGACACAAGAATTAACAAGCGATTTCATAAAGATCACAGGAAAAAAAACAATATAAAAACTAATTTTGTTTCTGTATACTAGAGCAAGCAATTAAAAAAAGAAATATAAAAAGCCCTTTACCTTAGCATGAAAAGTAATTAGGAATAAAATCAATAAAGAAGTCTACAACCTCTAAAACGACAACTACAAAACATTGCTGAGAGAAATCTAAAAGCACTCCATTCTTTCTTATTTTTCCTCCTAAGATCCCACTTGCACATATATTAGGTCACTTGAGATTGTCCTAGAGGTCACTGAGAGTCTCTCTTTTTCTTAAGATATTGTTTTCTCCATATTATTTAGATTAGACAAGTACTTTCAAGTATACTACTAACTTTTATTCTGTAGTTCCTAATCTGCTTTTAAGATCTTCCAGTATATTTCTTTTCTTTTTTTCTTTTTTCTCCAGTTCTGTAATTTTTATTTTCTTCATTTTTATGGAATATAGATTTATTGTCTGCTAATTCCAATGTTTGGCTCACCTCCTGGTATGCTTCCTTGGCTGCTGTTTCTTTCTTGATTATGAATCATATTTTTCTACTTCTTTGCATATCTACTAATATTTTTATTGTAGATTGAATTTGTAGATGATACTTTGGAGGACATTCAGATTACATTGTTTTCTTCTAAGGGGTATTGATTTTGTCTTGTTTGGCATTTAAATTACTGTGGATTATACTGGCTGTAACAAACTTTATTTTACTCTTTGTTAGATTACTGTTATTTCAATCTTGAATCTAGTTTTTGAATTGCAGATCCTACTTTAGGATGTGTTCTTAGTCCTACTGGCAAAGAGTATTTCTGGGTTCTTGACTGAATGCCCATAGTGCCCAGAACATCTTTCCATTAAGGCAGGACAAGATCTTCAGCATCTCTCAGTCAGCACTGCATGATCTCTTAGCTCCATATCAGATCTCTGCTAAGCACATATTCTCACCCTGTGCATAGGTAGTACTATCCTGGTCATGCATCCGTGATGAATCTTGATTCAAATTTCTGGAGCCACTGTTCTGATGAGTTCTTTCTTCTCTGATGTCCTGTTCTGCAAACTAGTTCAAAGTGGCACATCTAATTGGTGACAGGGTTTTCTTAGATCAGGGTTAATGATCCTTTTCTGTCATTGCCTTACTAATCCTGTTTCTGGCATCTGTGACATTAATACATAATTTAGTGTGTAAATAGAAGGTGATTTATACTTCCAATTTTAAAAAGATTTTTAGTGATGAATATGTGCTATATTAGTTATTTCTAGTTATCAGAAAGAAACTTGACACAGACTGACCTATCTACTCCTATAAAATCTTCACTAATATCATTGCTATGTGTGTGGTTTTAGTCTTTTATTTACTGCTCTTATTACCACAATAGTTAAAAGAACTTTATATATAATCTTTATTATAAAATAAGATGCAATCCAATGGAATTAATTCTCTAAAATTAAATGATTTAAGTGTACAGATCCTATAACATTGAAAATTTTGTAAATTTAACAGACATTTTGTGTCATTGAAATAAAAACCTTAATAAATGAAATTAAGGCAGTAGTGTGAAAAATATAGCTAATTTGTTCAAGTTAAAAGTTAATATTTGCTTTTTGTTAGTAGTTCTTTTCATCAAAACAATCTTAATATTGACAAGTTTCAGTTTATTTGGAGTCATAGAGCTGATCGGTTTTATTAAATTATGAGAAATGTGAAAGTCTGGATCTAGGTTACTTTTGGAAAATAATGGTTATTCATTTTAGAACTATCAGAATAACCAGAAAGTATTTTATTGTACATTTTTTATCTTTTTGATTCGACTGCTCTATAATTATAACTGTGAATAATAAAGGGTTACAATATATCCTAAAATAATACTATTTTATATGGATACTATTTTAAAGAAATAAATTGTTTTATTATATATTATTGTATTTTTGTCTTTACTATGATCCTGAATTTCTGAGACATTATGATAATATTTTGTTAATATGTGATAATATTGATCGCTTCCTATTAAGATGTGAATTTAAAATTGTTTAAAATGCAATCTAATTTGTTTTCTATGGCAAACTTGCTACAATAAATTGGTTGAAGTTTGGGAGCATTATGATTCACAATTGAATTCTTCTCCATTTGGTAGTATTTACTACCCATAGATCAAGCATTGATTCATTGCTTACTCAATTAAACAATCTTGAGGTTTAAATATTGAAAATATTTCTTTCTTTAAAAAAATGCACCTATTTATTAAGCATCTTCTCTATGTCAGGCAACATTCCAGATATTTATGATATATAAGTGAAAAAGAGACCAATCTCTGCCCTCATAGAGATTCTGTTTTTTTTCTGGAAGTCAAGACAACAGAGATTTATTCTTTCATTATATATATGTTATTTTTTACCCACACAGAAATATCCTATAGAATTCAATTCAAATTTTATTTTTCCAATTTTGTTTTTTAATAACTCAAAATGTAGTGTCTTATCAGTTTCCTTTAAATTATTTTTTCACAAAATAAATGTCAATATTAGGGTTTTCTCTTCTGATATTTGGGCTAATAGACTGATTGTTATTGTATTTTTTCAATTAGAGAAAAATAATTCTTTTTTCCTCATGTTTACTACTCTTTTAAAATTCTAAGAGACTAATTATACCCACCCCTCTACCCCAGTCTTCCTTGAAACACATTCTAGTTTTAACCTTTCCTCATAAATCCATCAACCTCAAGTCTTTAATCATTTTCATTATTTTTTTCTAAACTCTATCCAGTTTTTCTACATACTTCTAATAATGATGACCTTAGAAATAAGTTCTGTAATCCAGGTGTGAGCTCAACATAGCTCTGTAGACAGAATTTGTCATTTCCATACTTTATGACATAAGTTTTCTGCTAAAGAAAAAAGTTCCTTCACTTCTAGTCAAACTTTACTTTTGGAGATTCTCATGGCTTTGACCTGGGCTCTCTTTCTCTTTCACTCACCATTGTCTCTCTGGCAATATTGTTTTCTCCTAAGACTTTAAATACCATTCATGTGCTAACCACATCTCTACCACAGACTTCTTCCTGTATTTTATATAATAAGAAAAAAAAAATTTTAAAAAGAAGGAAATGCAGAAAGAGAAAAATGTTTAAAATTTAAGTGCTTACTATGTGCTGACCATCTTTCTAGACAATTAATATTTATTAACTTAATCACAAAACAACTATAATTAAAGTAGCATTCTTATTTTTATTTTATAAAATAAGGAATTGATGCACAGGTCGGTAATATTGTCTGAACTGGTTTCTCTACACCTTCAAATACATTTTAAAAAATCAATTTACTAAATAATAGTTATCTCTTAAAAATACAATTATTTTTCTTGACAATAGTAATCCTTTTCCTATTATACCAAACTCTTAAAATTCTTAATATTTCATAAAGGGGCTGGTGAGCACCATGAGGTAGAAACGTTGTGTCTCTAGTTCACTCTTGTATCCCCAGAACCTAGAATAATGTCTGTCAATCTGAACCATCCAACCTCTTCCTGATTTTCTATTCTCTTCTTTTGCATTTCTGTCTCCTTAACCTTTAAGTTCCAGCTACATTCTTCTCTCAGTTCTTCAAAACCTTTCCAGATTCAGGACCTTTGAAATGCTGACTGCTCTTCTAGAATGTTCTTTATTCCTATTATTGTCACTTAATTCAGACTAATTCTTCAGTTTAACTGTCATCTTTTTAGGGAAACCTAGTGGTGTGTGGGGGCCTGCTTTTACTAGGTTGCAGAAGTTTATTATGCTCGTTTCTTCTCAGCTACATGTTGAATAATATCACATTGATATCTTAAAATTCGACCATGGTGGGAGTATTTATTGAACAAAAACAGGCAAATGCTAAAAATTAGGACTCATTCCCCTTCCCATTGCCAAAAGCTTATTGTTAAGAATCCACTAGCTCACCAGTGAGAGTTTTGTCTCTTTCCCCTAACAACATCCAATCATTTGTTATTTTCTTACGGTTCAATTGTAATTACGTAATTACTCTGTTAACCTTTAAATATCATTAAATGTTCTCCATTAGAGTATATGAATTGTATTTTTTAAATTTGTTTTCACATCCCTAGTAATTAGAAGGGGATCTGGCACTAAATAGATATTTGTTGAATGGAAAAATGAATTATTGCCTTATCTATAGATATTACTATACTTACTTAGACCTCAAGAATTGTAGAATGGTTAGTGTATTAATTATCTATTGCTGCATATCGAATTGCCACACACTTAATGGCTTAAAATATTATACATTTATTATCTCAAAATTTCTATGAGTCAGTAGTCCAGACACAGCTTTACTGGGTCCTCTACTCAGGATTTCACAAGACTATCATCTGGAGTTTCTTTTGGAGGTTTCATGGGAATATATTTCCAAGCTCACACAGGTTGCTTTTATAATCCATTTCCTTGTGGTTGTAGGACTAATAATCCTGGCTTCTTTCTGGTTGTCAGCCAGAAACCGCACCTTAGCAAACGAAGGCCACCGGTACTTTCTTGTCACTTGAGCTTTCCCACAGAGTCCCTTATTTCATCAAGGAAGTAAGGAAAGTCTCTAGAGTGTTTGCTATCCAGACAGAGTCTTATGTATGCTATCACAAGGGTGCCATTTTAACAGCTTTGCTGGTTTAGTTCGTTGGAAGTTTAGTTGGTAAGATGTGAACACCAGGGGCAAGATCACGGGGGATGGCGAGGTGGGAGAAGCACTGATAATCTGGTCTGCCAGCCACAGTGGGGGAGAATAATAAAGAACTCATTAACCTAGGAAACATAAAAATGCTCATTATCGTTTGTACCTAGTTACATAAAAAAAGCTATAAAATTAGAAGTGAACATGGAAAAATGCCATAAATACTAATTATAACAGAAGTACATTCAGGAGTACTCGATTACTAGTTCTTTTAAAAACAATAATGTACAGACCTCATTAATTTGCTTCCTATTCAATAAATGGAAATATATATTTCTTAATTTAAATCTTATTTTTTAAAGAAAAAAAACAGTTTTTTAAAAATAGAATTGCTTTTAGATTTAAGGGCCCAATATTACAACCTTAGATTTAGTTTGTGAAGCACTTTTATTATATAACTATTACTAGTCACTAAAATCTATCAATTGTATATATGTTACATCTGTGTTGAAAGTACATTATCTCCTTGATCTTATTTATACTAGTCTATGGGAAATGATATAAAAACCTAAAAGTAAGAAATATGACAGGAGATATTTGTCTTATTCATTTTCAACTTTAAATGACAAGGTCAATTTTTATTCACACTATGTCTCCTGAGCCTGACCTACAATAACTACTCACAAGCATTTACTGCCTGAATGCTGAAATGTCTCCACACCCTGGTTTCTTTGCTCCATTGTCAACCCTTTAACATTGTCTGTCTCAAAGATGGTGTAAATACATATTAAAAAAGAGAGAGAGGGAGAAAGTGAAATAAAATAGAAAACAACACACTTTCTTATCTTGATTTGACTTAACTAAATATATTTTTTATATGTTTAATAATACTATTTTTTGACAGAAATAGTATAAAAATTCTCATTCTGCTGTCTTGTGCCAAATAAATGTTTTCACCTTATCAATATTGGCAATGACTAAAAACAATGAACTATTTTCCAATACTGATGTAAACAATGAAGGGAGAAACCATGACAATTCTTGTTCACATCAGTGAAATGAAATAGTTTGTAATAAGAAATGATAAACTTGTACATAATATGTTTTAAATCTCTCTGCCAGACTCTATTAACATCTGCCACAACTGCTAGGTATTCATGAAATTTTCAATGGCTTGAGTAAATTGATAACCATGTGGTAATGAGTCTGTCAACTGATAATGCCCTGTCATTCAGGTGGATTAAAGAGCTTCTGCTCTCTTCAATTGCCATGTTTAAATTTCCATGGTTGAATTAACAGGGAAAATTTTTTGTTTCTGACTTTTCTCCGGCTGAGCTTCATAATGTGTAATATAACTGCGAAGACAGACATTGTCAGAAAGAACCCCAAAAGGTTATATGTAAGACGTGACTCTTCTGCATTTCAGACAAGAAGTTGAGTCCCACGTCTATGGCTGGTGGGTATTAAATGGAGGTAGTTTCTGCTCCAGTATGGACATTTCGATTCCACTGTCCTAACTTAATGGGTTCTTGGTATGTGCTTGATATTGTGGTAAATGTCAGCGTGTCTAAAACATAAAATACAGATCTTCTCTAAAGGAGGAACTTCTCTTGTACTGAGTGAGATTAAAAAGAGAGGCAGAACTTGTTTCTGCATAATGCCTGTTTCTTTTCAAAGAATCAGTAATTCCTTTACAAAACTTATTTCAATACAAACCTCCCCTAATCTATAAAAAGGAAGTATTGTTGAGGGGTGATTAATAGAAGAGCTTTTCCAGGGACTTGTATGTTATCCAAATGTTCACCTGTACCATTTTGTTAAATGTGACTGCCCTGTTCTGGTTTCATAGGTAACATTTTTGTTTATAACTTAGCTTTTCTTTTTTTTACCTTAGAAAACCCACCACATTAATGTGGTGCTTTTGGATTTTCTTTTTTTGTAAACTCTCCAGTGGGGCCTTTTGATTAAAAAAAAAAAAAAAGGTAATTTTATCACATTTTCTGGTACTTCATGCCATTTTTTTTCTCCCTGCCTCCTTTTCCCCTCATTCCTTCTTTCTTGATTCCTCCCACCAGACGAAGTTCTCCACCATGTTAGCAGCAATTTCTCTGAATCTTGCTCTCAACTACTGAAACCCCCTTTCAAAAACTGTAATAGAAGAGTTCTGTGTAGAAAGTCATTTGAAAAATGTCAGGAACAACCCTTTGCCCTGTGTCCCTGGCATTCTGAAAGTTGCCAGCTAACCTCCCTGCGGTTCCCTACCTAGACCACAGTTTCAAGAACTGAACTGTGGACCCTTGTTCAGTGTCCCCTGCTAAAAATCAGAGTAAACAGTTGAAATCAAAATGGGCTTTCTGAACTCACATTTTCACATGTTGAGCCACCACTATGGAATGTGTGGGATTCTATTAATACAGAAGCTTCATGGCTTTAAAAGAAAGTATTCTTTCAGTACTGGAAAGGTAGCTGCTTTATTTTCAAGGGGCAAAAATGGCAGAAAAATTGGGTCTAGGTTATAAGTAGTTGGTGTATCATAATTTTATTTTAAATAAGCTAAGGGCTATTTTACAAAATATAATTTGAAAATATATATACTTAGATCAAAAATTATAGGCTGGCAAATGTGCAATACTAAGGTATGTTAGAGAGTACATATTTGACTGCATGTGAAATCTACACTAATGATTTTTGACATTCATTGTTCAGTGTTTCCTCAAAGTTCAAAGAACAAAATATACCTTTCATGACGATACCTACGATTTTAGTTATGCAGTTAAAAATAACAATTGTATTGTACTTTTTATAGCACTACTTAAAACTCTCACTAAAAACAGGTTTCACTGATACGTTTCAGCAGTGAAGAAGTGTCCCTATTTTGTACTCTAGCATGCCTTTCCTGGTATCTATTGAGGAAGTCATGGTCAACCTACAAGGTTCTGATGGCGTTTTACTTGTACAGCTTTTATTGCATGTAATGTATAATTTGTTATTTTTATGTTAATCTTATCTCCCCTGCTATGCTGACAGCTTCTAAAATGTCAAAACCACAGCTCATTAGCCCTCCAATGCTTATCATGCCTATCATAGTTGCCTTGCTTCCAGCTCTCACTTATTTAATAAACTTTGGCCTGAATCAAGGATAATCCAAGATTATAGGGAAGTTATTGACAGAGATGAGAAGAGAGTCCAAATCTACACTATCTTTCTCTTTCATTGCAGAGAACCACTGGTCCACACTCTCGAGCTGGTATATATCCTCAAATGTGTAGTACTAGAAATAGTGGAAAGACAAATTATGAGACTGCCAGGTAATATTATGGGTTATCCATTTCAGTAATATGCACAATATTCAGGTTTCTGCTACATTTTGGAGGAGGGTTCAGAAGTATAGAACAAAAATTTTTTTAAATTTAGTGAAGGAGCCTGAAAATGACATGAATTACTTTAGCAGGGTAGGTGGCTGAATTGGGATTGAATCATAACTTTGGGGATATGTGAGATGGGAGAAAGGCCATAGAGTATGGAGTAAAATTCCTGAATAATCATGCTAGATTTTCATACTTCTGACCGTATAATCTCCCTGAATCTCAGGAACAGAGATTATCTGAGATAAAGTTATCCGGTCTACTTTTCCTTCCTTAGAAACTGAATTTCACTCAGACCAACCTCTGTGGCTGAAGAAATGAGTCAGCACATAGTTTAAAATGTAGACTGATTCACTGAGCTAAATATTTCACATTAAACCATCTTGTTTCTCTGAAGTGAAGTAACATAAACCCCAATGCCCCAGATTTGCTGTCTTGGGTGTTCTAGCATAAGTTTGGTTTGAGAAACATTATTTGAACACTTATTTGTCACCATGTCAGAGAGCATGTAACCATAGCAATGCTATTCACTTTATTCTTTCTAAGAGTTAGTTGTTCTTTGCACAGTAGAAGTGGCTTTATGGAAAAGACTTTTTTTTTTTTTTTTTTTTTTTTTTTTTTTTTTTTTTTTTTTTTTTTTTTTTTTTTTTTTTTTTTTTTTTTTTTTTTTTTTTTTTTTTTTTTTTTTTTTTTTTTTTTTTTTTTTTTTTTTTTTTTTTTTTTTTTTTTTTTTTTTTTACACTATAGCTCATTTGCTTATTTCAATCATGTATTCTTGCTGGTACTACTGTTTGGATTTTTTCACATATGCTACTCAATGTGCTTCATTGATTTATTGTCACCACAACATTTCAGTTTTTTTATTTGACCTTTTTCTCCTAAAAGACAGACCTAGCTCTGTGAAGACTATATCTCCTTTGGTGCTCCACCCAAATCCTGAGGGTGGCCAATGAAATCCATCTGTCATCCGAAACCTCCACCATACTGAAAGCATGTGGAAGCCATTCTTCTGTCAATACCCATCACTTCTGCCTTCAGGGTTACGAGTATGAGACATTCCAACTAAGCCGTTCTGATAGGAATGTGAGTTAGTCTGGGCAGGAATTGTAAACCTAGGGGTGTTTTGCTGTTATTAACCACAGCATGTACATCCTGTTTCAGTCTTCTTTGACCAAACGTGTATGTTCACTCACTCTAATATCCTATTTCCTTTCTGACTAAAATAAAGTGTCTGACATCAAAGACTGACAACTGGACCAGGACAGAGGAAGTTGAACCACATTTCCTTCTGTACCACTTACTTTTGATATATCACCCACCGAATGTGTTTGTGCTTGGGTACATTTAATCCCAAGGCCTTTGAGTCCACTTGTCTTCAAATAAATTAAATAGATAAGCTTCTAAATTCAGGATTCACACTCTATGACTACTACTGTAAAATAACCCAAGTTTATCATTCCTGCCCAGACTAACTCACATTCCTGGCTGCAAAGGTCTAGCTGGAATGTCTAGCCCTAGAAATTCACATTTTGAACAGTTATTTCTATCTCATATATTTAACCCACAAAATGAATATAGTTGAAAACAGCAGCAAGTCTGTTTCAAATTATGTGACTCACATAGGGCATTAACGAAGACCATAGGAAAACATGGAGGAAGAGTATAAAGACTTAGAAATAGAAAATCAGAATCGTAAAGAGAAAACATCTTAAATATCCAACCACTATTAATAAAATTTTGGAGAAATTAATAAATATTGAAAGATTTTTTAAAACACAAAAGTAAGTTTAAACTTGAAGTAACAGATTTAATGTATAAATACTCTTAAATAGTAAATATTAAGACTTCTTAGAGCTTCTAAGGAGCCAATTTATGTGCGTAATAGAGCATGTAGTATGTGTTTGTGTACACGTGTACTCACTACTATGAAAGACATAACTATTTTATTCTACACAGTGCAAGGTTAAAGTAAAATAGTCTGAAGAAAAGAAAAAAAAATAGGAAGTTGAAGAATCCAAAAATATAATTCTCTGTGACATAGCATGCCAGTTAATTTAACAACAAATTAAGTGGCTAAAATTGAATTGAATTGCTATTCTTTCTTGGGGAAAACACCAGGGAGTTTTACTTGAATAAGAACCAATGAATCAAGACCAAAGGAAACTGGCCACACCTGTCTTGGATAACAGAAGAATGGAAGCTGGAACCAGAGATGGAGCGACCTAAAGCATGCTGATAGAAATACCATCAGCGACTTCCCATAACCTTGTAACCATTTGCAGGTGGTTCCCTGCACCAGTAAAACAGTGCTGGCAAACCTCTGCAAGCTTCCTCCAGTGTGTACCCACATTGCTCTAGGAACCAAGCCAAGAGGACATGCATTTGTATAAAGGAATGTGGCTTTTCTCTCTCCCTGTCTGTGGCTTCTTTGTGTATATATTGGCTACCATTGCTCAAAAGTGGCTTACGAGAAATACAATACTATTGAAGATATACAAATAAGTCACATTTTTGTCTGAACTAATGCAGTGAATTTCTACTAAGAAGAGTTCTTTCAGGTGTTTGGAAATAATTCAGAAGTCTGTTATTCATGCAGGACCTTCTACATTTAGCTTCTTAACTTTTACATTTTTTTAACCTTTTAAATCTTTCATCTCACCAGTTATTTTCTTCATCATAGATTAGGATAGCTCTTTTGCTGAGTTCCATATGTGTTGTAGAGGTAACTTTACAAGTAGTTAAATGAAGTTGCCAGGTAACTAAATCAACAAAGTTTTATGCCTTCTGTATGTAAAGCTCTGTTGTAGGAATTCTGCAGGTTAAAAATAGATAAGCCTGTCTTTCATTAAAAAGCAAATGATCTGCTAATTTAGAAAAACAGTAATAAGTTTTATGAAATTATTAATTCAAGTATTTTTGGTAACAACAGATGCACACATTGTTTTAGATAAAGTGACATTTTTAAGAGTACACATAATAGAGTTAATTATTGATTTCTCAAAACGAATTCTGGATTTGTTTTTAGTCTCTAAACTTAAACAGAATTATTTTCATAAATGCCAACACATTTGGCTACATTCAGTGATCAAACTACATTATATTCTAAAAATATTTTTTAAATTAAGAAGTTAGCAATAGAGTATCAAAGTACAGACTAGAAAAGAGAAAATCACACTTGTATATTGTTTTGGGTAACTATGTGAAAATTATAGTACAAAAATAGACCCCACAAGAATAAACATTTGATTTCAATACACATCTTCATTGTCTTGCTAAAAATCTTGGAGATTGTTTTTCACATACATAAAACCTCATTGGGATATGCTGTGACATAACTACTTAAGAACACTGTAGGGACTAACATAAAAGTGTGAGGAAGAGGCAGTAACTTTTTTCTCTTTGCCCCCTTAAGCTCCATAGGGCCCTCGGCTGAATCCTGGAACAAACCTGTCAAATTCTTTAATGCGAGGTAGACTGGAGTTCTGACTTGTCCCTCCCTGGGATATAGATGAAGTGGGGCTGGAAGATGCTGAGCTGGTTTTGCATTGGTGCCACAGTGGAAGTCACCGAGATGGTTGATCCAAGGGGCAATATTTTAGGAATGTGAGAGTCCCCAAAATAACTACAACCAAATCATTCGAATTCATGTAATAAGCATATGGCTTAAAAGCCATTTGGGAAGGGATAAAATGAACATGGTGAAACCTGCATTATTTTAGCCATTTGTAGCTCTGCAGAAAATGAGGTTATTGAAGTCATGCTCAAATCCTACTTTTTCTCAGAGACTTTTCTAAGTAAAGCAAGCTTACATTTGTCTCCTTTGGATATGTCTACAGGTACCAGTATTCATTCAGACAATGAGTGAGTTCTCATTTAATGAGACTCGTTATCTCTGTTTTTGCTCCATCCTGGGTTCTTTGCTTTTATTAGCATTCATTTTGGAAGCCTAACTGTCTTCAAAGTAGTTGACAGATTTTGTCCCTGGCCAACATACCAAGCATTCTTTATAGAAGCTCAATGTTTAAAACAAAAATCTTTGGAAGCATAGTAGATCATGTAGGTACTCTCTGCTCTAAACTCCTACCAGTCCTCATCTAGACCACACAGTCGAACAGCTTGTTAGCTACTTATTACCCACTCTAGAAATACTTGTTGACTCATCAATTGTGTGTGAAGTTTTATTGTTTGCTATTTTTTTGCCCTCTATAAGTCAAATTTTCTCAGTTGGAATGTAAGTAATGTGATGTTCAGAACAACAGGATTTTCTCTGTTCATATTCTATCACCCCTTAATTTTTTCTTCTAAAATATTTAGAAAAGAAGAAGAAAGTCATCTTCTTTATCTTTCACCATGATTTTTCTACACAAACTGCGGAAAGATATTCACTTAATATAAGTAGCCTTCATGAAAGCCAAGTTGTATTTTCAGGAAATGAAACCAATCCCAGCTTACATTTGTAACACATTTTTATGCCTCTTTACAATAAGAAGGAAGATTTGAAAAAAGAAAGGAGGATGGTGATGAAAGAAACACAAGAAAGATTTAGATGAGGTCAGCGAGGACAACATAAATTAGAAAAAGTATGTATGATATATGCTCGAGGTGCAGAGAGAAAGGGAAGACTACAATAAATTATATTTTAAACGACAAATTACTGCAAAACTTAACTTTGTACATATGCATTTTATTAGCGAGTTCTTCCTGTACTTAAATGTAAAATAAAGATTTTACATTTTACAGATGTAAAATAAAGATTTACACCATTGTAATTAGTATTACAATAAAGATCATACAGATAGAAAAATAATGCTAGAGTTAAATAATGGTGATATAATTTATTTTACAAAAATAGAAACTGAGGCTTAGAAGATTGAGTGGCTTGCTATTGGTCATTGCCCAAATAGGTAGCAGAACTAGAAGAATTTGGTGCCTGGAACTCATTCAGCACAATGCAAACACATGATTTACTTTCAAATGTAAGAGTTGTTTTTAGTCATGCTGAACTTTACTAAGATAAAGCAGGTAAGTTGCACAGGGTCTGTGGCACTCTGACATATTTCATCACTTTGAAGCAAACCTTTCAAAAATAGTAGATCAAAAATCATCATAATTTTTTATTAGTATTTGACTCTGATAGTAGTAACCTTGTCTAGAAATTTTTGAGAGCAACAAACTCTTTTCTATAACAAGCAAACATATTTATAAAATTAACATTAGAATATTCTCCTCAATTTTTGAATGCTGAACTTAGTAAAACAAAGAATAATAGGAGTAAAAGGAAGATGAAGGGTTGTCCTTGTGGTTGGATGCTTTCTAAAATTAGATATATCTCAAAAATTCAAGAAATTAAATTATGAATATTTAAAAATATCAAATAAATCCTATTTAATATTTATAATCTTAATTATAAATTATCTTGATTATTAAAAGGGAATGACTATTTGATGTAAATTTTCTTACTTTTTATTCTCTGTAAACTTTGATTTTTCTTCTAAATTTTATTACTTTTGGAGAGTTTAGTCTAAGTATATGATAGCAATATTAATAAGTTAAATTAATAAGTCTAAAAAATATTTATAAAACCTATTTCTCCTCTTGAAGTAGGAAAGTGTTATAAAATGGCAGTAAAAACTTTTATTTTTTCTGCCAATGCCACCCCATGACATCTTTTACTCCTTCATCTTATTGGCTCAAGCAGCTAATATTAACTAACATTCATATAGTGCATTCTAGTTTACCATTCTAGCTTTTTCACAAACATTGCCTCATTTAGTCCTCACAATAAGCTTCTGGGTGGTGGTTATTATCATCACCATGCACAGACAAGGAAACTAAGATTCAAAGAGGCTAAGCAACTTGTAAATAGTTTTCAGAATTCATTACATTCATTATACATCCACTAAAAATAAGGATTTTGTTAATAATTTAATGATATGGAAAAATATTCATGAAAATACATAAATTAAAAAAAATAACAGACCATAAACTACAGTAAATTAATCTAATTTTCTCCTTCCTACATCTCTAATTTGCCACAAAAAGCATTTACTAATTTTCATAATTTGATTAGGCCCATAATAATGTTGATTATTAAAATCAACATTAACCTCATGCTTTGTTCAGTTCCACTACAAATTTGCTTATAGAAAAATCATTAATGTATAGCTATATAAACAAACATTTAAAAAATAATCAATTCAGATTTGCTTATGAATGGATTAATTTCTTAACAAAATCATCAGCATTTTGTTCTCAATTATTTTTTCCCAGCAGCCATCAGATTAGATGTCTGTCAATAGAAACGGACTAACCAAAGTATATTCATTATGGTTGAGAAATCTTACATTTTTCCATCCTTCTAGGGAGTATTCAGGACTCAAAAGAGCTAAAATCTATTGAATAGTTTTATGTTATACTAAATATTTTATAGAACACTAATACTATAAGCCACTTAATTCTGAAAACTTCTCTTATGAAATTGGTCTTATTTATTATGTACTTTTGCAGCTCAAGCGAGTGAGACATGAAAATGTAGACTTGAAAATGTTCATAGCAAGTGAATGGCAGAGATACAAAACTCAAACCACATAATTCTTTTTCCAAAGATCCTGTTCTTAAGCTACTGATCCTGCCCTACCTAAACTGAAGGACGTATGAGTGTGACCTGAACCATTGTGACCTGAATCTCAGTTAGTAATAATTTATTAGCTCTATTTGTTAACCTCCTTCATCATTTATTTTAAATTTTAGAACCAAATTTAGTACTTAGTTCTATGGTTTATTAGGTAGCTACTTGCTATGGTAGAGATAAATATAAATGTACTTTCTTTTGCTGGTTTCCATTAACTCATCATTTTGAGAGCAGTAGAAAGGACTAAGGAGTAAACATACAAAAAATTCATCCAGCAATGAATTCACAATTCTCTAGGCTTAATGAATTTTGGAATGTTGAGTCATTTTTACATCTCCATTAAACTCACACTGTGGAATTTATAAATAGAAAAAAATGTTTAGACTCAATTCTTTTTCTCATCAAATATCAGTCACAGACAGTCTTTTTATATCATGGAAGGGCAACTTTTTGAAGATGCTCTCCATTTGAGGCTTTAGGTTGGTGATAGTTTTTGCCCTGACATTTATCCAAACCATATTTGGAAAACTGAATTATCTCCTTATTTTTGTGGGAATACATTCTGACTGTGCTAGACTATCTGGAAGGTCTCAGATTTTAGACTGTAATGTGTCAAGATGATGATGATGATGATGATGATGATGATGATAATAATAATAAAAGAAGAAGAAGAAGGAGGAGGAGGAGGAGGAGGAGGAGGAGGAGGAGGAGGAGTGGAAGGAGAAGGAGAAGGAGAAGCAGCCAATGTCATGTGGGAACTGAAATGGAGCTACCAAGGGGGAGCAGCCAATCCAAGAAGGAGCATTTTCTTGGTCACTGTAATTTTTTGTTTTCTACATAAACACACATCTTATCACTTTATTTTATTTCATCTTTTAGTGTTTCATTGACTTCACATAGTAACACTTCTGTTCTCCACATTCAATTTGGTATAAGACACAATGAGAATAATTTTCGAATTGGCAAGATTTTCTGAATATTTCGGTTACTTCTTTTATTTGCCTCAGAGAGACTGGCCATCATTAAACCTATTGCTCTTTCATGATGTTTTCACTTAAGTAGAATAACATACGTTGCCCACTTTTATGTTTTATATGGTTTTACTTATTATATTAAATAAAATGTTATGCTATATTCTGTGACTTTGGGATCCCAGACTGCAAATGCAGATGTACAAAGCATTAAAGTTTCTCAAATGTGGCATTCTTTGGTTACAAAGTAATTCACCCCATGTTCCACTAAAGATTATGCCTTTTCATGCACTTATATATTTTTTAAATTAAACCTTCCAAACAAACCCAAGCAGGTGTAAATATAGAAATCCTTATTATAAGCAACTGTACATAATTCATTGTAAGTATGTATTGTAAATAATTTTATTTTTATTACAATGTAATAAAATTGTAAATTTTATTCAATGTAAATAAAAACAATCATTAAGGGATAGACTTGTCTCACAATAGAGTAATTCTGGAAATTAGTGGTAGAAAATTTGGATTACAATCTTTTCCATTTTCTAACTATGTGAAATCCAATTTACTCTTTAGTGTATGTGCTAAAGGCATCTTGCAAACTTTGATAGGACTAATGAGACATAATTTGTTATAAACCCCTTGTGAACTATCAAAACGTCTAAAGTAAGATATATATGTATGTGCTTTTTATTTTCTAAATATCATTATTAATAATATTATGCCTTCAGATTCTTCAAAAAGAATGATCAGAAGTTTGCTATTTTTACTGAGTTGATATTAAATTGATTTCCAAATGTACAGGGAACATTTGATATGCTCAAGGTATTTCTTTTCCAGGAGAAACAAATCTCTGCTAATTGCAGAATTATTTTGTTTTAAATAGTTAGTTTAACCTTAGGGTACTATAAACATTACATTGGTATGTGTTACCCTCTCAGAGTATCCTACAGCCACACTTCCTGTGCACCACTGGCCAGTCTGCACTGCCTGGCGTGAGGTTTTCATATACATACTTCTATTTTAACTTTATCGATTTTGTCCGTTGTTATTTTTATTCTTACTTAGTATCTGTTTAACTATTTATTTAAAAATAATTATAAATTCTCTGGAAGTTACAAAAATAGTAGAGAGGTCCCATGTACACTTCATCCAGTTTCCTCTAGTGGTGACATCAGCATAACTGTAGTACAGTATCAAAACCAGAAAATTGACATTGGTACAATCCCTAAAGCATATTAAGATTTCACTAGTTTTACATACACTCATTTTTGGTATATATCCATCTATGCCAGTTTATCACATATGTACATTTGTGTAACCACTACCATAATAAAAATATGGAACTATTGCATCCCCATGAAAATTTCTCTCAAGCTACCCCCTCATTAATTACAGACATCCTTCTCCATACCCTCTCCCATATTCCTAGGCTTAATCACTAATCTTTTTTCTGCCGCTGCAGTTTTATCATTCCAAAAATATTATGAAAAATGGAATCATAAAGTATGTAACCTTTTGATACTGGCCTTTTTCACTCAACATAATTCTGTTGCAGTCCATCCAAATTTTTATGTATATGACTGATACATTTATTTTTATTACTGAGTAGCATTTCATGGTGTATCACATTCCATATGGATGTGCCACAGTTTGTTCGAAGGACATATATGTTGTTTCCAGTTTGGGCTTATTACAAATAAAACTGTTGTGAACATTTATGGTATATTTTTGTGTAAACTAAGTGTTCATTTCTCTGGGATAAATTACCAAATATAGGATTGTTAAGTTGTATAAAAATTGTATTATTTTAAATAAAATTCTCAACATATTTTCCAAAATGACCATGCCATTTTTCTTATATACCTATCAGCAATTTCTGAATGATGCGATTTCTTCACATCCTCACCAGATTTGGTATTGTCACTTTTTTTTTTTAACTGATGTCATATTGGTGTAGTAATATCTCATCGTGGTTTTAATTTGTGTTTTCATAATGGTTAATTATGCTGAATATCTTTTCACGTGACTATTGCTTATTTGCCATCCATATATCCTCTAGAGTGAAATGTCCGTTCAATGTCTTTTGTCCAATTTCTAATTGGATTGTGTGTGTGTGTGTGTTTGTGTTTATTGTTGCATTTTAAGAGTTCTACGTCTATACTAAATATGAGTTCTTTTTCAGATATGTGGTTTGAAAATATTTTCTCCTATTTTAGATTACCTCTTTTATCACCTTAACGGATCTTTTAGTTTTGATTAAGTAAAATTTATTTTCTTTACCTTTACTTTCTAAATTACATAAATGTCTATTATGCTGTACACCTGAAATTAAACTAAACTAAACTAAAATATTTTTTTAAAAGAACTACTTAACTCTAGGTCCTAAAACTTTTCTCCTGTTATTTTCTTCTATAAGTTTCACAGTTTTATATTTTACACTTAGATCTTTGATCCATTTTGAGTTAATATTTGTGTAAGGTATGAGGTTTAGGTTGACTTGTTATTTAAGTATTTGAATTTCTTTTTGATTTTTTGTACATATATTTATCCAAATTCTCCAGAAATTTGTTGAGACTATTTTTCCTCAATTGAATAATAGATTTGTGCCTTGTTTCAAAATTGATTGGCTGAATTTTTGTGAGCCTGTTTCTACCTCCTCTGTTCAGTCTCATTATAATATCTATATGTATCTATCCTTCTGTCAGTACCACACAGTCTGATTGCTGTAGGTAAACAGTAAAGTTTTAAAATTGGGTAGAGATTCATCCTATTTTATTTCTTTTTCAAAATTGCTTTAGCTATTCTAATTCCCTTGCATTTCCATAGAATTTTTAGAGTAATCATTTTAATATTTATAAAATATATTATGGGATTTTGATAGGAATTGCATTAAACCTAGATTAATTGGGGGAGAATTACTATCTTTACTATCCTGAGTTTTTTGAATCATGAAAACGGTTATGACTTCATTCATTTAGATTTTCTTTGCTTCCTTTCATCAATATTTTCTAATTTTCACTGTACATCTATAGTACATGTTTTGTTAGATTTATACCTATGTATTTTATTTTTGAGTGATTATAGATAGTATTTTAAATCTTGGTTCCCATGTGTTTATTGCTACTATATAAAAATGTAATATCTTGTATACTGAGACCTTGCTGAACTCACCATTAGTTCTAGGAATTTTTGTTTTTTGTTTTGTTTGTTTGTTTGTTTTTGTTTGGTAGATTCCTGGGCATTTCTATGTAGAGTATAATGTCATTTGCAAATAAAGAAAGTTTCATATCTCTCCTATTTGTATAGTTTTCATTTTCTCTTCTTCATAGTGTCTAGTAGTTCCAGTGCTGTGTTAAATAAGAGCTGTGAGAGTGAATGCCCTTGCCTTATTTATTTCTAATTTTAAGAGGAATGTATTCAGTGTTTCACAATATGTATGCTGTTAGCTATATGTTATTATTTTTTGAACTAGTTTTTAATTATTGATTATTTTGTTACTATAAGCAGCCTTACATCTGTTTTAATAACAAATGCTTAAGAATTCTTATCCTTAGCTTTCAGATGTCGGGATAGTAAACATTCACTTACCTCCTGACAAAACTTGTAGTTTCATTCTGTTCCTGATACTGATGGTGCCTTGGTTTTAAATGAGATGCAATAAAGTAGAGGGGTTAAGAGTGTAGAGTACTGAGTCAATCTTTCTGCATTTATCTTACAACTTAATCACCCAGCTTTGTCTCTTAAGACAGATTAAGAATTAGTTTCTGATCATGACAAACGTTGTGACAGTTGACCTTGCCAGAATAATATTGTAAGGCAAGGGTTGAAATGCAATATATTTGACCCAGTTTTGGACAGTTAACCAAGGCTGAAGGGTAGGAGAATGGAAAATATAACTCTTACCTCTGAATTTCTTATAGCGTGAATGAAAGTTGTCATGCCCTGAAAAGATTCCCCAAGTACTTTATACGTGTTTATTGTGTCTGTGTGTTGTTTACAATTCTCATAAATCCACTGGACTTATAATTTTATTGGAGAATCAGTAGATACGTGTTTTCAGTTTTTTTTTTTTTTAATTTACAGATATTCCTCTTAAGTTTACAGAGATATATATGATTTAGGTAAGTGGTAAGCAAACATTTTGGTAAGTATCACATATAGTTATGGTTTTAAAATTCATTTTTCCTCAACTAGAAGCTAAAGTTATGCCTTGGTTCTGAATAAAATACCTTGAAAAAATATATTAATTTCTCTCTTTTTTCATAGTTTTAAGGTATGTTTTTAAAAGTCTAGGGTAAAAATTTCCAATTTTAAGATACATATGTTCTGAAGATAAAATATACAGCATGATGACTAAACTAAACAGACAAACAAATAATTACATTTGTGAGGAAGTTTGCTAAGTTGGAATTGGAATATAATATGAGTTTGATAATACAAACTTTTAACCTAAATACCTTTTAGATAATATGTGATTATTTTTTTAGATTATGCTACCTGGGGGTCAAATAAGAACACAAAAACTTTTTTCAAGACTTTTTCCACACGTAATTATAATTTTTTTCTTTTTTTCTTGTTCTATTTTAAGACTTGCTATCTGATATGAACCTACATTTAATTTTACTTATGATAAATATTCAATGAATACAAATGGAATTAAACTGTGCTTTTCATAGTCTTACAGGTTTTTAGAAATGTAGCAGATAAATTTCTTTGTTCACTAGAGGAATTTTAATACTATACAAACTGTTCTGCATGGAACAACTAGGAAGCACAGAACTTTTAGAAATTAGAATGTATTTGTGGTCACACTCTCGCTCCCAACAACAAAGTGAGAAGATATGAAGGAGCCCTTCCTCCAACCCACCAGCAAATAATTGCATTCCCTTGGGAGAAAAAAAAAATGTTTTTCTGGGTCTGGTTTCCTGAAAAACTTTTAAAGGGTTGAACCATAAAATTTATTGTTTGATTCTCTTCATTCAAATCATTGAAACTTTTTGTATATAAAAAAATAATCCTGCCATCTTGAATAAATTTGTCAAAGATCTAAAGAGTATCTCTGGTTTTCTGACTAAATTTTAGATTTCACATTATCTAGATAATTGTGACAATGATAATGTCATTTTAAATATTTTAAAACAAAAATAGATATTTTTGGTATATTTTAAAAATATATTCACATAAGACAGGCTATAACGTGAGCATAAACAGATTCTTCTAATAGATGATGTCATTTCATCCTTTGTTTCGAATACCAATATTGTACACTCAGTAATGACTCTTAATGAAGAATGTTTCTAGATATCTACTATTTTATTTTATTATGCTAGAAACTTTATGCAGATTACTAGTAATTGTCTAAAATCTCATGGTCATCTTTGTGCTGTATCTAGTCCTTCTGGATCTTGGCTTTTCAGGCACAAGATAGGAATGCCCTTGTAGACTCTACCGCAGTTGAGTGCAATGATACAATGAGTGCTAGTCAATGCACTGTGAGTGGAAACAGCATGTGTCCCTTCCAGACCGAATTATTTGTGTGTTGGAAGCCTTCCCTTTGCTTCAGCTAATCACAACTTTTGAGCAGTGGTTTCTCTATGAGACTGCCACAGAACGAGCAGGTATGATGGAAAGCAGATATAATGGAGTCTGTCAATTCATGTCAGACACATAACCTCAGTAAGAAAGAGCCCTTTTCTTTATAAGCTACTTAGGTTTTGGGGTTGTTTGTTTTACAGCCTAATCTAGACTAGTATTAACTGTCCTATTTTATAGATTAAAATAAACTACCCACCACAGTAAGAGGGAGAATTAAGACACATAGTCTGTTCCAAAATGCATGCTTTTCCATGTACAGCCTACAGTGTCAGTTGGCATCCCATATCCCTTAGCACCAATTCTTGGACTTTCGGTCACTCAGTTTTAGAGCCCTTGCGAATATCTCGGGTTTTTTTGGTATTGTTGTGAGACACTAAAGTCACTTCTCTCAGAATGCATCCAAATGTATTATTTATCTAAGGCTCAAATTCATAACTCTGCTATGGGTACGATTCTGCATAAGGATAGCATTGGCACTTATGCAGAATGGCATTTCGTGGTCTTGATGTTGCATAACTCCCAGCTGCTGACCATATGAACAAGCCACATAAACAATTGCAAACACATAGTAGACGGTTTTATTAAAAATATTGTGAGTTCTGAGATTGACCTATTGCTGGTGTAAATTTTTAAACTTTGTGGTTTGATTTAGAATAAATAATAAACTTTGGCATGCAGAGCTTAGTTATAATATACAGTTACATCTCTTTTTGTTTAAAATAGCATTTTTATTAGTGGAAAAATGTTTCATTCCACTTTTAATCTATTTTCTATTAAAATACATACGTTTTAGGTATAAGTAGATATTCCTTGTGTTACATGAGTCAACCTAGTTTATACACAGTCTTTATTTATTTTGCGCAGAAATAATACATTATATAATGGATTATTGGATATACTGGAATAAACGATGATCCAATTTTCATGGTATACACAATTTTAAAAAAATTAAATTGGATTTTATTTTCATGGCTCTGAAACAAATCAAGTGACCATCAAAATTAAGTGATATTTTAGTTTTGTATTATATCTGTAGCTACAGATTTTACTGATCTCTAACGTGTTTTGGCCTAAAGCAAAATTATTGATTTTACTTGCTCTGTTGCGTTATTCCAAAATCTAGAGTTAAGAGATTCAATTAATATGTCAAGTATTCTTAGCTGTAAAAAAATGCCAGTTGGATCCAATCTTCATAAAATAAAAAATAAAAGAGACTCATCTACATAATAGATCAACAGAGCTGCATCTTATAAAATGTAGTGTCAGAAAAAAAGTTATAGCAGAATACATATTTTCTGATATGATTTAAATAAAGTTAATAAACTGAGCTGTATATTATTATGGAACACATACATGTGCTAAAAATATATAGAAAATAATGTGTCACTATAGTTGAACTGTACAAAGTATCAAAAAGTACAACATTATAACACTGATATTTCTTTCACACCTTACACTAAGAGCCTTCTTGCTAATGTGCATTTTCAATGATCATTTTAGTTGTAAAATGCAGGGCCATGAACTAAATTTCTAAGTATATTATTAATTTTTAAAATTTAATCAAAATGCATTTCTTATGTTTAAATCAACCACTGTTTATTATATAATTTAAAGGAATGCCTTATATTACATGTTTATTGTGGGCCCTTGAACCCTCTAGTGGATATTTTACTTGTTTCAATTTCATATGTGCCTATAAATGATTTTATAACTAATCTTTCACCTATCCCACTTGCCTATCTCTGAAATGAAAATTATACGTTCACAAAGAGAAAATACATTATATGGTCACTTCCAAGTAATAGTATGCCATGGATTCTGATGCCCTCCTGTACCAAGCCAGTGCCTTCTCTCACTTCCGTTATCCAGAGCCTCTTAACTGGTCTTTGCTGCTTCTGTCCTGGCTGCCCTTCAGTGTTTTCTCAAAACAGAGGTCAGAGTAGTTAGGTTAGCACATCAAGCAGTTTATGCCACTTTCCTGTTTAAAATCCTCCAGAGGCTTCTTCTGGTTGTAGCCAGACGCACAGTGGCCTTCCAGACCCGACATGATTCAGCCCTTGTTCTCTAAGTCATTTACTCTTTTCCTTGCTCATTCCTTCCTGTTTACACTGGGCTCCTTTCTATTCTGTCACATTGTTCCCACCTCAGTTCCTTTACATACGAAGTTTCCTCTGTTCTTCTTATAAGAAGGTATTGGCAAGACTCGCTACCTCACCTCCTTTGGGCACTCAAATATCACCTTCTTAGCTAGGCCTTTGCTAACTAATCAATTAAAAATTTCAACTTATTATTATCTCTGTGTGTGCATAAATTTTAAAAACTTACTTATTTCATTTATTTGTCTTCCCCCCTTGACTTACAAAATGCAAGCAGTAAAAAAACAAAAGCTCTTATTTTTCTTCTCCTCTTCCTCCTCCTCCTAAACCATATTCAGAATGCTGATGTCAGTGCCAGACACATGGCAACATTCATTTTGAATGAATTATTTCTGAAATTTATAATATTAAAGTTGAGTTAAGATTGAAGCATTAACTTTATAGAACGTGTGTGTGTGTGTGTGTGTGTGTGTGTGTGTGTGTGTGTGTGTGTATTTAAAACATTTAAAACCCATTGAAACTTGTGATTACAGGAGAAGGGTCTTGTGGGAATGGTGGCAGTACATCAATGACCCCAATAGTGCAAATTGAGTGAATGGTTTGGTGCACCAGAGAGATAACTGTTCATGGGAAAAGGGGAAACTCTAGAATAAGGTTGAAACAACCTCAGACACTGTATAGGACATTACAAAAAATTTCATTCAGTTTAATGGTTTCATTCATAATTTAGATTTACTTCTTTCTCATTTTCTTTCTCTGAATAGATCCTTTTCTTCTCTGCATTTGTTTAATGATATTTTCTTTGTTCACTATTTTTCTTCATGTACAGAGGTATGATCAGTACATGGAAATCAAAAGTGTAAGTTTTGTCGATCTTATGCATACACTGCTTTTGTTTCTTGTAACTTTGAAAAGACCACCCCAAAGGAAGGTATTTTTGAAACATAAACTAAAAAGAATAAGCATGGACTTTTTCATCATCAGTTACTGGTCAAATATTATTATTTTTTTGTGTATACTAAACACATGCAGACATAACGTCTCTGAGAGTTGGAATATTGCCTCTTTTGCTCATTGGTTCTTTCAGTAAGTTTCTGTTTCAAAAAAAAATGCTTCATAACTAACATATGTCAGTGGCAGCAACAAAAACAGTTATTTTTTAATTAGGACATATGAAAGCTGTGGGTCATCCCAGGCTCTGCTGGACCCTGCTGGGTTCTGCTGAGCTGCTTGTATCTTCTGAGGCCAGGTTGAGGAGGTACAGAAAAGGGTAGCCTTTCTTGGGGATGTGCTTAGCGTAGAAAGCAGTGCCAATACATTTCATAAAGCTTTAACAACTTTTGCTTGCATGAGGCACATAAAAGGCTCACACTATCCTTTGCCAGAGTATGTCACGTGGACAAACTGACAATGGAATGAGGAATTACACTACACTTAAAGGGATACTTGGCAAGTCTGAGCATGGACAATTCTCTTACACAGGAGTGGATAACTGGAAACCATAATATAATCTACAGCACTGACATAACCCAAGCAACTAGAACAATGTCTGCTACATAAGCGTATGTTGAATGTGTATTACTAACATGTAACAATTGATCAAGAATGAAAAATATATGTTACATATGTATGTGCTATATATGTTATATACATGTAACATGTTATATACATATAAATATATATTTTTTTTTAATTAGAAAAATCAAAGAGCACATTGATATCTAGAGCGCTCTTCAAACTTGGGTATGCACACACCCCAAGGATGTGTGAAAGCTTTCAGTGAGTGTGGTGGGTATCAGTAGCATTAAGGGAAATTATATTCAAATCCTCCCCTTCCTAATATTGTTCTTCTTAGAAAAGCATTTCTAGTCTTCCAGCTCTCCTATCTCAGTTTACTTTTTATAATTGCCCTTCTACCACATTTTTAAAAAAGGCCTATTCCTTACCCAGGGAGAATCTTTTCAGCCCCTGGATCCAAAGATCTCCAGGGAATCAAATGATGAAATGTATTTCTCAATGAAAACAACACAAAAGAGAGCTTAATATGGTCTGTGCCTAGTTTCATCCCCATGACCCACTCTGGACAAGGTTCAATGCCATTACTCAATTTCTTCTGTAACTATATATCTTAGGATTGGAATTTAAAAGTGAAGAGGTTTTCATTTGAAGATATATCTATATATCTATATCTATATCTATCTATCTGTCTATATATATATATAATTATTGGATTAAAAATGAAGTTCGATTTTTTTTTTTTTTACTGAAAGCAAGATTGATTTGGCTAATTTTGACAATGAAGACTACTTTGCCAATTGGATTATATGGTGACATTTTCTATTAATTGAATGAGCTAAATGTTATGCTGAGGTTACAATAGAATGAATATATATAAAGCACTATAGTTTACACTGTATACTATACAGGAAACTATAGTTTTCACCACTACTTAAATCAATCATTTTTTATATCAAATATAAATGAACAAGAAAGTGCATAGTATTTTAAATATGTCTTTACATGGTATGCAAGAGAAAATGTTTCTTTGGTAATATGGAGACAGGAGGGAAATAAGCAACCAGTGTAGTATGAACACACTTTGTCTAAATAACAGTTGTACATAAGGCTGGAGCTATATCTTACTGGAAGAAAGCTAAGGATTTATAACAAACTTCTAAAATCTCTACACACAAAACCAAACAGGTAAGCTTTGAATTGATACCTTTGAAGGTTTTATTTCAATGAGCTGCTGTAAGAGCAGGTCTCCCAGCTACTGCAAAATAAACACAGGAAATGAAACATAATGATAAGGATCTAAATGCCATAATAGTTATTCTTTTGCACCTAAATCACTAGTCATTCATAGAGTCTGCATTCACACATGGCAAAGCACAATTGGGGAGCTGGAAACGTTTGTTTTGAGGGTATAAAATAAATCATTTCAGGGCTGTAATGATTGAATTGCTGGGCTCAGCACCACCTGCTTCAGTTCTCAGAGCACCTGAGGTGAAGGCGCAGTCAAACAATCAACCCTCTGAAAATTAAATATATATGAAGGAATTACTGGCTGTAAAGCAGTGTGAACTGTATATGTATTATAAAGTTGGTTGGCTTAGACTACGAAACTCCTTTTTAGCTAAACACTTCTATTGTTACAAAAGTTGTATTTTGCACCAGCGCAATGTCGAGATTCTGGCCTACTTTTGTAACACGCAGTCCTGGAAATTATGTTACTACTTCTGTATATGCTGGTTAAAACTGATTCTGATGACAGTCTAGTCACACAGTGACTGTATACCCATGATTCTAAATATCTACAAATAAACAGAAGCTCTTGATCAATGATGCATGCTGCCATATATCCAGACATTTTCCAAATCTTTGTTGTAAAAAAGTAAAGATGATTGATATTTCATTTCATTGTAGTGTCACTTGGACACAACCTAGAAAAATCTTTTTTTCAAAAAACCTCGTAACAAAAGACCGTCATATAGTTTTGATTTAAATCACGATAGAAAAGAATTTAGGAACCACGTGGTAATAAAAGCGAGCGAGTAAAGGCCCCTCCCTTCTAGGACTGCCAGGAGCCACTCTTATTTGGCCGGAAACCTGACTTCACCTTCTTATATGTTTATATACATATTCCTTTATATTTAACTACATATGCTATTTGAAATAAAAATATCTGGTTTTTAATATCACGGTCATTCTCAATGTAAAACTGAATTAAATACTTAAATATATTAAATATATTTTCTAGTTGAACCAATCAATAAGCTATTGACCCACTTCCTTAGGGAAACAAATATATTGTATACTGTTTTTCTGTTACTTATCCGTGACTACAGAATTAAGGCTTTTGATGTTTTAAAGATAGATCACCTCTTTAAATTAATTCCCTTTTAAAATCAATCTGTTAAATTACGAGATGTTGCAACAAATGACATTGTTTTGCACAGCAAACTTTTTAAACATGTTGTATTTTTATCAAATTACCATTGAACTAGCTGAGTATTTTGAAAGCAGATAGATATGTGAAAGAATTGAATATATTTGCTCAATATCCTCTGACACTGCCTGTCCCTGGATTCCTTCCCTGCCCTTCTCTGCATCATTCTGTATCACCATTCTGTATCACCACTCTGTATCACCACTCTGTATCACCATTCTGCATCACAAGAGGCTGATGACAATTGGCTTTATCATTTAGCCCCCTTACTTTTGACTTCTAATTAGATGTGGTTATTTCAACAGAGCTTCTCAACTAGGCACTCCTGACATTCTGGCCTGACTCATTTCTTATTGTGTGTGTTGGGGTGGGGGTGTGGGTCTGTCCTGTGCATTACAAGCTGTTTAGCAGCACTACTGGCCTCTAAATGCCAATAATACCTCCCCCCTTCATGGCAATCTGATGTCTCCAGTCATTAGGGGAGGGGGAGCAAAATGGCTTCTGTCAAGAAGCACTGGATTGATCACAGGAAGCAAAAGAGAGGGAGGAGTAGAAGTGGTCTGGATACTTAAAGCTACTCCAGCCCTTACCAGATAATGGTTTTGCCAGGAGCTGAGTTGTTCTGTGTTTGTGACTTTCATCTCAAGGCCTTCCTACAAGGCTGCGTTTCTCTCTGTGTTCTCACAACAGTAACAGCAGTCCCTCCCTCGCTGCCACATCAACAAAGTGGTGGTAACAGCTTCCACTATTGCTTGTCCCTGCTTGAGTCACCCACACTTGTTGGTTTCTGAAACCCTCACATTCCTCTAAACAATTCCTTTGTCTAACTGTCTTCAAACTATTTCCTGCTGACTTCTTGGTAATAAAACACACTTTTTTTGAAAGATACCTGGTGGGTCCAGTAAACACAGCGTTTTGTTAATCACTAATTTCAGATCTCTCTCATATTCCTTCCCTCTCCCTCTCTCTGCCATATGGGTTCTATCATATTGCATATCGTAGTAGATGTGCTAGAACGGCCACTGTTTAATCCATGAACAAGCATGAATATATATTACAACCATAGCACAATATTCAATACAAGGATTAAATAAAGCAAAAATAATTTCTTTTGGAGAATGTAAAACTTAGATAAAAGTTTAAATACATTAAGTAACATAAATCTCAGCATGTTATTCTAACATATTTGATATGATGGGTGAGTCGTGGTACTTGGTATTCCTAGCAATGTAGCAAACCATTCAGTTGCTGGAACATAGAGTCAGTCCAGCCTTTGTGGAAAGGAGTTAGGACTAGACCGGCGATCAGAGCTTAATAGGACAGACAGATATCTGATCCTCGTACATATCTATTCATATAGGCCTGATTTACCCTGTGAAGGTTAAAGTAGAAACATGTTGCTTAGCTGGCTCAGAGTGCCTTAAAAGCAAATCATAAGTTCCTGGTGCACTTAGGTAAGGCCACAAGGTTAATTCTAGACCTTACCCACTGGTGAAGACAGAATTTCTAATATACTTCCAGATAAGAAGTGGATTAGCCCGCATACTTGCCTGAGAATAAGTGTATAGATATAATTATCTGAAGTTGAACTTGAAGACAAAAATAATAATAATTATGATTAAAGCATTCTTTCATTTATTCATATATTTAACATTAATATTGATAATTCACTAGTTGAATAAACCATTGGAATTACTGAGCATATACCAGTAAACAACAAATAACTTGATTTTGTGGTGCTTACACGCTAATAGACATGGACAGGCATAATTCATAAATTCACTTCATGGTGCTTTTCCTGTGAGAAAAAGGTAATTAAAGAAGCCTCAGATAAAAATGTAATATTGAAGTTTTTGATTTGGCTCTAATTTGTTCTTTGAAAATCTGTGATGTCTATTTACCTTTTATTATTTTTTAGAGTCTTTGGTACTTCGTGAGATCAACCGTGGAAAACTCCAAAATCAGGAAAATTTGCATTTTGATGTCATTTATTATATTTTAGTGCTCATTGTCCTCATCTCCTCTTAAGGCATTTTTCAGTGGGAGGCCAACATAAAGGAATAGAAATATTGCAGTTTGGGGGTTAAGGACTGTTGGATTTGAACCCAGATTCTGCCCCTTATTAATTGCATATCTTGATACTCAAATGTCTAGAGCCTCAGTTTCCACATCTATAAAATAGTCCCAAAGGCTGAGGAGAGACCAGCATGAAAAACATCACTGCTTTGCTCCTATGAAACCCCTGGGGCTGCTGGACGCCCTCAAGTGCTCTGAGAAGCTATGAGAGATCAGTATAATTTGGGGTTCGAAGATAGGTTTGAACTTTTAATTTTCTTTTTTTTTTGGATAGCTAAACTTTTTTCTTTAGCAGTGTATTAAGAGCTTAAAAGGAAAAAAAAACAACAAAAATATTCAGTTGAATGTGTTTTTTTTAGATTTTTTAAAGATACACACACACACACACACACACACACACACACACACACACACACACACACTTTTCTTTTTTACCCACTATACAAACTTTTTGGTTTCTACTTAGGAGGTATCTCAGGAAAAGATTACAATATATTAGCAAAAATGAAAGTGTGCTTCCGAAGGTGAAGTTTTTCCACACCAGTTCATTTATTTTGTGGCAGAGATTACCATCACAAGTCCAGGGCTTTGTTTGCCTGGAGTCCATTCCTGTGGTTCTCGTAGCTGGAAGGCAACCAGAAGAAGTGGGAAAGACAGATGCTGGTCAAGGCCAACCATTCGACGGCAGCAGCAGCTTCACATGTTTGAAATCATGTTGTGGTTTGTTTTTTTCAGTTTGATTTTTATTGTCTTTTTGGCCTAAACAGTTGCCACTCTTGTAAAGCTAAGGACCATAAAGGCCAGTGTTCTTTAGTAGCACATAGCTTAAATACCTCAGAGTTATTAATGCCTCCCAGAAATCTCTCAAAAGAAGGAATATATAAAAGTTTACAGTTGAGGGTCCATTGCTGATTTTAAAGAAGACCATTCTTAGAGTTTCACTCTCTTTAAAAGAAGGTAAAATTTACCCTAATGAAGAATTTACCGATAATTCTTAATCGCCATGGCACTGAAAGCCAGATATATCCCACATGAACATGATACACAGATAATCTGCTGCTCTTCAACCTTTTTTTAACCAGGTTTCCTTTTTTCAAAAGAATTAACTCAAATGGCAGCTCTATTGTTGAACTTAAAGAGTCACATGGACAGTTCATATTCAGGCTTTGCTCTCTATTAACTGTGTGGCGTTGAGCTTATCCCTAACCTCACTGAGCCTCACTTTCTGATTTGTGTTTGGTGATTGCCAAGAACTGTGAAGGGGCTGATATTTTACCCTAATTGCAAGCTAACACATTAGCATTCCTCATTTTCATGGATGCTGGCAGAAGACACAACACTATTGGGTCAGAGAAAAAGCACAGTTTATTACTCACAGCGATAACAGTAGCCGGATAATCATTTTTCTGAGCACTTTCCTCAAGCCTTGGTTCCCACAGAATAGGGCAATGGAGGCTTTTGAGAATCCAGATGAGGAAGGAACTCTTATACTGACGGTTACTTATTCATTTAGTTAGTTAGTTAGTTAGTTAGTTAGTTAGTTAGTTAGTTAGTTTGTTTGTTTTTAAAGAACAGTGCTTCATGATCACTCTTCAGTTTTTGCTTTTATCTCTGAAGACAGAATTTACAAATTTCTTCAAACAGGAGCAAGGCCCAGAGGATCTAAATATTTCTTCCAGACTTCCAAACTGACCAGCATTCCTTATACAGAGGTACTTGCTGCCATTAAACCCTAAGCCTTAGTGATTCTGTGCCATGAAATTCTTACTGGCTTCCTCTCCGCAGACCTGGGTTTTATTTTTTCTCAGTCTTCTACTTTCCATCCATTTTCTGGCTTCTAGAATTGTATTGACATGGTATGCTTGTTACATCTACTCCCTGGGACCTTGTACGTTTATGCCTATTTTGTTCCCTCCACTCTCATTTAAATTAATTTTCAGGAGGAAGAATGGATTAATAAAAACTCCTACAAGCATGTTGTTAGAAATATATGTTCTGAAATATTGTGTTTTTATACTCTTTTAAGTCCCAAGTAATTAGTTTGTATATACTGCCCTAACACAAATGATTCTATAGAATTCAATTGTTTTTTTTAACTTTATTTTTGTCCCATAGAGGGGAAAAGTCTTATTTATTTTGCTGTGGAGACCTGATGACACAAACACAATTTTTCTTAATTCTTAAAAAGATCATAATTGTTTAATCTTTAGGGTGAAGTTAATGTCATGTGATCCTGGGTAAAACTCTTGCCCTGACTCTTCCATATATTGGCTGCACTGTCTGTTTGATTTCACTTCTCTGATATGTAAAATATCTTAGTGTTTTGTGAAGATCAAGTGTAATTACATATATTAAAATAATTTGAATACAGCAAAAATATTACATAAACATGAGAGTATTTAAAGGAAAATATTCTACAGAATTTAAGAATAGTGCTATTTTTTCTGAAACATTATTTTTGTTGATTTCTTTGTATACCCTCCAGTTCCTTGGTAGAATATGAAGTTCCATCCTAGAAGTAGTACCTTTAGAAGAAACTTACTAATGCAAAACACACTGCTCTGTTTTCATTCCATTAACATGTTGCATTCCAGTATTTTGTCAGCCTTTGAAGTGTATGTGAAATTCCATTTTACTAAATACCATTGTAATGTCCAATTCTCCAAAAGAGAATACTTCCAGGTTCCAAAACACATGAAAAGTGAGGAGGACAGTTGAAATACTATTTTATTGACTTGGATACAGCAATATGTATTAAATGAAAAATTCTGTTCACAAGATGTATTTAGAAATCTCTGTCTCCCTAGTGATATTTTAAATGTAAACCTTATCCTTTAAGTAAAGTATTAGGCATAGCAGATAATTAAAGAAAATTATTTAATACTTTATACTTGAATTATTACTTTAGATTAAAATATATGCTCATATGCATCTCCTGGTCACAGGAGGGTAATTGAGAGTGTCCCAAACATCGGTAGTTCACGAATCTGGAATTTAGAATGGATGGAACTGAGTCACTGAGCAAATCAAAAATCTAAATTCAAAAACTGCTCTGAGATGTTTCACAATAGCTTTGGATTGCCAACATAATGCACCTCAAAGTGGTAAAGATAGTCTTTTAATGTTGCTATTCATCTCTGTGGCCATTTTTTAACTGTGGTCACAAATACTTTGACACTTATCCCATTGTAATTTAGAATGTGTCACCTTTTTTTCAGATCTGGGCAAGCCTGTGATTGCTTCAAGCAATAAAATGAATTGCAAATGATGGTATGTGACTCTAAGGCTAGCTCATAAAAGGCCCTACAGTTTCATCTTATTATCTGGAAACTTCTCGGAGCCTTGAGCTATGTAAGAAGTCTTATTACCCTGAAGGTTGCAATGCTATGACAAAGCCCATGTTTCACAGAAAGGTTCCAAAAAGATTCTGGTTGACAGTTCCAGCTAAACCCAAATTTGAGTCATCTCAGCCCTGGCACAAGATAAATGAGTAAAACGTCATCCAAATCATTCTAGTGTCAAGACAGTCAAATTATTTCCAAACATTTTAATCTTATTTGTGACCCTAGACATCATGGAGCAGACAAGCCACCTAAGCTGTGCCCAGTATGAATTTCTGACCCATTAAGCTGTAAGTATAATAAAATAGTTATTGTCCTATGCCACTAAATTTTGGGATGATTCATTTGCAGCAATAGATCTCCAACTAACCTTTAAATCAGCAATGACCTTGAAAGTTTCATTCTTCGCTATATAATTCAAAAATAGTAGTTAACAATCTTTGGATCAATCACTTTGCAAAAGTCAAGAGAAGCATAACAAATTACCTTTTGAAATCAGAGGATACACTCTAATTACTCTAATGCTGTCGTGTTTAGTAATAAATGTATTGAACAAGCATTTTTTTTACTTTATGTAAGCTCATTTTACATTCTTAGAAATGTGTGCATTTTTCTGATGAAAATAAATTATATTCACAGATAGTAGAACACAAATGTATCAGAATTTGTAATGGAGGATTGTACCATTTACAAAATAAAATTTCGAAAAGTACACAAAGTCAGAGTTAGAGATCGCAAGTTGGAGTTGGAAGATGTTCCCAAGAAAACAGCTTAATTATTTCTTTGTTCGGACTCTCATGTACAATTTTTAATTTACAGAGTATTCTTTGTCCAAAAGCCTTTTCTCCTTTGTTTTTTCTCATGTCTGATCCACTCTTTTCTTGACTACTCATAAAGCACAATATTCTTTATGCTCAGAATGTTTCTCTAAAATTATGCACATATTTTTGACACATTTTTAAAAACTTTAATATCTGCGTAAAATATGATTTTTTTAAAAACCTAGATGTAATCTATATCCTTTGCAATGGCTTATAGAAATTAAAGATATAGCTAGAGAATTTTATAATAAGTAAATTTTATAAACCGAAGTTTATAATAAGTAAATTTGGGATAGAAATGCTCAATCAGAAATAAATATTTTAGATAAATCTGAGGTAGATATCCTCATTCGAAAATAATAAATATTCAACTGAAATTATTCAGCTGTTTTTTGCAATGAGACAAATTTTAGTGATGAAATTCCCAAGTAATTTTTATGCTTCTAGAGAAAACAAGAAGTGATAATTTCTTAAGAGACCCCAGACTAAAAATCAGCAATCCATTTATAAAGGGTCAGGCTATATCATAAGTTACAGGTTGAACATTAGCAATAATTAACAATGATGCACACAGCTTACACACCCTGATCAAGGAATTCTTGGCCCTTTGAAAATTTTAAACAAATGACATCAGTTAACATCACCATATCTGTGAGTGGGCATTACATCAATTTTACAGATAAGGAAATCAAGCATAATAATATGTAAGAGTTAAGATTTATTGAGTCCTATATATACACAAGCAGTCTTTTAGGAGATTTACATCTACTAACTAATTTAATTCTTACAGCGGCTGTATAAGGTAATATTATTTTCTTCGTTTTGTAAATCAGTCAACTGAGGCCAACTGAGTTTAAATATCTCCTCCAAGATCATCTAGACAATAATTAGTAAATATAAAATTTAAAACAAATTAGGCTTGTTTTTTACCTGTATTCTTAAACATTATGCTCTAAAAATACTAATATCTGAACTTATTTAGACCAGTGAAATCTTTCCTTATAAGCATGGGTTTATATTCAATTGCTCACCAATTTTAAAATCAGATAAATTAAACAGTTTGCTGAGATCAATATAATGTCCTCATCATTTTTCACAATAAATAGCTTTAAGGAACATTTTACTCGACAATCTACTAGCTAAACATTATTGGTACAAGAAATTGAACCCAGATACACTGGCTTCATGTTATCAGTCTCTACCCTACAATGCCACTGAGTGAAAGTCCAGGTGTTAAGTGACTTGTCCTGACTTAAGAGTAGTAGTAGCAGAAAAAACTTGATTCTGAATCCTTCGATATTAAATCTTGTGCTTTTAACTTTTTAAAAACTGCATTACAAAATGTCCTTTCTCCATCTTTCCACCCATCTCTTTTCATGTATTTTTTTATATATTTCCCAAATTACATATGAATTTGTTACAGGATACACCCTATATTGGTCCCAAATTTCATACCTAAAATCCTTCATTTGCCATGAAGTACTGAAATCGAGATAGTCTGGGAAATACATATTCCTGCGAAGTATCACACCATAAAGATTAAATTATATGTGGAACTCTCTGTCAACAGCTTCACTAACTTGTGAATATAAAATAAGGTAAAACTATCAATTTTGCCTTCAAAACATCTCGAGCCTATTCTAGTGCAGTCATTTTCGCCACTGCTTACATTCAGGCTCACATTATGTCTGAAGTGGATACTTCCATTGCTGCTAAGTGGTCCCCAAGCATTCACCCTGGCATACTTCCAATCTGTTCTCCACAGCACATCCATGGCAAAGTCTTTGAAATGCAAATATGATAATTTTTATACCCTGTCTACAATCTTTTATTGGCTTCCCATTGCTCTTAAAGTATCTTGGCGAAAAGATTTTCATATAGTTCAGCCCAAAGTGTCAAAAAGACTTATTTTCCCCACGTTTCTTCTTTTTCTTTCCTCTAGAGTTAAACTAGTCTTTCAGTCCTTTAAACCCTCTTTGTTCCCTCTGGCCACTTAATTCTCTTCCTTGTTCATTTTGCCTAGGTAACTCCTACTTAGATTTCATTTCAAATATGACTTCCTAGGGAAACTCACCCTGGCCAGTTTAAATGTCACCAACTTTCACTTTCATCGTAACAACCACATCTCTTGCATTGCACTCATATATCACGAAGTTTACATTTCTTGTGTGGTAATTTTAGGACGATTTCTCCTCTCCAACAGACTGCGAGCTCCATAGGGCACTGACAATGTTTCTTTTGCAAATTCATGGACACCTAGAGATTGGTTGGTTGAGTGTATAGCTCAGAGGAGTAATAGTAGTAGTAGTATTGCTGATGAATATTAATATTTCTTGTTGGTACTGATTTCAGCCTCATGGAAGTGACACTTATCATTTGGTTATTGATTCAACATGCTTAAAAAGGCCTTTCACAAGCCTGGAATAAGATTTTTCCAACATATTAAGATTGTGAAATTTTTTATTGTTGTTGTTATTGATACCTGTTATTTATTCATGTGTGTGATCAGGTAATAGGAATAAAGAATAGATTTAATATTTGGTATCGGCATCATTATTTTTACTTAAAGTAAAGGAATACTGAACATAATTGGTCTAAGTTTGGTATGCTGTAACTTGAAATTATTCACATTTTTTGTTTTAGCTTTGCTTCGACAATTACTAATATAACAAATATAAGAAACTTAATAAATAAAAGAAATTTTCAAAATACTAACATAAGTTATATACATTAATTGGTAATGAAATTTGGAAGAAAACAATATGATTTTATACCACTGCAGATTTAGTATGATTTTCTTTTCTTGTTTTGTAAATACACACAAAAACATGGAAATTTTTCCTATTTTTTCCATGTGAAAAATGGAGGTGCATTTGTTCAAAAAATAAATAGATATTTATTCCTCAAACCTAATAAAAATCAATAAATCTATTCAACTTGAACATTATAATTATCAAAAAGAGAAAAAGTATTTTTGTTTTATTATCTACATAAAATGAGGTTTCAAGTAAACTATCACACTAAAATCAATTAAATTAATTTATTAAAGCAACAGTCTCTAGTCACATTATAGTAATTTGAGAATCTTTAACCTTAAGAATCCTGTCTATTTCAGAATGTTTCCGCTGTTTGAGACTTCTCTCATTCCATTGCCACTACCCCAGTCTAAGGTTCCATTATCTTTCACCCGGATTTTTACAACAACCTCCTACTTGTCTTCTCTATTTATGTCATTGGCATCCTGGCAGTCTCTTCCCAACGAAGTTGCTAGAGTGATTTTATTTATTTTCCTCTTCAAAATTCTCCATGGCATTCATCTTGACTAGATTAAAAAAAAATCAAAGTACTTGTTTATAACTCTCAAGTTTTCTCCACACACTAGATTCCTTGCTGTCTTTCTAACCTGTGATACACATTTTTGCCTAAGGGACTTTGTACTTGTTGGCTTTGCTAAGAATACATTAGTCCCTCCTTCATCCATGAGGAATATACTCCAAGATCCTCCAGTGGATGCCTGAAACAGAGAGTAGTGCTGGACCTTATATATACTATATTATTTCTTATAAATACATACCTATGATAAAACTTAATTTATAAATTAGGCATGGTAGTGATTAACAACAGTAAGTAATAATAAATAATTATAGCAATATACTGTAATAAAAGCATGTGAAGAGCTTTCTCCCGTGAATACATAACATATATAGTGTGAATACACTGAACAAAGGGAAAATTCACATCCTTGGGAGAATAGAACTGGACGGTGTGAGATTTCATCATGCTACTCAATATAGCATGCAATTTAAAATGTATAAATGGATTATTTCTGGAATTTTCCATTTTTTCCTCATACCTGTCTTGTGGTATTTGTACAATGTATTGGTGTTTATCATCCTACCACATAGATTGGACATTCTTAAAAGGCAGAGATGCCATTATGCCATTATAATAAGTTGGTATTCTAGGCCCTTCTCACAGTATCAGCTACATGACAAGACTACAATAGATATGTTGAATAATGGATGGATGGTGAGTATAGTGGAGACCTATAATTTTATCTGCCCCAGAATGACTTCTGAGAATTGTCTTTGCTCTCATGCATACATGGCCACTGTGACAGTCATTCTGCTAAATCAATCAATCAATCAATCTCAATCCTAGGGCACAAAGGACTGATTCAGAGATGGGGTTCCCCACATTACTATGCCTTTCACAGTTTTTCCACGAACATTTGGAGTACAGAGCTGAGAGCAAAGGACACATGCGATCATGGAAGCCAAATCATACTATTGACAGTTTCTCAGTGGACCAATTCATGATTTTTTTCTGCTAAGGATTAGAATCTGCTCTAATTCCCATATTCCCTGATGCTTGATTAATCACCTTCTCCTTTCACTCAGAGAGATACTGATGAAAACTTTCAAATAATTCTCTTTGTGGCCTAAGATAACCAAAGGGGACTTCTATTTCTCATAACCAAATGAACTTGAGCAATTAGGACACAATGAGATACAGGCTGGATATGAAAGGATGAGCATATTTAAATACCTGTTGGATATTAGACATGATAGGTATAAGAGAACTCTATGAGAATGAATCTGAAGTAAAATATTTTAAAGGTTATATCACAATAGGTGTGGTCAGGTGACAAATTTAAAATATAAACTATATTTTAAAGTAAAATATATTATTATACGGTATAGGGAATTGAATGCATTGATCATTACTTGAATCTATTTAATATTACTTTCTTAGAAGTTCAGGGAATTCACAATATCCAGTTCTCAGATAGGCAAACCCATATAAGGCTATATAAGCCACTATCCCAAAACCACAGAGTTTGCCAGGGATTAAGCCAGAAATAGAACTCAAAAAATTGAGCTACAAGTCCCACTCTCTAACCACTAGCACCACTCCCTTCCTACAGTACACTTAGTGTGAAATAGTTTCTTGGTTTCTTTTCATGCTTGTAGTCAACTGAAGTAGGGTGGAAAAAATTAAAAACAGGCCATGAACTAAAAATGCATTTTTTCCTTCTATTTATGAACCTTGAAATTAAAAAAATAATTTAAGAAATTTCATGGATTAGTTACCTAAAATGTAGTTTTTTACTACCAGTACTTTTTTTTTTTAATATATATTATATTGAAGCTCTTAAAAAATAAGTGTGGAAACTTTTCATTTGTACATAAAATTAGACTATTTTTCTCTTTGAGAAATACCTTCTTTTAGAAAACGACTCTTAATAAGGACCTATTTTCTTCAGATTTTCTAGCTAGAAAAACTCGGATGAGGAAAGATTATCAAAAAGATGAAACTAACTTTTACATGTTAAGTTATATCAGACTATTAATTTGTATCATATTTTTAATTTTTCTGCAGTAAAGACAAATTATCATTTTTACAAGGAGAGAATTCAGAGGTAAAGGCAGTTCAGTGTCTGGAGATTCAGTAATTCATGAAAGAACCTCTTTTTTCCTCATTTCCTGTTTTTGAACTTCTTCCACTAGCACCCTTGAAGCAAAGAGTTGTACTGTGCTTCAGCACAAATGGCTAAAAGTGACATTAATTATTTTATTTATTTACTTTTCATTTGTTTGGGCAGCCTGCCTGCAGACAGCAGGAGTTGGTGAGCTGTGTTGCCTTACAGATGTGCTAATTTTTTTCCTGACAGGGGATAGCTTTAATGATGCTGATTTAAATTAGGTGATTTGAATCTTGGAAACTAATTAAAAATAGTTGTCTGACTGAAAACTAAGCATTCACAATAAAATTCTGTATGATCATATATTTATCACATTTTGAATTCTTAGGTGAAAAATAATTGACTAAATATATAGCTTTACATTTCAACAAAATACCAACATACCAACAAAATTCATTTTGGTGTTCAAAAAAACTGATAGTTTAAAATGCTTTTCATTGACTATTGCTGCTTTTATTCTTAAAATGTGTATCATGATGCTGTAAATATGCTTATGCTAATACTAAATAGTATTAGCATAAGTATTAGCATATTTATAGTTTTATTAATAGTAAATTATTATTTTTCATTAATAGTAAACATTTTTTATTAATAGTAATAGTACTTTTTGAAAAATAATGAAGTCATTTCAAATTAAATATTTTCATCCAAAAAGAATTTAGTATAGAAGAGGAAAAGTTTTGATTAAAAGATAAAGTTATGAAATTTAAGTGTAATAATCATACAGAATAATATTCAGTAAACCCTAAACCTAAAGAGGGTCATTCTAGGGTATGGCCCTCATTTTCCCAAAGTTCATGCCTGGTGTAATTTGCTTTGGTGTTTCAAACCTCACATTCTTTTCCTCACCTCAGACCAGCTGAGCTTTCAAACCTTTGAATTCCTCTTTCATAATTTCAACTCTTTGTGGTGCTTTGAAATGCATATTTTCCATAAATAGAGGATTAGTCACAAAACAAGGATTCAATTTGGTTTCATGATCAGATTTTTTCCCATATTTAGGTTGTTCCTAATAACTGATCTTTGAAGCCATAAAACTGGATTTCTAGATTCAATTCATCCTAAGTGGAATTTTCCATATCCCTTCACCTGCTTAGATTCTATAGTTTTTACTTAACAACACTACATTATTCATTTTAAGTCTTACACATTCATAAGGATACATTAATTTTCAGATTTAAGACTTTTTTCTATTGCTGTTTATAATTTTATAATATTTTTCTCTGTGACTCATTTTGACAAGAATTTTCTAAAAATAGTAAAATTAATTTGCCAAGCAGGATAGCAATAAACTGTGAACTCATTAATGACAAACATTAATGAGTTTGTTTTCCCACTCTTTATCTCTAGGATAACTCCAGGTGTATAGTAAATGTGAAACAAAGATTTGCTGAATACATGAATGAATCATAAAATTTAAAAAGTTTCAATATACTTTTTAAATAAACATTTTTGAAAAGGTAGCATTTGAACCTCACTGTACTGGTTGATATTAGAAAAAAAATTTAAAATTTTTACAGAATATCAAATTTTAACAAAAAATTAACATACCTACAAAATTTGGTGTTGAGAAAAATTTGATATTTTATAATGCTCTTTATTGCATATTGTTTTACAGAATATCACACCTAAAAGAAATATTGAAGATTTTTAAAATTCAATCAACTTATTATATAAATGAGGGACTGAAGATAGATTAATGGTGTTGCCTGAATTCATTAAACAGAAACATACATTGGTGAATTTGGTTTAGAATCCAAAACTCTTTAAAACATGTTTGCTACATTTTACAGTGGGAAGATTCCTTCCCTTTTATGTAGTCTAGCAAAGCAAATATAAAGTTATCTCAAACACACACAAACATATTTATAAAAAAATACTTAAATAAATTTTATTTTTATTTAAAACACTTTCTAGTGATCATATGAGAACAAAATCTTTAAAGAAATATAGTTACTTTTTTGCTAAATCATATTTCCCCCCATTTCAGTAAATCAGTGTTTCAGTTCAAGACACATCTAGAACTTGCCAAAGCAAATATGAGAGAAGCCATCTTTTTTCTTAATCTCATTAAAATAGCTATGATATTGGTAGTTACAGCCATATGCATGAGCATATGCCATGTCTCTCCCTATCTGTCTCTACTACAGTTTGTTTTCAATTTCTTGATCAAATATTAGCAAAAAAGATGGGAGAAATTCATAATGTCACTGTACACAAGTTAACTTATGATTTTCCTTAAATGTAGCTAGGAAGTACTGACATCAGTTATTTACCTGGAAATGTATCTCACCAAAAGGAAAAAGATGACTTCAAGTTACACTATAAATATACAGTAAAACTTTTAAGTTACACTCATGTAAAGGAGTAGTGCTTTCTTAAAAATATTATTGCAATTCCCCAAATTTATTATTATTATCCAAGAAACAACCAGGGAAGGCTTGACTTTGAATATCTTATAAACATAATTTCATTTCTGCGTCTTCTCTAAAGGATTAGATGAGAATTAACCATTCCAAGTATTAATTTTCTAAAAAAAACAAACAAACTTTTATTGTTTAGTTAATATATAATTATATGTGTTTTAACATCACTGTTAGAATTTTAAAAGATTTTTGATAGTACTGTTTTATCCAGTGTCAGAATTCTTCCACATGTACTCACAGTTAACTCCTCATTTAAGTTGCAATTACTATGTTGTAACACAAGTAATTAGAGATACATAATAACCTTATTTTATTATATTTGAAACTTAGCATAATCAAGATGACAATATATTCCAAAGTTCTCAAGGCTTCTAGTAGGGACGTTATATTTAAATGCAAAAACTAGTACTACCATCTTTCTTGTACATACAGTGGAAAAGTAAGACCACTCTCCAATATCTTTGGAATGGATAGGGGTGGCGAGTAGGTAGGACACTTTCTTCTAACTATTGCATTTTCCCATATAGACACTACCTGATCTCCTGCTATGATCAGCAATTTACTATGGAATATTGGGTTTTTCAAATCAAAGTTGAGGATTAGATAACCTTGTTTATTTAAAGTTCTTAAACCATTTTCTGCTTGTCATTATGTTGTTGAGGCCTCCACACTTTCTTCTTTCAGAGATCAACCCAAGTCCCTATTTTAAACCCAAAAGATAGACAAAGAAGACTGACGATTCATCTGTGTGGATGTATTGAGGGGATCTAATTAACTCTGTCTGAACTTCTTTAATTAAATTATGTTTAGCGAGGCTTGACTTTCAAAACTGATCTTTATTACTTTTACCTTAAGAAAGAAAACTTAACTTTATCAACAAAACTATAAACATACCAGCCACAATTTGCCTTATTAGATTGTAAATATGGTTAGCTGAATGGTGGGTAGGAAGTTATAGAGAGTTTATAATACCTGACAACTACTAATTTGAGTTGACAAAAAGTAAAAGAAAGTAAACATTGAATATAACTGAAATCATAACTTAAATATTGAAAGAACCTATAGTCCATTAATTTGTATTCTTTACATTTTATGTCCAAATAATTTTAGTAATATATTTGTTAACCAACACTTAATAATTTCTAGAAACACTTCATATCTTTTTTATGTAATCTAGTGCTTCACAACTTTTAGATAAAGTTTCCTCTAAATTGAAATCTATTGTTTTGTTCTGTATTTTGTGAAGATGGAGAACAGTTGTCACCAACATGGATAAAATTGTTTCATAAATGACTTGATCCTTTAGAAGACTGTATTTTACTGAGTAGATTAGATCAAGTGGATTTCTGTTAACTTTTTTTTTCCACACAGACTAAATATCTTTTAAGCAATTACTTTTTTTTTGTCTATGTTTACATAATATTCACCTGGTTTATAAATTCTTGTGAATTTTGTTTAGGATGATCTATTGATTTATATTTCTATATAATTGCTTCTATCATTACCTATAGGTAGAAAATTAGGAATGATACAGTATAGACTACCAACATTATTGAGACTTAAGCACTAACAAATTTTCTGCTATGCTATAAAACCAGAATGGAAATACCCCAAGGAATAAAAAATCTTGTTCTTTTGTTCATTGATGTATCTCAAGCTCTGAACCATTAATTTATACTTGAAGAATAATAAATACAACTTCAAAAATAAAAGTGAGAGTTTGAGGAACAAAAATAGACAAAAAAATAACAAAACACAATTTAAAGCCTCAAATTACCTAAATATATTCAAGTTATGAATATATGACAAAGATTGCATTTCAAACCAAAGACAAACTATGCAATAAAAAGCATTTGGATAATAAACTAATTATTTCAAAAACAACTTAATTAGATCGTCCCCTCAAATCACATTCCACTATCGTCTTATAAATTAAAGAGAAAAACATTTAGTTAAACCACTGAAAAAGTGAACATATGTGAACATTAATCTAGGGGTGAGATAATCTTTTTTGAGCAAAACCACAGACAAAAAAAATAATGAACAGATTTGATTGTATAAATTTTAAAATTTTAGTCCATGAAGAACATCATGGGTAAAATTAATAACGAAGACTTGGAAAATGTTTATATATATTTAAGGAAGAATAAATGTTAATAACTTTCATTTATAAAAACTTATGACTTAATAAAAAGATTCAGTGCCTCAGAGAAAACTGGACAATAAATGCAAACAGAAACAATTTCTAAATTTAAATTACAGAAGATACATATTTAAATACCAGTGTTTGTCAAATCCACTGCTAACCAAAGACTTTTAAATTAAAAAAATAATGAGTTACTTTTTGTTATACCACAGATATGGTAAATAGTCTTAATAAATGCATGGCCATACCCACTTTTGCTATGAATATAATGAACTGGACGCTATCTTAAATAACTGGTGGTAGTCCCCCTTTTTGTGTGTGTCTGAAGGACTCTTTAGAATTGATATAACAAAAGATTGTTTAATAATCTTAACCTTTGAATTAGAACTTCCAGTTTTAGAAGGACATTGATGATATTTTATAAAATTGAAAAAAGAACCATTATACAATAAAATGTGGGTTAAATACATCGTAATACATTAGAATAGTAGAATAAAATGCAGTTATTAAAATGTTATTGAAGGAAATATGCTATATCATGAGAATACATTATTTTGATAAGTCCAAACACAAGTTATAACAGTATGTACAGCATCTTTCAAAGTGTATCTAAAAATGTATTATAGCTTGATAGATAAATATGAGTAGAAACAGAATACTAAAGAATATATTAAAAGGTTAATAGTATATAGAGTGGAATTATTTGAATAGTGCCTATTAATAGGCACTTCATTTATATTTGAAGAATAATAAATAAAACTGTGAAAATAAAATTATTTTATTTTATTGTGTACAATTATTTTGTGTTTTCTATAATAAATAAGTCTTTATTTTGTAATCCATAAAATATTTTAAATGAGCTTTAGGATAGGTGCTGGGGCAGCTGAATAATAACAATCAAAAATGAATATGATTATGACACATTGCAAAAGAAAAGATCATAAATAGTCAAATTATTTTTCTTATCTATAAAATAATAAGGGCTCTTGAATGTTTTACACGGGGAAAATTGAGTTACTTTTTTGTGGTGTAAGTTTTGTCACACACACACACAAAAATTGATGTTCCCTAAGAAACTGTTTTATCCCAGTTTGAAAGTGATAAACTAATCATAGCTACTTCTTAATTAATAGTCATTTGAAAATAATAAGTTAGCAAAGTGTCTGCATTATAATTCTGAAGAATTATGATTATATCTGCAGAGAGTTAATGATCACTTTTATAGTGCATGGCACTTAGTGATTCTGTATCATTTAGATTATGTGCAGTTCCTATTAGGGAGCATTTATTGTAGTGGGGAGACATAACATAGACATAGATATAAATGTTACATATATGTTTAAATATACATATTAAATAAATTATAGATATATACTGAGTTATTATATTTAAATGCTAATATGATTGCATAAAAAACATAAATAGACATCGGAGTTCACTTCAGCAGGAAGGTCTCCTGAGTACCACAGATTCTGTTCTATTATAAACGTCTCTGGAAGAGCTTGTCAAAAACTTGGAATGTTGGTACCTGGCTATTCCAGTGACAAGCTCATTTTTATTTCTAAGAAATGCAGCACAAATTGTTCTTTTTCCACACGCTACAATATTTAGTATTATCACACCTAAAGACTTTCTGTGGACAGGTTCACTTCCATATGTATGAGTTTATATTTCCTGCCTATCTGGCCTCAGCCAGATTATGGAGTGTTTCATCTACCAACGCAGTATATGTAGCATTATATCACACCAAGAAATCCACTTTATAGCAGCAAAGAAAGTGTTAACAATGAACAGGCGGTAATGGAATCCACTGGTTCCATTGTATATTGCAATGAAGTTGCTGGCCTGAGAGAGTAGTGGAGAGCTGTGAAGTCATTAACTGAGGCACCAACCACTCTGCATGTATTAAGGACCATCTTTCAGAACAGAATATGCACACTATGTCAACAGCTAGAGTATGATTATATTGTATAGTCAATAATTAATTATTGTTATAATTTTCTAATCATTTTGTCTTTTAACTTTCATACTAGAGTTTCAAGTGATTTAAGCAACATTAAAATATTAGAGCATTTTGAATTGATTATATACTTACCTTGACCAGTGAGTGTATACTTTCATATGTTTTCATATTAATTGGTGTCCTTTTGTTTTAATTTGAAGAATTCCCGTTAGCATTTTGTGTAAGGCAGGTCTAGTGGTGATTAACTTCCTCAGCTTTGTTTGTCTAGGAGTCTTTACCTCTTCTTCATTTCTCAAGATCAGCTTTGACAGGTATAGTAACTTTAGTTGACAGTTTTTTCTTTCATCACTTTGAATATATCATTCTACTCTCTCCTGGCCTGCAAGGTTTCTACTGAGAAATCTGCTCAAAGGCTTCTGGGGGTTCCTTTGTATACAACGAGTCACTTTTTAATAGCTGCTTTAAAGATTCTCTCTTTCTCTGATTTTTGACAATTCGATTTAGTGTGTTTTCATAAAGAACTCTTTAAATTTAATCTATTTGAGCCTCATGAATCTGGATGTCTATTGCCCTCTCCAGAGTTAAGAATTTTTTTTATCTATTATTTCATCAAATAAAATTACTTTCTTTCTATTTCTCGCTTTTTCTTCCAGGAAACCTATAATGTGTGTATTAGTTCACTTGCCCCATCCCATTAATACCTTAGGCCTTCTTCACATATTTTATTTACCCACTTTTTTTATTTTGCTCCTCTAACTAGATAATCTCAAATGACCTGCTTTCAAGCCTGCTGATTGTTTCTTCTGTTCCACTGTATTGTTGAACTCCTATAGTAAAATTTTAATTTCAATTATTGTATTTTTTAGTTCCAATATTTCTGTTTGGTTCTTTTCATTTTTGTCTCTGTTGATATTCTTATTTTGTTCATGTATCATTTGCTGATTTCACTTATTTGTTTATCAGTATTCTCTTATAACTCATTGAACTTCTTTTAAGCAATTAATTTGAATTATTTATCAGGTAACTTATAAATTTCCATTATTTTGGATCAGTTACTGGAGATTTATTTTCTTCCTTTTATTGTATTGTCTCTCTAAAATGTTAAATGTAAACGAATTATCAGTGAGAGACATATAATAGGAATGAATTCATTATTTTAAAAATCTTGACTTTACAAGTTGCTATATAAAGTATAAAAAATGTGGTTCTAATTTTCTTAATTTTGATGCTTTATTTTCATTGCTATAAGTGAAAAGAATCTACGCTCAGCAATAAATAATGACATTTACCCTTCAATCCTATTCATGACTTAAGTAAACATTTCCTTGAACTTGGCAATGTTTTTACAGATTTCTGAAAGTATTACATGTCTATGTTTTAAAAAATTGCTCCAAATTTACTGCAAATTTTTATTAAAAAGGTTTTAGACAAAAATTTTTCCATTTTTAATGGATGCAGATATGAAGATTTTGTAGGTAACATGGGTGGTTTTTGGCATTGATTGCATAATGACAGAAGCACTTCCATATGTATGTTTTCAAAACACTCTCTTCCCAGCATAATCTTTTTTTCAAGAGTTATTGTCTTCTCCATTATTACTAAAATGTCAACTTTAACTTGGAAGGATATTTCAGCATACAAATGTTTATTAAATTATTTACTAGGTTGAACAATATTAACAGGCTTTTACCATCAAAGAAGTTTAATAAATTTAGAAAATATTTATGGTGAGTTAAAAGAAAAATGTATAATTTTAATTGCATTTACTACTCTCAAATATTTTGCACCAGATGTTTTTGTATTCCCTTCCCACTGAATTATGAAATATTATAATAAATCAACTATTTTGTGTGTGTTTTAATAAACCTTTTTTTATAAAAATGGATGATCTATTATTTTTTCCCCTCTATGTTTAGATGAATCAAAACATTTGCTTTGCATATATCACAAGCATAGGAGAGGAAGATATGGCATATTCTGCCGTCCACTGTATTTTAAAAGTCTTTTTTAAATGAAATTATCCCCATTGATGACATCTTTGTGCCCTTTTAGCTACAATTGCTTTACTACAGTGGTTTCTCTATCAATAATTTCTGAAAAAAATAATTTCATGTAAGTAATATTGCTGAACATAACCTCAAAATCATTTTTTATTGCTTTAAAGCAGGCACATTAAAATGGTTATAATGTTTTTCCAAGAAACAATAGTTTTATAAAAGATTATTTTACATCATCTCCAGTACATATTTCTTTTACTGACCACACACAAAAAGTCTTTTCTATTTTATTACTGAGGCAAATTTTACCAAAATCATAACTTGAGAAATGTTAGAAACATCTGTACTTTTTTTCAACAAACGTCCTCTGGTGTTATGCAATTTGTTTGATTTTTTTCCTCCAAATAATTGGCAATATTTTTTGTTTCTTCTAAAGTACTTGCTATTAAATAAATATACTTTAGTCTTTGTGCCATATTGTTTTGCTAGTATATTTAGGTCTATTTTTGCTATAACAAGAAAGAAAAACAATTTATCTAATGGTATGGAATTATTTTAAATTGAAGCAATATTTACATAACACAGAATTAACTATTTCAAATTGAATGATTCGGTGGCATTTAGCACAACACAGTGTTGTACAACCACCATTTCTATGTAGCTCTAAACTATTTTCCTCACAACAATAGGATATCCTACATTCCTTAAGAAGTTATTCCTCATTATTCTCTCTCCCGAGTCCACAGAACCACAAATATGCTTTCTGATTCTATGGATTTAACTATTGTAAATATTTCATATAATTAAATCACACAGTATAAGATTTTTTATGTTATTTTCTTTTACTTAGCATGTTTTTAAAGTTCATCCATATTGCAGTATGTATTGGCAATTTGTTCTTTTTTATGGTTGAGTAATGTTCAGTTTTACATGTATATCACAATTTGTTTATCCATTTAGCTGACATTTGGGTAATGCTGCTATATACAAGTGTGTACATGCATTTGTTACAGTACATGTTTCAGTTCCTTTTTGTGGAATTGCAGGGTCATGTGGGAATCCTGTGTTTCATTTTGCAAGGACCCACAGCAGCTAAAAAAGTTAACATTCCCACGAACAAAGCATGAGGATTGGTTCTAATTACTCCACCTTGTCACCAACACTTGTTTTTATTTTTAATTATCACACTATTCTAGTGGTTGTGAAGTGATATCTCACTGTAGTTTTAACTTGCATTTCCCAAATGACTGATGTTCTTAAGCATTGTTCATATGCTTGTTGGCCATTTGTATGTCTTCTCTAAAGGAATGACTATTTTTAAATTAGTTTTTTTTGTCTTTGTTCTGGAGGTATAAGTGTTCTTTGATATATTCTATACCATGCCCTCACCATATAAATGTTTGCAGATATTTTCTTTTATTATGCAAATCGTCTTTTTACTTTATCATGTGTCTTTTGAAGTACAACAATTTTGCTCCATGAAATCCAACTTACCTATTTTTCCTTGTGTTGTGCTTGACACTTGTTTTTTGTCTAAAAAAATGGTCTGTCTTATAGAGTGTGCCATGTGCACTTGAGAAGAATACGTATTCTTTTATTGAGTGGAGGGTTCTATATGTATCTGTTAAGTCTAGTAGTTTCATAATGTTGGTCAAGCCCTCTATTAAATTATGTTTAGATGTTTAATCCATTATTAAAAATGGGTATTGAGGTTTCCAACTATTATTACAGAATTGTCTGTTTCTTCCTTTAATCCTGTCACTATTGTCATATATCTTGAGGCTCTGCTTTTTGGTTTATATGTTTAAAATTCTTATATCTTCTTGATCATTTGACCCTTTTGCCAACATATAATATCTCCCTTCACCTCTTGTAACAGTTTTTGGCTTATAATTTATTGTGTTTGCTAATAATACAGCCAGTCCATCTCTCTTTTGCTTACAATTTGCATTTAATATTTACTTTCCATCAATTATGAGCTGAATGTTTGTATACCTCCCCCACAGTGTATATGTTGAAATCGTAATCCCCAGTGTGAAAGTATTGGAAAATAGGGCTTTCCAGAAGTAATTGGGTCACAAGGATGGAGCCTTCATGAATGGGACTAGTGCCCTTATAGGAAGGGACACAAGAGTTTCTTCCCCTCTGCTCTTTGCATGTGAGAATACAAGAAAATGACCATCTATAAACCACGAAATAAGATCTTGCCTGACATCAGATCTGCCAGCACTTTGAACTTAAACTTTCCAGTTTTCAGAACTGTGATAAGTAAATATTAGTTATTACAAGGATTACAATTAACGTATCTAGTACGTGCAATGCCTGTGCTTCTTTGAGGACAGTTTCTGTTCACTTCTTCTGTGACTAACACAAACCTTTCTGTCACTTTGCATGTTTTATAATTTTTGTTGAAAATTGGAAATTTTGTATATTATGATGTGGCAACTTTGTAATTCATATTTTTATACTTCTCAGCATTTTGTTTAATGAAAGCTTTAGGTATTTGTTTAGTGCCTTTTTAAAACTATTTTTAAAAACCTGCAAGTTGTTCACGTGTGGTCTCTGAAGTCTCTGTTTCTTTAGCTTGTGTTAACCTAATGTTTTAACAGTGATTTCCTAGAAATTGAGGAATGGAGATGGGAAAGAAAAAAAGAGAGAAAGGCAGAGAGAGAACCACAGGGAGAGAGAATGCCAGAGAAAGAAAAGAAAGAGAGAGAGAGAGAGAGAGAGAGAGAGAGAGAGAGAGAGAGAGAGAGAGAGAGAGA